>PVIU01001568.1:0-207463 GCA_004026605.1 Ondatra zibethicus | reverse complement strand
GGAATGCAAACTTGTGCAACCACTTTGGAAATCAGTGTGGCGGTTTCTCAGGAAATTGGGAATCAACCTACCTCAGGATCCAGCAATACCACTCTTGGGAATATACCCAAGAGAAGTCCAATCATACTACAAAAGCATTTGTGCAACTATGTTCATAGCAGCATTGTTTGTAATAGGCAGAACCTGGAAACAACCTAGGATATATGGTGTTTAACCAATCTCTCAGGGAGCCATCTGGCCCCATTTTCTTTGGTATCAAAAATGCAAGCAGAACCTTTTCCCCAGATCAAGACTGGGTCGGGGCCATTCCATTTTTTCAGTAATTGGGTCTTTCCAAATGACCTGTGCATACCCGTTTAGATTCTGGATGCCAATATCGTTCAGCTGCAGATTTTCCAAAAACATCCAATGTCAAGAAATTTAACACAAGGAGAGCATGGGAAAGTAGAGTCTTTTGATTTCCCTTAAGGGGAAACAGTGTCTCTTGTGAACTGAGCTTATTAAGAGTATTCTTTAAAGTTTGGTGAGCTCTCTCCACAATACCCTGGCCTTGAGGGTTATAGGGTATTCTAATAATATGTTTAATTTTTAATTGTAAACAAAATCATTTAAATTTGTTGTTAACATATCCCGGTCCATTATCAGTTTTTACACATCTTAGCTGACCCGATATTGTGAAGACATGTAACATATGATTGGTAACGTCTTTGGTGGCCTCCCCACCGTGCATGGAGGCACAGATGAATCCACCAAAGGTATCAACAGTGACATATATAAATTTTAATTTGCCAAAGGAAGGGACATGGGCAAGAACATTAGGCAATTTTTACAGCTCTTTACAATTTTCCTGGCTTGTTCCCTTGTAATTGCATATTTTTTTTCGCAAGGTCTGGGCATTAAGGTGGTGCAGTTGGTGGGCTTCGCAGGCTGCCATAATATTATCTTGCTCAATCAACATGGTTAAAGGTGCCCGTGTGGCCGCATCTGCCAACTCATTCCCCAAGGCCAAAGGCCCAGGCAATCCGGTATGGGCACGAATGTGTCCAATGAAAAAGGGGGTGGATCGTTGCCTAATTAATTTTTGTATCTTAAAAAACATCTGAAAGGTTGGGGTATTGGGTTGTATGGTGGGTACCATCTCGATGATCTGCAAAGTATAATCCTGCAACCCTTTTAACTGCTGTAACTTTTCTTAATATCTGATGCTGACTGTCCTATGAAGGCCATAGCTACTGCCACTTGCTGACCCTCAGGGGTTGGGTCAAAGGGAGTACAGGGCCTATAAGCCTCCCTTAAACATTCAAGAAACACAGATGGTGGTGAGAGCCCAGAGGCAATAGACTGTCAGCCACTCCCTACCTGCTTTAAGTTTGAACTTGAAAACACACACAGGGAACTAGATAAGGCCCATTTTTGTTTACACATTTGTTTATACCAAAATCTCTCTTGCTTTTTAGAAAACATATCAAAAATTTTTCTTGCTTTTTAGACAACATAAAAACTCTTACCAAAGTCTTTTTTTGTGGTTTCTCAGTGGGGATGTATGGCTACATTTTAAACAAGAACAGCACATAAAATTCTGTACCAGTATGAAACATTTAAGACCAACAATAGGTTTTTTTTTTGAACATTAACCAACAATAATTTGTAACCAGCCCTTATAAATGATGACAAATACTTATAACCCGTAGGATCTAAAAGCGTTCTTCACAGAGCCAAGCCTTGGTCAGCTTTGACCAGAGGTTTGAGGCTTGCAGCTCCCAGGGCAGATGGAGGGAATTCGTCCATCAGCACAGGGCGGGGCAGGGTGGTATGCAGCACTGGGGAAGAAAAGATTGTTAACCTCTTTAGGCCATAGCGATTACCCTCAGACATCCGCATTTTACAACTGTGTCTGGCAGCCTCGATACCTTGTAACAGCCAGGCTGAATAGCCCAGTCATCCATACAAGCATGCTGCCCTACAGTCACGTGCTTGGGGCTGAGGCTGACTCCTTTTTTGAAATATACCTATGCTTATGGCCCTATCTCTGAAGTCTTGTAAGTGGTCACAATATCAAAGTCAAAAGAAGTCATGATTTGAGTACGTCAGCGTCAGTCTAAGTCAGAACAAAAGCACAACACACATGACACAGACATACAGGGCAATGGCGCCAAACAAACCAAGACACATCTTCAAGCTGCTCTGCGGGTGACCCGCCCCGCTATCTAAATGAGACTGCTATCTACGCATGTCTCTACAGAGAACTGACCACGCCACTTGCTTGTCATACCACAGAACTGAGAAACGCCACCCGTGTATCTCACCAGAGAACCAAACACGCTACCTGCGTGTAAAACAAAACAGAGACCGAAAATACACAAAGGCTTAACAAAACTTATACAAAATCACTGATCCAGAGTCAACATCACAGTCTGTCCCAATCGTCAGAGTCACAAGCAAGACAAAACAAAAGACCGAAGACACATAAACAAATGTCCGTCTCCACCGGGACAGACAAAACCATTCCAGAAATACAGACAGCCGAGAGGACATATAGTTCCTCCAATCCAGGAGAACTTCCATATCCTCACCAGCACCCAGACGGGAACACAGAAGACACGAAAGACAGAATAGACAGCCGGCACAACAAAACACAACACAGGCCAGAAGCCGCTTGGTACGGACTCAGACTCGGCTCAACGCCAACAGCAACAACTCAGACGGAGGCGGGGAAGAAATCCCCGTTCTCCGGGAAGGAGGATGGCCTGCTCGTCTCCTTCACCCCTCAAAACAATCCTGGAGCGTCCTCCAGGATTAAGAGTCAGAGATTTTGGGTTCGTCAACCCCCTCCTGACTCCAATACAGAGCAGTACGTACGGTACAGACGCTGGCACCAGACCTACAGAAAACCGTACGGAACAAACAGATGCTGGCCAGACTTACCTCCTGAAGGGTCCCAGAATTGAGCCGGGGGTCTCCTATTCCCGGCCAACGCACCAAATGAAGGACCCTCAGAGTGGTCTTATCACCGAGGAGTCCCCAGACTCAATAACCAGGCCGTCAGATGCAAAAGCACGAGGTTTAATTCACGATTTACATTTGCGCAAGTGGGTGCCCAGCTTTGGGATAGCTAAGCACCCCGAGTATCCATGCAAGCAAGTTTTTATAGACAAAATCACAAGTTTTACATAAATTATAATATGGGGTACGGGTACAATTGGGATTGGTCTAGATCTTCAACCCACAATGAAATTAACATAGTTTAGCCTATTCCCAGAAAAACCTTGAATACGTGACATCCTGCCTGTTCTATCGTGACTCAGTTTACAGTCTGGTAATCATTCACTATGTGGTAATCATTCACTGATAATCATCTGTTTAGAAGAATGTAACTGGTCCTGATAATTGCTAGCCTTCCTGCCCAGGACTGTGACCAGTTCTGATAATTGCTAGCCTTCCTGCCCGGGGGGGGGGGGGCGGCCCCATTACCCAATTCATCCAGTTTGTTATGAAAAATCGGTTGGGGTCTTTCATTCCCCCCTTTTTCTTGTGCACGGTTTTAATCTTAAAACCGTCTGGTTAAACATTGAACTTCTCCTGTTGTTTTAGGATATGGTATTGATGGGTAAGGACCAATGTTTGGACTGTGGATAGCCTATCTTTTATGAATTGTATAATCTCTTTCTAAGCTGTTTCATTGATTCTTTGATGGACCCAGGGTTATCTTTATAAAAACAACATTTCTCTCCCAGAGCAACACAGAGCCCACCTTTCCGGAGGAAGAGTAAGTCTAATCCTCTCCGGTTTTGTAACACCATCTCATAGTTGCTGTCCCCATGCCTATTCCTGTGGCTATCTATACCTCCTACCCCAAGCAAGAGGGCCAGAGTGAGGGTTACTGGCTCCCTTTTGGCTCTGCCCCTGCACTCATAGAGGTTTAGGATTGTTTCTTTTTGGTGGTATAGGATTCTAGGCATGACCTGAGTCAGGACACAGAAGTCCTCCATCTGGTTGAGGACGGATGCCAAAACACAAGGGGCTAGGCCTTTTTTCAGTTAACTGTTGTATCCAATAAATATCTGAAGAGCCAGGTTTTGAGGAACCGCGGGGTTGACCCTGATAGGGAGATTTTCCCAACAAGGGAAGGGGTAAAGCTTAGGCCACTCTTTGTCCTTTGAGGAGAGTGATGGGGCCCATAGGGGCCGAGGCCAGGAACTTTATTTCTCCTTGATAATCATAGTTTACTATTGTGGGGGTGATTACAAGTCCTCTAATGGAGCTGGAGGCACGTCCTATAATCAGGGAAAACATGCCAGAAGGGGGGGGCAAAATTTCCTGTCTCTATAATAGTAGTTCCGTCTTCAGGAACTATAATCCTGTTGGAGGAGGAACAGAGGTCCAGTCCTGCACTGCCTGATGTGGCTCTACATAGTCCTGGGTGGGCTGGATCAAGTCCCCCTGAGCGTGAAAACCCCTCACGGGTTGGTGGTTGGCTCCCCATCTCGACGGGGCCTGCTGTTTCCCGGAACTGCAGATAAAGGCTGGCCATTGACATCAGTTTTGGAGCGGCAATCTCCAGCCCAATGGCGCCCTCGCTTACAACGTGGGCATAATCCTGGCGTTGGGGTTTTAGGGTTTTGGGCAAGCAGAGGGGCTCCTTGATTGTCATTGGTAGGGCAATCACGGGCAAAATGTTCAGGAGCCCCACATTTAAAACAACCTTTATTATTTCCCCCTGTTTTATCTACTTTTGGCTGTAAAACCGCGCCGATGGCTAGGCTGATAGATCTTGAAAGTTTGTGATCAACAGGGTCCACTTCGTTGCACAATTTTATCATGCCATTAAGATCTAATAGCTTGGTTCTGCCTCTCAAGGCGGCTTTGCAAGCCATGTTGGCATCCTCAAAAGCCAGGTGTTTAACAATCATGTCCTCAGTGCTATCCTCTCCTAGTACCCTTTCTGCAGCTTCTAGCAGTCTGGCAACGAATTGAGCATAGGGCTCATTGGACCCCTGTATGACCTTGGATAAGGAAGAGCTAGCTGAACCTGTAGAGGGAATGGCTCTCCATGCCGCCAAGGCAGCCTGGGATGTTTGACCAGGAGCCCCATAGGTAGGGTGCGTTGACTCTTTTCATCGGCATAGGCACCTCGACTGGCTATTTTATCTAGAGTCCATGATGCTGTTTGGCGACTCTGTTTATGTTGGCCTGTGCCTCCGCTTTATCTATGAACTCGGCTTTCCAGACTAAAAATTGACTGTGGGTCAGCACAGATTGGGCAATCTTAATCCATTCCAGGGGCATGAGTTGGCCGCCTTGAGCTAGACCCTCCAATATGGACATAGAAAAGGGGGCAGCGGCGCCATAATTTTTTTACAGCCGAATGTAGCTACTTTAAATGTTTGATTTTCAGGACCTTAATTATTCTAGAGGAGCTACGAATCCCCCAATCAGCCTGATCCCCTGATTCATCTTCCTGTTCCTCCTCTTCAGACCCCTAGTCCCCTTCTTCCTCCCCCTCCTCTTCGTTTTGGGCATCGTTCTGGCCTTGTGAAGAATCCGCCTGGGCAGAGTCTCTCATTTCTCTTTACGCTGATCGAGTCAGCACTGGAAAAGAGAGTGAGGTTGGTCTTTGCGGGGGGGGTTGCTGGGTGGGCTTGCTCTTGATTCTGCCTATTTGCAAGGTTGAGACTTCTACAAGGTCGGTTTGGAGGTTTTGAATCTGTTGGGTAAGGTCCCTAAGTTCCCCTTGCAGGGCGAAAACGTCTCTCAAATGTGTAATTTGTCCTTTAAGGGACTCTTTTGTGGCAAGTAGATCCTTCATCCAGGGGGAGGTTACAATCCCATTAGGGGTGCCAAGGGACAGCGAGGAGGGAGTGTAAGGGGGTGGCTGTTGCCATTGTAGGGTGGTGATGGGCCTCCCCTTTGGTGGACGAGCGGCAGAGGCTGTTCCGATTAGTGTACGCGGCGGAGCATATGTCTCACTTTCATATTTGGCTGCCTCGTCCTCAAGAGTAATCTCTTCATCAGTGTCCAACAAATCCTCCCCTTTATTTTTATAAATTATAGGATATAAGCATTTTCCCTTGGGTGGCTTTTTCAAGGGTGGGCCTAGGGGCTTTTCTTTTATGGGCTCATCGATTATGGAAGAAGTGCGTAAATTAGGGCGACCTTTTGTTTCTCTTGTTTTACTTTCCTTTTCTCCGATCTCCTTGGAGGTTTCACTTAAAAAATCCTCTGCCAAAGCCAGAAGATGGGACACTGCACCTTCCTTTTCTGAATCTTTAAGAATATCTCTTATTATTCCATAAAAACTAAAAAAGGCATCGGGAATCCGTTCTCCTTCTTTTAATAATTTGTTTATGTCTTCGCCGACTTTATTCCAAGTCAGGGGATGGATGCCGGGACCATGAATAATTAACCAGGGACATTTTTCCTCCACAAAACAAAAAAATTTTACTAAGTCTTTCTTTTTTACTCTTATACCCCTCTCCCTAACTGCTGCTTTTATCTCTTTGATGAAGAGAGTCTCTTTAGAAAGGTTTTTGCCCATGATTTATGAGACAGCACTTACCTCGGAGTTCCTACAGCGCACGAGTGATGCGGAGGGTACTCCTATCGGGAACTGTGCGGCCGCTTCTCATTCGCCCTCTGGTCTTTACCATGCCTCGAGCCCCACGTTGGGCGCCACTTGACCCGTCCAGCAGGCCAGTAATTTAGCGGGTCTCGAGGAGGATTAACCTGGAAATCATGGGGGCAAGAGGGGAGAGGAACCAGGCGCATAAAGAAGGACAAAGTCAGTCTGAGTCGCGTCAAGGTTCGCTTTATTGCTGGTTAGGGTTCTTTATAAAGGGCATTTCACTCAGGGCAGGGGAGGAGCAGGGCGAGCAGTGGAAATTTACTAAGAGGAACCAAGGGGGAGGTGGGGCAGGAACTTATCGGTCCCTGGTATCTGCAGCAGGCCCAAGTTCCTCATTTTCCAGGAAGTTAATCTAAAGGTACATCTTTAGGGCAGGATGCATCTTGTGCCTTGTTTACTTAGCCAGAAGACAGAGCATAGGCCTCGAGGCTTGTGAGTCCAAATTGTCCTTTTTTGGCCCTTGACTTTTGGCCCCTGACACTCTATCTCCATTTATATCCCTCTTGCCTTATTTCCCACCTATTCCTTTTGTACTGTACAATACCAGTTATCTCTCCCCTGAAAAGTCTCTGTCACATTCGTGACTTTTGATTTTGTTGTAACTGGTACTAGACAGTTGGGGTCTGGGGTGGTGCTAGTAGTCCACAGCTGAAGGCAATAACCAACCCCCTCTCTTCCAGAATCTATCAGTTTAGCAGGGAAGGAGTGGAGTCCCCTGAGCTCCTCTATTCATGACTGCTTCAATGGGCCCATTCTCCTGCAGATACGTTCAGGCTTCATATATCTTGCCCTTCTCCTTGTTTCCTGGCTCTTGTGATCTTTCTGCCTCTGCTTCTTCTGCAATGGTGCCTAAGCCTGAGGGGAGAGTGGTGGTATAAATGCCTTGTTTCAGACTGAGCACTCAGTCAACACTGATTCTCAGTAACTTATGTGGATATGCCCACCTTAAATTTTGAGACAGGTTCTCTTCTTGTACCTGGAGTTCGTCAGTTCTGCACATCTTATCTCTATAACTGCAGCTGTGATGTGAGAGTCACCTGGAAGGGAGTGGGGCTACAGACTCTCAAAGCCCACCTCCATCGACATCTTTTCTCCAGCAATGCTGCACTTCCTCATAGTCTCCCTGAAAGGTGCCCTCAGCTGGGCACCAAGTGAGCAAATGCCTCTGGGGACAATTCTCATTCAGATGGGGACAATTCTCATTCAGATGGGGGCAATTCTCATTTAGATGGGGGCAATTCTCATTCAGATGGGTGCAATATTCGTCCTGAGATGTAGGGAATATTGCTCAAATATAATATCCATCCTTCTCAAATAAATACTTTAGCGTAGTAAGCTTCACATTGGATAGTTTCAAGAGACACGGTTGTTGTGCACATCTACATGGCCCTGGATGAAGACTTCATGTGGCAATTCAGGGGACAGATGCAAAGCAGAAAAAGGCCTTCACCATCCCGCCCGGGATTCTACCCACTTGCTATCAGTGTCTGCTCAGGACTGCTGGCTTGGCCTTTCCGCATTCGATACTAACCATCTGGAATCCTCTTTCTCAATTATCCGCTTTTGTTCTTTTCTCATACTACATTTCTTTCCCACATCACTTTTTAAAAATTTCTTTTTACATCCAGAGTAAAACTGGGACAAACGACTCATACTGTCATCTTGACGATTCTTAAGAAGAAGAATGGATTCTGATCAAAAGAGACTTGATTTTGTTTTTCACTGACCATAATGGAAAGATGTAGTTCTGTTTAAGTCTGTTCTCTAGTTGAAGCACTGTTCCTCAGATCATGACATTGTCCTGTAAGGGCAGAAGTGGCAAAGCTCTGAATTCACATTCGTCTTCCAATTCTCATGTCCCATATTGTCTACTTTTTCTGTCTTTATTACACACACACACACACACACACACCCCAAACCAAAAAAAAATTTTTTTTGCTTTTTATATTCAATAGGATAGATAATTCTGGATACTAATATGTAGTCATTTTTTCATTCTCTTTCTAAACATTTTAATGGCTGTAGCAATTTATTACTTAGTTGAAATAAGTAGCAGAGCATTGGAGGTATAATAGAGTCATGAGATATAACACAGGGTTGTGGCTAAGCGATTTTGCTTCTTGGAGAAAGTTTACAACTTGCTGTTCTGTGTTTGGGTTTGGGTTTTGGTTTGGTTTGGTTTGGTTTTTGATAGTTGTGTGGCCTCGACTGTTCTGGAACTTGCTTTATAGACAGGCTGCATTAAAAATCATAGAGATCCACCTGCCTCTGTTGGTATTAAAGGCTTGTGCCACCATTGCCCGGCCCCCGTAGGTTCTTAATTACATGTGACAAAAAGAGCTGAGACTGGAGCTTTGTAGATGCAAGCAGCACAGGTTGCCAGTTATCCACAGTAGCTAGGAAGGACTTCTCCTAAAAGAAGTATAACACTATGGGTACACTGAATTCAGACATCTGGTTTGTTGACCTCTGAATCAATACATTTCTGTTTTTTTATGTTGCCCAGCTTGGGATACTTTGTTATAGAAGCCTTGAAAATAATGCATGAATCTATATGCTATATTATTACTCTAATTTTTTGTACAATATTACTTATTTTTATACTTATTTTTAAATATTTTTCAGTATTTAATTTTCTTTTCTTTTTTCAAATTTATTTTTTAACTAAAAAACTATCTTTTTTCATTTTACATACCAAACCCAGTTCCTACTCCTTCCTCTTCTCCCATATTCTCCCCCTCCCCCCTCCCACTCCACCCCCTTATCCATTACTCAGAGAGCATAAGGATTCCCATGGGGAGTCAACAAAGTCTAGCACACTGCTCTGAAGTAAGACCAAGGCCCTCCCCTCTATCTCTAGACTGAGCAAAGTATCCATCCAAAGAGAATGGGTTCCAAAAAGCCAGTAAGAGCAGTAGGGATAAAATCCTGGTCTCACTGCCAGTGGCCCACAGTCTGCCCCAGTTACACATCTGTCAACCACATTCAGAGGGCCTAGGTTGTTCCTATGCTGGTTCCCTTGCCTGTCAGGTTGGAGTTGGTGGGCTCCTATTAGCCCAGGTAAGCTGTTTGAGTGGGTATCCCCATCATGGCCTTGACCTCTTTGCTTGTATTCTCACTCCTCCCATTCTTTGACTGGACTTTGGGAGCTCAGCCCAGTGCTCTGCTGTGGGTCTTTACCCCTGTTTCCATCAGTTGATAGGTGAAGGTTCTATGATGACATTAAAGATAGTTCTCAATCTGACTACAAGGCAAGGACAGATCGGGCACCCTCTTCACTATTGCTTAGGGTCTCAGCTGGGGTCATCCTTGTGGATTCCTGGGAATTTCCCTAGTCCAGGTTTCTTGCTAGCCCTATAATGGCTCCATCAATCAAGATATCTCTTTTTAAAATACTCTTGTCATTGATTTTCTCCTTCTCAGAAAGAAAATACCAAATGAGCAAGAGTTCTCTGGGTCTCTTCCTGTTCTTCTTGGGAGAAGTCAATAAGAAGAAGATTTAAAAAAAAAAAATATTGTGAGCTCTAAGTACTTCTGTGGAGACCCACTTTGTGAGCTAAAGAGCTTTTGTTCAGTCATATCTCCATTGTTCAAGGGCCCATTAAGTAATGACGATTTGATTACACAGTTACACATCCCAGGTACTCAGAGGAGGCCTGTCATCCCTTTATGTTTCAGTCTGGCATCCGTCATTCCAAACAGGGATAATTGTAAGGAAACATACTGCTCACAGTTGTACAGATTAGAACTGCAATGCCAAAGTGCTGGCATCTGGCAAAAGTGTTCACGCTGCCACTCCATATGATGGAAGGTGTCATGTGGCGAGGGATCACATGAAAGTCAGAGAGTCGAACCAAGGAAGCCAAACTCCCTTACGTGAGTAACTGACCCACTGCCAGGAATACTGAAGAGTCTTCACCATGTCTTAACAAACCACAGCTTAAAACAGTTGCCATTAAATTCCCCCATGAGTTAAAGAGGCTACATCGAGGCTGTGGCTGCAGGTATTTAGTAGTCAAGCACTTAGCTAGAACAATCTTAACCTGCAGCTCCTCATGCCTCCTTCATCCCCGTTGCTCTTTGCACTCCCTTCAGCTTTTACCCTCCTCCACACAACATCTTGTCACCCACTGTGATGGGCAGCAGACAGCAGGGGTAATCGAAATAACCACAAAAACTCAATTGAACCTGCTTCCTAGATTAAATATTTATGAGTAATTGTTAAGAAGTAATGAGGTTGACTGTTTTATAATTTCAACTCCATCTACTTCCCCAGTCGTGGTTTTAGGAGGATGCTATTGAACCAGCAATGATACCAGATCCCAACGGAGAATCGAAACACAGTAATGTAATCAGCCCTTGAGCAATGGGGGGATGACTGAAGGAAGATTGCTGAGCTCACTAAGCGGGGCTTCACGGAAGAAATTATCACTCATGATAATGTTCTGAAACCATGAGTCCCAGCTTCAGTGGCTTCTAGCCAACAATCCACTGAAACTTCTTAGCTTTCAATTATTAAGAACATTTAGTCCTAGCTAGGGAAGATAAATCGCTTCCTTTGGGTTCAATAGTTTACCAGCCTCAAATTAGTTTACTTAGTTTAACAAGTTCATCAATCAACAACTATCAATTCGGAGAAGCTTAGCAGTTACTGTACATTTTCTGCTTATAGGTTCTCTAAGGGAATGGAATGTGTCCCCACGGATTTATTGTTGGCCTTGTTGGTACTGTTTTCCCTTTCACCTAACAGCAAACCTTGAACTTGGTTACCCTGGAGAAACTGAGAACGTTTAGTGCTTTAAATGAGAGCTCATTCTCTTGCTAAGACTCTTCTTTGTCCACAGTGAGACCTTAGTTGATCCAAACACTGCAAGATGGTTTTTACAATAAAAGCCTGGCTTCTGAAGACAAACCTGGTGGTTGTAAACACAGCTTTAGTATAAGCCACATACAGCACAGAGAAGGAGGAAGATACAGTGAGAGAGACCTGATCAGGAAAAAAATAAGCAGAAGCACTTAGTATTAAAAATGACGAGGGGGAGGAAAATCAAATCAACTTAGGTTTCTCCCCTTTTTGGTAGTGATGCAAACACATGGGGAAAGACATGAAGGTAACTCCAGATAGCTTACAGGAAAACTAAGATGGCAGGTGGCTGTGGTCGTCTTTGGAAGGAGAGGAGAGGAGAGCAGCGTGCTGATGTGTAGACATGAGCTAGATGCCGAAGGGCGGTAGGGCAGACATTAGGCCCAAGGAAGCCATGCTGCCGATATCAGTTCTTTGAGACCCATGTGAGAATGTCATTAGTTCTCATGAATCTCAAGGATGAATGAAAAGTGTCCTAACAGTTCCCAGACTTGACAAAGGGTGAGGTCCCCAGCTGCAGAGCAAGATTCTAAAAGAAGATTGACAGCCTAAGCTTGGAGTGATATGGTTAAGTGTGGCTGAGACTCAAGACTAACATCCTCTGGTTGCAGAGGTGGCTTATGGGGCTGAGGATTAGGCTCCAACCTCAGTAAGGGACTATACATTACATAGCAGAAAAAAGGCTGGTATGGCACAGGAACTTCTGCTGCAGCTCAGCAGGAGCCATCAAAGACCACCTTGGGACCCGGCATTATTTTCCGTACCATAGCAAAGCAGAGAAGTTTCTTCTGTGCCCAGACCTTTTCAAGGATTAAAGAACATTGCAGGCAGAAAAATTAGGGACTTTTAATTGAATAAACACAAGAATTACCTGTTACTTGCAAACCTAAAGAGTCTTTTTGTAGGAGGTTGTTTGTTTTATTGTTTTCCTTTGTGGTTAACAGGAATCAATAAAGGGGAATTCTTAAATCAATAATAAGTACCGAAGACATCAATACTCTTTATGCATCTGACTTACAAGTGCAAATAATCCATTATTTTTATAGGGACTTAGCCCTGGCTAGGGATTAGAGGCAAAGCACTTGCTAGCATGCAGAAGGCTTCCATTCCATACCCAGTTCTGCAAACAAAACCAAACAAACAAATAACTGTAGCATCATCAAATGAGCTCAAATGAAAAAAAGTCAACAAATGAGATTACCTTCATTTTAGCAAGACAGCATGATACCTAACACACACACGACGTAGAAATAACATGAAATCTGTTATTTACTTTTATTTTATTTTATATTATATTATATTATGCATACCCTCTGTGGACTTTTAGAATAGTCTTAGAAGTTATTTAATAATTGTAAATACACATTTTAGAACATAAAAAGTGTATATGAAAGAAACCTTTATTTGATAGTTTTTAATGTGATATAAATCTAAACAAGATTTAAAACCTATTTGTATTTGATAGTTAATTATTAATAGTAGTACAGCCAGGTTAGACCATAATTTCACCAATCTTCAATAGCAGGAGAGAATCATTGTCCTGTAAATTTATAATCATGATTTAAGCATACATCTATAATAGAGTTTAGAATTTAGGGGCATATTAAATATTTTTGTACTTTTACAAAAATTATTAAGAAGCCTGTGAAATAGAAATGAGGATATCTAGATAATAGAAAGTCCTTAAATCTATATTAAATATTCTTTCTTGTAAGAATCATTTGGCTCCTTACATTTTTGTACAAAATATCAATTTAGTTAGCGATAACTTTTACATTAAGCAAAAAGTACTACCCATTTATCAGCAATGACATGAAATGGAAGGTAATGTAACTTTAAAACATGAGGTTACAGATTAGATTGACAATGACTCTGTACAACTAACTGAATTAACCATATTATAACATTAAAATTATCTTACATACGTTATGCACTAGCATTAAGATCCAGAACACTTTCATGTAAACTAAATGAACACATACATCATTAGTACAGATGTATTTTAGACAGTCTTAATATTTCTCCTTCCCTTAGTAAACAAGGAATCAGGACATGTGTAGGCAGTGTATAAGGGCTCTCAAGTCTGCTTTGATCCCATTATTAAGAAATCCGTATAGGATTGGATTAAGACAGCAGGACATCATACCTAACAAATGACAAATGCAGTAGACCAGTTTGAAATGTCTGTTGGAGATGAGGTTATCATTGAAATCGGTCACCACGTGGAAAAGGTGGAGTGGCATCCAGCTAACAGCAAACACTAGTATTAGTACGGTCAGTCTGTAGAAAACACTTCGAGATCTCTTTTTTATTCTCGTGATGGAGCGCTTGACTCTCATCTCGCGAGAATCTGAGTTTTCTTCAGGTTTCACCTCGAAGCAGGTTGGGACCCCTGGGATTACCTTACTGGATGAAGAGAGCTGACTTCTGACTGAGCCCAGGTTTTCCGGAACTGTTGGATGGTGCTCCAGGGAAGGTCTTGCTGGAGCGGGTAAGACACATGCTGTCTTCTTGCTGTACCTTCTTCGGTGCTTTCTGATGAATGAATAATTCCACTTTTGATTGCTGGGGTGTTTTGTCTGGTTCCCACTTTTTTTAGAAGGATGAAGAGTTAAGTTGATCATTTCATTTTCTTCCAGTCTGTTTTCTTTGTGAGACAATCCACAGCTTATACTCCTGCAGACACTAGTATGACTTACCGTTAAACAAACTAAAGGCAGAATATACTGAACTAACAATAAAGAGATTGTGAAAGCAATTCTGTACGAATCAGAAGGCCATGACTCAACACACAAATACTTGCTGCTCAGCAATGCTGAGCCAAAGGTTTCCTTAAGTTCCACAAGACTGTGAAACACGGGGAGGGGAGAACAGATAGCAAAGCCCAGGGTCCAGACAGTAGCTATCAGGAAGTAGCCATGGTTTGCTGTTAAATTGTTAGAGATGGGATGTTTTATCATATGATACCTAACAATGGCAATTGATATTAAAATCAAAGTTGAAACGAGGACTGACACACACTGAAGGAAAGGCATAATGTGGCACATGGCTTTGCCGAACATCCACTGATCCAACAGGACAGAGGTCAGTGTGAACGGGGAGCAGAATAGCACTACCAGGATATCGGAGAAGGCCAGGTTGCCTATGAGAAAGTTCACCGTAGTCTTCTGATTGCGCTTTTTCATAACAGCCATTAAAATAAGCAGGTTTCCCATAAAGCCAAGAAGACTTACAAATGTATAGAGACCAATCAGAAAGTATTGTAAATCGTCTACGCTGCCCCTGTAGTCATCCCAGACAGGAAAGGCAGCATTCCGTGCAGCCGCAGTATTGTTCTCTGTGCCTCTGTAGTCATCCCAGGCTGGGAAGGCAGCTTTTTGAGCAGCCGCAGTATTGTTCTCCGTGACAATCGTCTTGTTAAAATGCTCTTCGAGTTCAAAATCCATACTGCAGTCCTGCTTGGAATAAGACCATGTCCATTAGCAGCTTGAAGTAAAATCACACACTACTCTAACTTCAAGTCATCAGAACAAAACTAAATTCTATAGCTTGCCCCTATTCCCTCACAGAACTCTAAGATCATAAAGGACCCTTTATTTGGTTCTAAATTTGGTACAAAGTCAGCAATTATTACAGAAAACTTCAATCTATCACCAGTTTTACACACTGCTATCTTCTGCTCAAGTCACAGAGTTTGTTTTTCTAATTTATTTCAGAACTAACAAGAAGAAAGAAAAATGCAGAGAAAATTTTCAAGATACGTAATGTATAGTAGCCTAATACTATGAGTCTCTGGTCAAGATGTCGAAAGTATGATATTAGCCTACCTTTCAAATTATTTTCTAAATATCAAAATCAAACCAAAAGTTTACATCTATGTTACTCTCTCTGTCAGGGAATACTGCAGAAGAAGGGACAGAAAGAGCCTAAGAGCTGGAGTAAGTGGGGAGTGGTGTGGAGTACTGACTGATGTCAGAACATGGCATGGTTGTTGCTCTCTTGAGCTTCTAGCAGCTATGATTACCTGCGCCAGCAATGACTTTCTGTCCAAGAATGGGCCTGTCCATACCCTGCTGAAGAAGAAAGAGAGGTTTCTGGAACCCCAACCCTACCTCAGGATTTCTAAGCAGTTAATGATTGATGGGAGAGAGGTAGCCGTTAGAAAGTGTCTCTTCCCCTATAAGCAAATCTCTCATGCCTTAGAAAACTCACTGCAACACATACATATGCACGTGCACGCACACACACACACACACACACACACACACACACACACATATCACAGGAAATTGGAGTGGAGGTAGCTGAGGAAAAGGAAGAGGAGAGAGAGAAGGTGCTGGGAGTAGCATGATCAAAATGTATTATGTAGATGTGTGAAAATGTAATGATGAATCTCCTTGTTATGATTAATTACTATACGCTAATAAGAATATTTTTAGGTCACCTTTCCTAAAGTGTCCCCTTTCTGTTAAGTTGGATGTGATCTTCTTAGAATTCCCGTGACAGTGAGATGACATCTCTTGGACACTGGTGTTGCAGTCTGCTTCACGTAGCCATCATACTGCCTCCGGTTTACTGCATTAGCTTCCAAGCCACGATAAATACAAGCTGCTCCTTACTCTCAGTGGTACCTACCACATCACATGGCACAGTGACTTTATCACTGGCTGTCAAATACTTATGTGTGGATAAAAGAAAAAAACTCAGAGAAAAAAATCTAGTGATCAAAATGTGGTCTAGTTTGTGCAATACTCAAATTTAAACTCCCCACACATGCAGCATTATCCCAAAACCTAGGTGTATACAACATTCATTCATCAAAGGCTCGAAAAGCTGACAGAATAACTCACGATTAGTTCTCAGTCTCATGGATTTGAACCGAGGGTTGACCAGCAGTGCTGTTGGAAAACAGATTGCCCGTTTGCTTTTTAATCTAAAAATTACTCATAAATGTCATCTCAAGAAAGATCCCATGAGTTCATCTTGTTTCCAGGAAGAATATTTTAATTTTAAATATAGAAGTGAAACTAATGAGACCTCTTATGATTTTTGTATCAAATGAAACAGTGACAGTCATACTGTGTTACATACCCCTTCATCTCCGTAGATGAGAGATTTGGATACTGCTCAGTGTAGGGATAAGTAGCTTCTAATACATTAGCAAAAGGAAAAATCTCTCTCTCTTTTTTTTTAAATAACTGAGAACTTTTTTGAGACAGGTTTTCACTATGTTGCCCAGGATAGTTTTGAGCATCCCATTTTCCTGTTTCAGCTTCTGAAGTCCTGGGAGTTTAGACACGGTAACATGCCCAGGGGTACTTTCTGTTTTCAAACAATTTCCTTGTGGAAACTCATACAATTGCTAATTAACTCTGGTAAATATATAGTGCTATAGAATGAAAGAATGATAAATAGATAGATAGATAGATAGATAGATAGATAGATAGATAGATAGATACATACATACATACATACATACATACATACACACATACATACATACATGGGTAGATAGATACATAGGTAGATAGATACACAGATGCATAGATAAATGATAGATGATACACTGATAGATGATTGGCCGATAATAGATAGGTGATTGATAGACGATTGATAGGTAGATAAATAGATGTTAGATATACACTCATACACATAGTTAAGAAAGATTTTTATTATATACCAACATACATTTACCTACTTATCTCTGCAGTAGTAAATGAAAATTACTAAAATAGTAGTAGTAAGCAATGTTCTCTTCAACTTTTGATGGACCATACATTTCCAAACTAGGATGTTTTCATTCACAGATAACATTTTAAACTAAGACTAACTTGCTTTCATTTGCAGTCATATTCACATAGCTATTACTGTTTAAGAAAAGTTGGATGCCCTGTGAACTACCACTGACTCCATGCTGCTGGAATAACTTTCTGAAACTAACCACACACCTCCAAAGAAAATTAAACCAAAAGCTCCAGACTGTGTGCATTTGTCTTAGACCCTAACCAGCAGTTTCCATGGGTTCTGACTCGAGGGAGAGAGGATAGCTGGCACCACAGTGACTCACACGGTCCCCTGAATCATCCCACTCACCATATGACCAGACAATAGCCTTCCAGCCACTGCTGTCGGGAAGTCAGTGTGCTTCTAATGAAAGCGGCCTTGACTGGTGCTTCAACCCCATTTCCTGAGTTCTGGTGACCAACCGCTGGGTCCTTTGTGGCTTGTTCATGATCCTATTTATACTTGGGATGTGCTTGGGCTGTTTGTAACAATACTCCTCTGCCTGCCTGTACTTTTGACTCACTTTTTTGAATCAACCCTTTTCTCTTAAACTTGTGGTAGGTCAGTAGTCACTAATTGGATTTTTCTTCTATGACCGAAGAAGCAAGGATAAGGGACAAATGGGACACAAACATCTACAATAGCTTTGTGTTTCTTGCTATATAACATTCAGAATAAAATTGCTGTCAATTTTTTAGAGAATAAAGAAATGTAGCTGGTTTTTTTTTCTGCAACAAAAAAGTATGATTTTGAAGGCCTGAGGCTCCAGTCCTTTTTCAGAAGGCTTGTCTGTCTAGCATGTGTGAGGCAAAAGGTTCAGGTTCCAGCACAAGCACATACTCACATATGTGTATACACGTATAGAGTTTGGAGTCAAAAGTCATATTATCGCTAAAACATGTAATCCCATCTCTTGATTAGATTAAATTAGAAATGGGGAAGTTATTCATTATTTTACCAATAGTGAGAAGTATAATAAAGCACATGAGCTCTATTGGACACTAAGTAAATATTTGTTCCTAGTCATTTTAGAAAGGTAGCTTAATGTTCCCAGATTTACAATAACAGAAATGAATGGCTCTGTGGATTCTCAGGATACAGTATGCCTATGTGTTTGCATGTCTGCATGTGTATGTATATATAAACCCACTGAAATCGGGAGTTTTAAATAATCTGAAATGAGATACCTACATAGACGATAATCATAGTTTAGCATTTCAACTACTCAAGTGCAGTATCTTCATTAATAAAAACACATGACCAACAAGAAACTAAAACTGCCCAAATTGTTACAATTCTTTTTAGTTAATTGAAGATGTACACCAGATTGCACAGTTTTTACTAAAACATACTTGCTTTGAATATGTGAAAATTCTGTGCATTTACCAAATAACAAAAAAAAACCTACTCATTTCATGGCAGATCAAAGAAATACCAGTTGAATGATTTACTGGACACTGGAGAAAATGGGCAATAACATTTCTTTCCTAAATTATTCTTTTATTTTAAGTAGATACCAAAGATAATTTTAAAATGGAGGCCACGTTAACGGATGTCTGAGTAAGACGTTACTCTTTGCCGTTAAGCAAGCCTTGACTGAACACTGATTACGGTCAGCACACTGTTCCAAGTACACTGTTCTGAGAAGGTGGCCACACCATCCACATCACACAATGACACATCCACACATGTGACAGCAGGTACTCTGAGCAGGAGTACCTTCTGCAAATCTTCACTTCCTTGAATGACTTCTCACAGCTAAATTATAGAGGCCGCAACATGTGTGGGAGGACACATTAATTGGTTTCTTTAAAACTGCCTCCTTATAGTTAGAGGACAGTTTAACCATTAGGCATTGGCTAGAAATCATCCGTTTTACAGCTGAAAATGTGAAGTAGGGGAGCTACTTTGAAACAAAAATAAATAGATAAATAACAAATCAAAGATCTTGCTTACACTTTCCCCTGTACTTTCTCCTGGTTTTTTGTTTGTTTGTTTTTAAAAAAGCAAATGAGTCACAGAAATTTCAATCTATGTAACAATCCTCTGCTTTTCATCAGTGCAATAATCAACTCCTTACAGCATGGCTTTATGCAGATAAATACTTTATAGATGATGAAAGCAACGTCATAAGAGAGTCTTAATTGATCTTAGATGATGCTGGAAGTCGTGAAGACAGGATGCTTTAACAACTGCATAAAGAAATATTATTGCAGAAAGAATTATTGCAATTCAGACCACATGAGTTCTTCATTTCTACCCCGTTCTCTTTCTCACCATCCCAATTTCTCCCCCGAAATGCTCAAGTTCAGTTTCCTGAGTAACACAATGGAGGAGGGGTGGGGGGTGTTCATTAAACTGTGGCAACGTTACAGAAGTCATATCTGTGAGTATTTATTGCAATTTTCTCATAAACTGATCTGTATACGACACAACTGAAGTCAGAGTGAGCATTAAGGGTGCTGAGAAAGTAGACAAGTAAGTTCTTAAAAGTAGCAAGAGGAGAAACCACAGTGACTCAAAGGATAGAGAGAGACTGACCCACACATGTAAGCAAGGTTTCTCTGTTACAATAATTCCCTGCTTAATAAAAATGTGTATCATTCTTCTTGCAAAAGGTATCAACCATGCAGAAATATTAAATATATGTAGTTCTCCTCTAGTGATAAACTATCAGCTGCCTGTTTTCTGTGGTCTTGCAGAGATGGCATGATTCCACGTCTCCACGTATATTCGTGGTGTGTTGTTCTGCAAGGCAAAATCCTGCAAAAACTGGCCCCGGACAAATAAACACAGTCCTGTTCAATTAACAAACACGCAGGTACCCACGACTCTTCTACCCATTCTAGACTTTTAAAAACACAGTCTCTTTCTCCTTGAGCCATGTGAAATTTGAAATGCATTCAGTCTCAGGCTGTGGTCACAGATTATGGCACTCCCCCCAACCCCCAATTTGGCTTCCATCTAACGAGATGTTCTTTGAATCGCTAAAGTACAGGTCTGTAAACGTAGGAGTAAGCATTCCCTTTTCTGGAATTCAGGTGTGTGGATGGCTATTTCCTGCTGGCCACCTTGCAAACCTAAGTGCCCAGCAGTCTCCCAGTGTGTGGCCAGCTGTGGGGCAAGGAGGCATCTGGATCACCCAAGGAGTGGTAGGCTGCGTCTTGAGCACCACCAGAGCTAGGCTAGGGCTGACAGCCGGCCTGGGCACCCTGTGGGCTGTGGTTCCCCCACCTCAGACGCCCACCAGGCTGTACCCCGGGCACCCACCCAGCCGGGGACAGCGCTTCGTCCATCCCTCCGCCCCATCCTCGGGACCCTCCCGAGAGGATCGGACAGGGTCTGGCAGGAACCTGCTCCACCACGAGTTTGGCACAGGAGGAACCTGCCAAACAAGGAAAGGTTCAGCTGCGACCGTTCCCTCGCTCTCCCTTCCCGCCTGACAACTGCGGTTTCTCCACCTCCATCCCGTTTCCCAATCGCGCTACCTCCGGGTCCGCACCCCACCCTCTTGGAAACCGCAAGATGCTCCGGGACCCAGGACAGGGACGCGGGCTTCCGGTAGAGGCAGGCGAGGCCTGGAATGGGTACCTTGGGATGCCCCAGCCGCCGTGGGTGCCTGGACTCCGGGGTACGCGGCTGAGCGCGGTCGCTTCTGCTCGCGGCGGAGGCGGCGGCGGCAGGAGCAAGACCTGGAGGCGGCCGTGAGAAGGAGGGGCCCCGAGCCGTCAGGGTTTTAGAAGCGCCTTGGGAACACGTGACTGTCCCCAGACCCCGGAGACCCGGCTCAAGATCGCTTGCTCCCGGGCCACCATAGCCCGATTTAGAAACATCCCAATCGGAGGCCCCAGGGATCAGTTCTTGGG
Organism: Ondatra zibethicus; assembly: GCA_004026605.1. Classification (NCBI taxonomy): domain Eukaryota; kingdom Metazoa; phylum Chordata; class Mammalia; order Rodentia; family Cricetidae; genus Ondatra; species Ondatra zibethicus. The sequence continues at coordinate 186,327 of PVIU01001568.1, read as the reverse complement.
TTCGGGACGTGTCCTGCCATCCTGTGTTCTGGTTCCAGGAGTTAACTTAGGGGTCCCACAGATGTTTACCAGTCCTGTTCTCAGCTCCATAGTGAGCTGTGTGAGAATGGGCTTTTTTTCTGAGACCTTTTGTTTTTTTTTGTGGGGAGGGGGAGGGGGAAGACAAAGCGAATTCCAAACAGAACATCTCTTTCTTGCCTCTCTCACATAGAGAAGTCAAGGTGGGAAGTTGACTTAAACCTGCGGGAAGCACGCTGTGATGCACCATGCAAGACAGACTATGGGACCAACTTCAACTCCAAGGGTAGTAATGTGGGTGAGAGCAAGGGACATGGACCTGGGGAACCTGGGGAGTGAGGGTGAAGTGGAAAGGAAGGGTGTGTGTGTGTGTGTGTGTGTGTGTTTAATTGTTGTCTTAAAAAACTTAAAGATAACATAAAAATAAACAGACAGAAGCAGACAAAATCCTGTCAGACCCGTTGTATCACAGCTTGATTTCCACTTTTAAGGCTGTCAAGATCTGCATCATTTTAGCAAGATTGTCTTAGTATTTGACCAATTATCAGTTAGCAAACACTTTAGGCTTCTTTCTCTGTGACAGCCGCATGGTGGTAGAGCGTATGTCTCAGGATGTAGCCGGTCCTAACAGTGTAGTTCCCTCCCTAGCATGGTGACAATCTGTGGGATTGCCTGCTACAGGCAGGACTGTAGGACTGAAGGCATTGTGTCAACTGAAGATGACTTTTATCCCTTGGGAACAGTGCACCATGTTATCTAACCCATGGGCCGGCAAGTGCTAGCTGTTTCCTCAGAGGTCAGGAGACCTTGGCCTGTTTCTGCTGATTTAACATTCAGTACTTCAGGGAACTGTGGCACATGCCATTCCATAAGCCCAAGTGATCCAAGAACTTCAAAACAATACGATCTGATTCTTCCGAGCTCCTGTTCAAAAACACTCTATTCGTCCCAGTAGCTGAACACAGCAGGTACCTGACCAGGGCCCTGCGGTCCTGCAGTGAGGGAAGCAAGGAGGGAAGATGTTAAGAAGAGTGTCTTTTTTGGAAACAAGGGCTTAGCAAACAGGGACTTGGTCCTAGGCTGTCTTAATGCCAGCTAGTGTGCAGTTACATACTATGTATTGGCAGATAAATCTATTCCCCCATCCCTTGCACAGCCACACACACACCCTCCAACAGTGGTTTTCAAACAGCTTCTTAGTGGCATCCTTGGTGGATGTCTTCCAAAAAGGCAGGTTGTGTTACATTATCTGTGTTGAATTATCTCGGTTTGAGAAATAACCAGGCTAGCTAAAAGATAAAACCATTATATTTTATTTATTATTAGGGGCAAGCTCACAAAACAGGAATGAGAAATCCAAGCTCAGCTGTGCTGCCAGGGAACCACACAGAGAAAGCGCACCTGGGCCACATGCTTTTCTCCTGGTCCCAGAAAACCACACCCTAACTTGGTCCCACCTCTTGAAGATAATTGGTTGAGAAGGATTCCCCATCATCTCCCCCTTTTGTCTAAATAAGAGCTATCCAAACCCAATACAAAACTATATACAATAGAAACAGATATCAAGTATGAAATTACAACCAACATAAACAATATTAAGCAAGGAACACATGATAAATGTTTTAATAAACATTGTATTCTAAAGAGCCTAAGTCTTGTATTGGAAATTGATTTGGCTAAATCATAAGAGGAAGCTAACTAAGACTATCTAATCTTCAACCCCATCAAAGACCTGAGAAGGGAAATAATATTATTTGAGTAGGCAGGAAGTGTAATCAAACAGCTTCCAAAGCAAGCAGTACATGATGGAGACAATTTGGCTACCTGAGCAATCACCCAAAGTCTCATTTGCAACGTTGAAGCAACCAACTTTGGCTAAGGCCTAGTGTAACTGACAGATCATTTTCAGAGGCAGAAAAATTTTCAGAACCATCTTACCCTGTCTTGGCAAGGTTTGGCAGTTCTTCTCCTTGTGTCCTGCTTATCCAGTCCAGATACCATGTACTTTGTCAGTGGTTGAGGCATGGGCAGTTCCTTGATTGGAGGCCAATTGTGCCAAGAAGAAAACAAACTCTGAGTGGAGTGTTTTTGGTGCTCAACACTCTCTCTGGAATAGACTGGTGCTGTCAGGAGCAATCATGTCTCATGTCAACAGAACCCTAAGTTATTTAAATGCCATGTTCTACAGATCCTTGAAGTGGTTGAAGATTACCTATCTAGGCAGAATACAATCTCTATGGATCTAAAGAACCTAACTAATCTGACTATATGTTAAACAAACATGAACAACTATTGACCTATAATATTTAATACTTATATAACTTAAGGACTAAGACTTCATATCAGAATATTAAATAATCTGTAAACAAATGTATAGCAAATGAAGATAATGACCTCAAAATGTAAACAGTGTATAAGTATCTTGATCAGAGGTAAGAATAATATATAATGCAATATGAAAATATATCCTAAAATTGTATCTATATACAAAATGAGTTATACATCCCATGCATGTACATAATCTGACAGAATAACTTTGCATAGGTGTAAAAATATTATAAACAGAAATAACAAATATAATTTGAACTTGTATCAATATACAAAAAACTATACCAATGTAAATTATCCATAAATAATAGCTCACAAGTATTCATTCTATTACCCACTATTATTATTAGTGTGAATAAGTGCACACTACATAATCTATTATCCCATTCAATAATATTTATATTAGCATGGGATAATAACTATCCCATGATAATATTAAAAAATACAAAAATACTTCCTTTTACATACATTTGTTTTTCTTTTTGATAATATTAGCATATCGAAAATTAAGACTCATGTGGCATTGAGATGACTCTGAACTTACCTGCATTCCTTCCCAGGATGTCCATAAACGTGCAAGCCTAATAAGAAAAAAGGGTCAGTGGTAACATGCTTGCTGTGCAAACATGACAACCCAAGGTTGGATACTCAACAAGCATATTAAAGCTGAGCATGCCATATGCACACATAATAAGACAAGGATCCTGAGGGCTCACTGGCCAGTCAGCATAGCTGAAATAGTAGACTCCAGGTTCAATGACAGACCCTGTCTCAAAGACTTAGGTGGACAGTGACACAGGAAGACACCTGAAGTCAACCTCTGGCCTGTACACATACGTGTACAAGCAAGCAGGCACATGCAAACACCTTACACAACACACACACACACACACACAGAGTCAATAACACTTTATTTAAAACACCTTTTGGTATAAAATATTAAGGATATGTGAAAGGAGCAAATTATTAAGAATTCCTCTTTTGGAAGACTGTATAGAATTGAAATTTTCAGACATGTGCTGTATAAAAAGGCTAGCATAAATGTAGGTGGGCTCTTACCTCCAGTCCCCAAAAGAACTGGAGACTAATCATCATTACATTTGTAATACATAATAGAGCAAATTTGTTTCCATTGTGTGGATTCCCTTTCCGGCAGAGGAAGCACCGCTTCTGGGGACAGAAACAGTAATGACCACCTCTACTGTAGGCATTATTATAAAATGCTCACCTGGGAAATTAAGTTGGATTTTATGCATGTTACAAGATGAAGCTGGCTAATTCCCAGTTCCCCATGATTCACTATCAGCTCTTAAGGAAAGCGGATCTGAAAGGGCGAGAGGCATGGATCACTGGGGAGTCCTAAAACAAATTAGGGAACAACTGTGCCTAGGGTACCATTGTGCTGAGGAACACATCTGCATCTTCTCTGAGGTTAGGTTGTCAATCCAGTTTAATAATAGCTTCCATTTGTGGAGGATGGCTCCTAAAATGCTTTGACACGCTCTCAGCTGAGGCGTAGTTCTGATACATTAGCTTCAGGAGTTGTGGAGTAAGTAAGCTAGGAAAATACCGTTTACTTGGTGAGTAGTGTTTCCGCTAAAATGTCACTATATTGATTAAGCATTTCTATGGTAAATTGTGGTACATTTATGCCCTAAATACTTAAAAGATGTGGGAAGGGTAATGTCTGCATTTTGGGAAACTTTTGACAATGCTTTTCTCTGCATTGTCATCTGTGGAACAGTAATAGTTAGTATATAACTTAGTATCTAGGGTTTAAAATGAAACAGTAGCATACTATTATGAAACAAAGCAGTTATATTTATGAAAGATGTTTTAACAATATTAACCTACAATAGTTTCTGCATAGTCATTTTTGTCAAACAACTCAGTGACAATCTTGAGTGCCTAAAGAGGCTCACCACAATATTTCATTGACACCTACTGAGTACTGTTCTTAAGCAACACATTGAAGCTATTGAATGCATATCTTTGATGACTTCCAGAGAAATTTTACAATTGATCTTTACAAGTTAATTTTCCACAATTAAAAATGCATATACATATATGTGATACATATATATAGCTATATAATCACACACCATATGTATTTGCAGATAGACACTTAGAATTCCTGACTTATAGCCATGTTTTATAGCAAGTTAACTGTGTGACTTCAGACAAGCAACTTGATCTTTTAGTGTTTATTTTCTTGTCTAGAAAGGAAAAGTGTTTCAACTTGCAGTTCTGGAGTCCCCTGTAAGCACCAAATAGTTAATGACTTCACCCCATTAACAAGCACACATTATAGACATTTTTAGAAATACATGCTTTCCTTTGCAGCTTCATACCACATGAATACTGTTTCCCCTATGTTTTAGAAAAAAAAAAAAGGTAAAGACAGAAAGGTACAGGATACTATACTTATAAAATTTCCTATCCTTTCTGTTGCTGAGAATTTACAGGTATATTTTATTCTTTGTCTCAAAAAAGTATGGATGTCTTACATGTCAAAAAATCATCTCTTGTATTATTATATTATTTAAAAATTTTGTGGTAATGTATATCTATATATGGTGCAGAGATTCCTTAGGAGACATAATAGTGTATCTTGTGACTACACATACAGACTACCGTTTTTCCCTTTGCAAACCTCATACTCTTAATTAGCATCCTCTAAAACTGACTCTTCCTACATAAGTTTTTACATTTTCTACCTAAATTTTCAGTGGTTACTATTTTAAATCTAGTTTGAAGTGTAAATATGGCTTTACTATATTTAAGTGGAATGAAAGGGGAACTATTTATTTATGTGGGGTTTTTGTTTTGTTTTGTGTGTTGGTTTATTTTGAATTCTCTTTAAAAAGAATGTTTGGAGAAGCATTCAAAGTGTTAGCCTGGAAATAAAAGTTAGCATGGTTAAATCACATACTCATCCAAAACGTATGCTACCACACTGTGTTCTTACTGTTCTTGCTGGTGTTCAGCTTTTTAAAGTAGGTCATACAGTGGGCAGAGAAAAACTGTGAGACATTTCACCCAGGAGACATTGTAAGCATTTTCAAAGACGGTAGCATCCGTTATTCAAGCTTATACATATTGGGAAAAACAGAATCAACATACTTTCTATATTGGGGAACCTGTCAGGTATTAATCTATGAGCTAAGCTTGAAGGACAGGGACAAAAATGACTATCTCAGAGACAACACAGTGTACTTGTAGATCCATGCAGACAATTACTGGCAAACAATCTAAGTCCTGCACTGGAAGAAACCCTAGTGTGCTCTAAGAATATAACTATGAATGCAAAGTCAGCTTTGAGAAGAGGTTAAGCAGGGATGAGTTGGGGCTTCAACTGAAGTTCCAGGGATTATAAAGACAGAGAGGGCGGGCAAGTAAGATGTGGGCCAATAGTGTGAAGGGGAGAGTGTCCCATCCAGAAAAGTATGAATGGCTCAAGATGACTCCAGTCTCTGTGTGTGGGTGCATATCATGAAAATGAATATGGTTGAAAAAGCTATTCGTACTTTTCTTGAAATATCTAGATTAAGAGCAATTGGAAACTTAAGTTGGAGAGATGTTACTGAACACTTTGGGGGAAAATGGAGCCAGAACTTTCTAGCAGAGTGACACACAGCCCTAGCAGAGTGATTCACAATCATGGAGGTCAGAAAAACAAAAAACAAAAACCAAAAAAAACCTAAGGGAGATATTTTCAAGGGGAAAAAAAATAAGAATCTGGAATCAATTGGATTTGAGAGTGTATGAGGATAGTGCTTGGGTTCTGATAATGATTCAGGAAACTGGATAGAGATTTGGAAGTTTGAGCACACAAGAACATAACTGATGGCAAAGAGTATGATGGTGGATTGAAAATGAAAAGGAAGCTTGGGACATATAGTGTGATTTCTGAGTAACCAAGGAGGAAACAAGCTTTATTTAGGTAGTTCTTGGGAGCAATGCAGGTCTCAGCAAGAGACCTCCCAGAGACATATCAGCTTCCACTGAGAAGGAAGGGAGGACAAAAGGAACTCTTGGAGAAGGAGAGATACAGAATTGCTGCGTGACTAGGTGGCCTTGCCTCACAGCAGGGTAGCCTGGTTCTCAGAGAGGTTAGAAGGGCATCAGTGTTTTGGTGTACTTTATTAGTCAGAATATTTAATCTAGGGCATGTAAAATAGGTAGGCTACAAATAGCTAAAATTATTTTATTTAAACTATGTTTAAAGCAATTATATATTTATTTGAGTTGATGCTATCTTGGGTCTACTAAAAGCTTCTGACAAGATGGAAAATTATTCTCTAAGTAGCTCCCTGAGTAAGTTTTTGAGAACTTTAATAAAGAGCATCCTCTTTCAGATCAAGAGCAAATTACCAAATTGATTTTTAACATTGTGATGGTTAATTCCCATTGTCAACTTAATAAAATCAACAAGCACCGCTAACGAGGCACACCCTTGAGTGTGCCTGTGAGGGTATTTCCAGAGAGAATCCACTGAGTAAGGAAAGTCCATTCCGATGGGTGGTATCGTTGCACTGGCTGGGATTCCAGACCGGAAAAGGGAATAAGACCCAGCCTTCAGAGCACTGCCATTCCCCTTTCTGTGCTCTCTGGTGGGAACTACTGACCACGCCACTTCCACTGCTGTGCTTTCTCTGCTCTGAAGGACTGTAATTCTCTGAACTGTGATCCACAATAAATCTTTTCTGCTATTAGTGACTTTTGTGGGCTATGAGAAACACAGCTAATATAGACATGTTAGCTTTAATGTTCAGCTTGACGCAGACTAGAATAGCCAGAGAAGGGAGTTTCAGGGGAGGGAAATATCAGGTCAAGTTGACCTGTGGGGCATTGTCTTGTCAGCTGATGCAGGAGAGCCCAGCCTCCTGGACGCAACACCATTCCCTGGGGACGTGGTCCTGAACTCTATAGAAAAGCCAGCATCAAGTCGGTGAGCTAGGAAGCAGCAACCTCCATGGTTTCTGCTTCAGGTTCAGCTCAAGTGCCTCCCTTCCTTCCCCCGGTGCTATGCTGAGAAGTTTAACTTCTTTCCCCTAAGTTGCCTGTTTATCACAGCGACAGAGATGAAACTAGAACAGATACGATCTTCACAGAAGAGAGTCTTAGTACAGGAATTCTCATGTTTTTATCTAAGCTAAAGCTAATTTCTGCTTCTGCTAGTCAGTTTTCTCAAAAAGAGAAATAAATAAAATGATGGTATGAGCTATTTGACTATACTAATGAGTTTAGTCAAACTGCCTATCAATTGTATTTAATTGCATCTAGTATGTGAATTAAAAATATTCTAATACTTTTCAAAAACTTTTTGGACTCCTAAAAATCCTAATCTTTCCCCCCTTCAAGACAAGGTTTCTCTGTGTAGCCCCAGCTGTCCTGGAACTCTCTCTGTAGACCAGGATGACCTCGAACACACAGATCTAACTGGCTCTGCTGCTTAGTCCTGGGATTGAAGGCACGTGACACAATGCCTGGCTAAATCTTAATACTCTTAAGTTTCATTTAAAACTCTATTACAGGTGCTTTTCCCTATATTTTCCTAGCTACAATACTATTTAATAGCATAATATGGCACCTTGCATTCTTCGGCCTCATTGTTCAGATCTGTGCACTCAGTGAATACCAGAAAGTAAAACTATACACACAATCAATTCATACAATATTAACTGATTCACCAGCACATTTCATTGGGAGTTCTATCCCAATGCACAGAATTTCCCATCAGTATCATCCACCTGTGCCTTATTTTCACACAGAGTATTAGTTCCTGTCAAGATTCATCTGAATGACCAATGTGGAAAAGTCACCTGTATCAGGGCCTTGCACCATTTCAGGACTTCTCCTGAACATTTGGATGACAGTTGTTTTCCCCTGAATCCAGTGGTGTGATGATTATTATGTATTTGCAGGGCTAATGATCACATATACTAGCTTAACACTGAGCCACATCCCAGTCCTGTGTCATGGAATTTTAAAAACTGGGCTAGGCTATTAAAATGTTGTGTTTTCTAAGTGATCAAACTAATATTTACCTAGATTTGATGAGTAAAATTTATCTTCCAGTTTATATGACAGAGAGAAACTGTAAGCCAAGAGAATATTGGAATAGGTCATTATCTTAGCCAAGAGTATTTACTGCAAAATTTCAGAAGGAAATAAACAGAATTATCTCTCCCTGGCAAAGATGGTATTTTTATCTATCAATCCCAATTAAGAAAGGAGACAACTGGTTGTTGGTTTGGGAAAGGAAAAGAGGGCTGGAGAAGTGGCTGGTTGGTAGCTCTTCCCTAGCGTGTGAAGAGCCTTGGCTTCACGTCCAGAGCCACACAAATGAGGTATGAGATAGCATAGACTTGTAATAACAGTGCTCAAGATGCAGAGGCAGGGGGATCGGAAATTCAAAAATGTCCTTGGCTACATATTGAGTCTGAAGTCACTTTGGGCTACCCAGACCCTGTCTCAAAATAGAAAAGAAGAAGAAATCATTTTAAAATTTAGCGCATCTCTTCAGAGAAACTTAAATTGTTTTGCCTATTGTAATTTTCTCATAAAATTACATTAAAGGAGGCTGACAATCTCTCTGGCTTGTGAACTGGAGATGGTCTTCATTCAATAAAGGGTGTTTCTAAAGTTATGTAAACAGGCTGAGGGGCATTTCCAAACTTTGTACCACAAAATTTGTCATTAAAAAAATCTCTTGAGCCCAGTAATCTTTCAAAGGTCTCTTTGTGAGATCACTGTCTCAGGAACTCAGTTTTATATGTGTCCTTTACAGGGACTCTTCACAGAAGCTGAGGTTACAAAACAATAAACTGCAATGGCCATATTAATATTAACCATTAATATTCTTGGAAAACACATAAGTACCCAAGTCCAAATTATAGTCTCAAATCCGAAACAGTTCCTAGCATAAATGATATCCCATGAAAACACATTCTTGTTAAGAACAGAGCCATTTCACGTGTTGCTCTCATGGCAGTCTAAAGCTAGCTGGGGTGATGATAAAAACTGTAGGAAAACTCCTAAGAACAGTGTGACTTAGAGGAACAGAGCAGGCAGGAGAATGGGTAGAAACATGATCATCAGTTGGATGGTACAGTACTTCAAAGGAATTGTAACTCTTCAATTGTTCCTATTTCCATCCTTGGTGTGACCACTTGTGTGAAATTTTACTGTTAAATCATTAGAGTAGTTTAATGTACATGCATGCCTACTGTTCTTTAAACATTGTACATTTAAAATAATATGACCATAACCCTCTTCCAGCCACATAAAAATACATCCAGTGAAAAATATTTTAGATAATTTTTCCACAAAATCCCCAGAAATTGTGCACAAACAAACATGTTTATATTAATAATTAAATAATCGCTATTTAAGATAACCCCCAGAAGAGGAAATAATTTTTTAACAGGGTAAGTTTCGTGTGATTTCATGTCATGGGATTTTATTGTGTTGTTGTTTTATTTTAATGCCAAATAATAGGTACGTTATAGGCAACCCCCATTTATTGGGAAGATTTTACTTCTTAATAGTTTAAATTGAAATAAGTTCTATTTCCTAGATAAATCATGCGTTCGTGTCTATGTGTTTGTGTGTGCATTACTCAGCCTTGATTTTTCAAAGTGAACTAAATATGAGATCGGTGTGTCCAAGCAATTAGCCTGAACCACCAAACACCATGTCCTCCAAGCACACCCACAACGTTCCTTATCTTATCAGATAAATCACCAGGGAAATTGCATTGACTCTTTCTGACCACCAGGAAAATGCTGGCTTCACCCAGTTCCGGGCTCTGTTCCCACCTTCCCTAAAAAGGCAACTAGTCATCAGGAACAAAACTGACTCAAATGCATTTTCTTAGTGAGGGAGAAAAAAGACTATCAAACGGAGATCCGCTACTTTTGGTTTTTCAAGGTCTTCTTTTTGTTCTCTCAGACTGGAGAAAATAACTTCTTGGTACTGGTGTACAGAATTGAGTGTCACAAAGCCCAGCAGACCCATTAGCCCAGGCTTTGTGGTGAAGTGCGTCTTTCTCCCTTCCCGTAAATGACCTCTCCCTCTATCCTCACTCGGGCTTAAGCTTGGACTCTCAGAGAAGGACTTCGCCACAAGATGGCACTGACCTGCAGACAAAGGAAATCGCAGTGGCACTGACTTTTTAAACAGGCTTGTGAAAGCGCCTTCCTCGAGTCAAGGACTAGAGGGGTGAGAGCTCGGTGCATACGGGTCTGGCAGCTTGGCTTAGGTTTAACTGCTTTTCTTTCCAGAACTCCTAGGCAACGCACCTCCGAGGTGTGCATCCGAGGTGCGGTGTTGGGAAGAGGCAGTGGGGAAAACCTTGGGTGATCCTCGTGGGGTGCCATCACATGATCCAGGATGAGGTGGAGTTCGGCTTGAAGGGGGCGTCTCTTCCTAGCTTCCTCAATCTTTAGGGTTTGAGCAGGGGAAATACCAACGGAGCTTTCCTCTCTCCGGTGACACTTCCCGCTTCTACACGGGCGAACAGACGGATTCTCCACAAGGTAAGTTTCAAGTCGGTGTTTTAAGGGAGTTTTAAGAAATCTCTTATTTATGGGGTGAGGTCTAAGAGGAAGAATACGGGTGTCTGCCCGGGTTCTGAGAACTGAGCGGGTCGTGGAGTCAGTCTTTCGCTTTGGCTTCCAGTGGGAGCAGGTGGCAGGATGTTCTAGATTGTGGGACAGGTCTGGGACATTATGGATGTGAGACCTCAAAGGGAGAGGGTACCACTTCTAGAGTTCGCGCATCCCGGTGTCCTGCGGTTGGGGGCTGCCCCCCCCCCACGCCCATTCCCTTAGAAGGCCGGGGAATTGCCCGGGTTGGTCTTCCCTGCACCCGGGTAGGGTAGTCTTCCTCATTTTTCTGTAGCAGCCTGGAGCTTCTGCCCTAATGGAGATCCAGGAGTTTTCCTAGGTAACCTGATGGGATGCACTGGGCAGGGGTGGGGGCGCCAGCCTTCTGAATTCCTTCTTTTTGTCCTTCTTTCCACCACGTGGGAAAAGGTGGGCTGCCCTGGCACTAGACCCCAGAGTGGGAGTGCCCCTGCCCCAGTCTCTTGTGCCTGGCCCTTTCAGGCTGTCGTTTCCCTTGCAAGACTTGAACCTTGTCTTCCTATTTCGGAGTTTAAACCACCCAACTCCTTTTAGGAAGGTAATCATGCTGGGTACAGGTTAGAATGGACTAGAAACAGATGGTTTAGCAGGATATCCTGCTGCTCTCCAGGTAGATTGAAGAGATGCTAACATTTGAAAGACCCACGTTGGACAAATGAGAGAGACAGACTGACCTCTTATTCGAGCTATGCTCCATTTGGGCTCCTTCATTTCTGCTCTGATAGTCACTTATTTGGTTAGAGGTACTCTGATAGATTGATCTCTCTCTCTCTCTCTCTCTCTCTCTCTCTCTCTCTCTCTCTGTGTGTGTGTGTGTGTGTGTGTGTGTGTGTGTGTGTGTGTGTATGTATGTAAGGGGAGATTAGGAAGGAAGGTAATCAAGAAGACTCATACAGTTGTGCAATACAGAAAAGAGTGGTGAAACAGGAGTTTTGACTGAATCTACCTGATTTCCCTCTGGTAACTTCTAGAGCATGAAAACCTAGAGGGTGGGGAGAGGGAGTGGAGACAAGGTGTGTCTCCAACTCCCACTGTTTTTCTTTCCTCCCTCCCTTCTTCCCTCCTTCCCTCCCTCCCCCCTCCCTCCTCCCTTCCTTCTTTCCTTCTTTATTGGCATGCTCTGTGATTTGCCAGGCCCGGCTGGGTCTTCCAAGAAGCATAACTACAGGTGACACAGCAGGAGGAGGTGTGGGACTGCTCTGTCAGTGCTGACTGACAGTAGTAGCTGTAGCTGTCAGTGCTGGGTGGGCTCCGGAGTGAAGCAACACACACACACACACACACACACACACACACACACACACACACACGGCGGGGAGGGGAGAAGGCGGGGGGGAAAGAGGCTTCTTCTGCAGAAAGTCCAATTCCTTACCCATCCCAAAGACTGGCTGCTCTTTCTGGCTACCATTTACTAGTGATTCCATGTAATTGTTTTAAGGCAGCTGTCTGGTGAACAAGCCCTTCCCCCATTCCCCGGAAGGAGCAGGGAATTATGTAAGTCATTTAGATAAGCTAGCAGTAACTTCAACTGTGCATAGCAAGGCTGATCGCCCCCCCCCCACAACAAGTGAGGGAATTTGAAGAAAAAGCACAGTAGATTAGCCCAAAGAGCTGTCTTTCGTGGTAGAAACAGCTCTGTAAACAGCAAGGAAGGAAAGGCCAGCATTCCTACAAGAAAGAAGGAAAAAGAACTGTCCTGGAAGGGTGGGAGAGGGGATTAATTTGCCAACTGCATGTAATGTCTCTGAACGTACATGGCACCTTTGCTGAGACACAGCCTTTAATTCCTGCAGTGCGTAGAGTTGTAAGACACACGCTGGAAGAGTAAATGAAAACGACCCCAGCAATGGCATTTCCCTGACCATTATTCTTTCTCAGAATCATTCGACGGTGCACAAAATACACCTTGTATCTACCACAAAACTGTTTCCCACAACTGGAATGAGTACTGCTCCCATACTTAACAAAAGAAGTGAACATTTCATTGTCTGTGTAGAGAAGTTAGCTTCTACTTGGTGGGAAACTATTCCCATAGGACCAGTCTATTAGATGGAATCTCACAGGTATCAGAATAGAGTTGCAGTATGTTTATTTCAACTTATTTGTAAGAGATCCATCTTTACAGCCTATGAGTTGAAATGACTTCAGTTTTGTGAATTCCTAGAGTTGTCAAAATAGGTCTCATATAAAATGTCTCTTTTCTTCCTCTCCAGTGTGAGCATCTTGCTTTGTGCCCCACGCCCCTCTCCCTGGATCATTGCCAAAGTTTCCTTGCTTCTCTGTCCTTTCTTAAATGTGGTGCAAGCAGCAGGTAGACTAATGATGTTTTTATTTTTGCATTTATTTATTTAGTGATGGGGGTCGGCCTGCATGCTTTGATATGTGTGCCATTAAATGACCACTTGCAGGAGACAGTTCTCTCCTTGCAACATGTAGGGAATGGACATCAAACTCAAGTCCTTAGGCTTGGCAGTAAATGAACCATTGAATCATCATACTGGCTCCTAAAGCAAAGTCACATGCCTTGATGTGTTTTACCAAAGGTTCCTCTTGTCTGACAGTAAAAGTTAAAGACTATCTACCTCATAAACCCCGCTGGCAGCCTCGTCTCATTTAACCTTCCCAGTGAGTTCCTTCTGGTCCACCTTCATTTCTCATTCCTCTTCTTGACACAGTAGGTGTGTTTCAGCCTTAGAAATTTTATATTTGTTTTTCCCAGCAAGGATGCCAGCCCTGAGATGCCCACACGGCTTCCTAATTCAGCACTCCTCGGTCTTTGCTGTCTTCTTGGGTACCCAGGTGCCTTTGCTCATCAGCCAGGATTAAGTTGCAATCTCCATCAATTCCAGACCCCTTTCGGATATCGCACTAGGCCTTTTTACTAATTCATTTTTGTCTTGTCCTTCTCTGCCCATAAGGCTAGAAACTCCAAGAAAAGGCCACTCTTGCCTCCACCAAAGGTATGCCTGATAAGAAACAAGTGTTGAGCAAATACTTGTTGGATGAAGTTTTGACAGTACCCAACCTTAAGACATATTGGAATCAATGGAGGCTGATAAGACAAGTGAATAAAATTAGTTTGGATGAAGGGGGGAATGTGAATTGCTGTTGAGATATAACACCCACCGAAAGAGTGGCAGGGGTGAAGATTCAGAAGTATAGTTATAGGCTGGGATAGATCAGTTTTCTTAGAACAGAGCAGTCACACCGGAGCTATGTAAGAGTGGAAGACAGAGCCTAGAGCATCTTGAAGATCCACGGTGAGGCATGGCAATGGTCCACGTTTCCTGTGCCTCACACAAGAATCCACGTCCACTTGGTGGAGCCGTGGGGTAGGCCCCCAAGGCAACAAGAATACACTTTGCTACTCTGCTATTGCTATTTTAAATAATGAAAAGCTGTCTTCAACTAGTAGCTTCAGGAGGACATATGGCATTGTTTGCCTGACTTATTTAAGAAAGAATTTTCCAAACTGTAAAGTCATTACCTACTCCTTCAAGGCTTTCTTTCCCACCCTACATGACATAAATTAATAACATTCCCTAGGCTGTGGAATTCCTGAGGGGGAATAATGCATATCCCAGAAGTCATTTCAGATGGGAGTGTAGAAGAGAGAGCAAGAGTCTAGTAATGTCCACACCTGAAGTATGTCCTAGTTAGGATTTTCATTGCTCTGATGAAACATCATGACCAGAGCAAGTTGTGGAGGAATGGATTTATATGGCTTAAGCTTCCAAATCATTCTTCATTATTGAAGGACATCAAGATGGGAACTCCAGCAGGGCAGGGACCTGGAGGCAGGAGCTGACACAGAGGCCATAGAGGGGTACAGCTTACTAGCTTGCTCCCTGTGGCTTGTTTAGCCTGCCCTTTTATAGAACCCAGGACCACTAGCTTATGAATGGCGTATCTCCCAATGGACTGGGCCCTCTCATATAAATCACTAAATAAGAAAATGCTCTACAGGCTTGCCTACAGCCCAATCTTATGGAGGCATTTTCTCAAGGGGGGTTCCATCCATTCAAATGACTCTAGCTCATGTCAAGTTGATCTAAAACTAGCCAGCACAAAGTCACTCCATCACCACGCTTTAATGCTGTGGTCTGATTTCATGATGGCAACCCTTAGCTTTATCCTCCAGTCTCATCCAGTTAAATTGTGATTTCACAATAGAAAAGACCTCATGTTCTAGAAAGCAACATTGCCAAAAGAAAGGTTTATGAGCCGTGTCACTGAAAAAGCAAGTGCATTTCTGCACATTAAATTCCTCATTTTCCTTTCAATAGAAGTAAATCCACACAATCCGAGGCATTGTTCTAAGAAAGACAAACAGAGAATGGGGCCTCTTAACACCAGCACAATAGCTAGTTAATTAGCAGGAGAGATCCTTTCCGTGGATTTCCTTAGCAAGGGGAGAGGTGATCAGAGCTTTCTCTTTTCTTTCCCTATAGGGGCTTCTGATCTCTGTGAGGACGCTATAATTGATCTTGTCAGTAAGACAAGTATGTTTATACTACACAGTGGGGTGAAAATTTAAGATTACAAAAATCACACCCCTGCTCTGGACACTCACATAGCTGGGTAAGGAGAGGGGATATCTCTTTAGATAAGATGTTAGAAATCCTTTGACATCTTCTGACGTGATAATCAAAATCATAGTGTCTTAAAGTTAGACTCTCCCACACAATGGAAAACCTTCAGGAAAACCTCATGAGGCGGTCAGCACGTTCATGTATGAAGCACTTGCTTCTTTGGCAATCAATTTCTTCCATTTCATTCAGTTCTCATGGAGAAATCACTTTTCCTTAAATAATGTACACCTTTTGGTCCTACTTATAATTTCATTAGACATACAACTAAACTTGCTTCCACATACTCTATAGACTACCCATTAAAACATGAGAAGACAACTCTATAGTCTGAAGAATTCTCTGCATTAAACGCTATACGGTTTTGCAAAAGTCATCCTTCATATGACCACATCTCTTGGCGCTCCACTGTGCAGATCATCTCCTTGTGAAGAGTTTTGTTAGCGTGTCTTTCAAAGCAGTGCCGTGTATGGTTAGCTGTTACCCCAGCCTGATATCTGCACTCACGCTTCCATTGCACCTTCTTCGGCGCTGTCTGGCGTTGTTAGAGGTTTCCGTCTGTGCATCATGTTGTTTCCTGTACATTCCCATTTCTGCAATGCCTGAGAATCTGCTGTTGGCACCATTTGCCTAACACTTAGGAGGCAGGACATTTACAGACACTTTACTGATGTGTAGACCACACAAAGTCATTATGTAAGCACATTCAGTGAAAAGCATTTCTGGGGAGCTGGGGAATGTAGCTAAGTTGGTAGAATGCTTGCTTATTATGCTTGAATCCCTGGGTTCAGTCTTCAACTCTGCAATAATATCAAATGTGCCTGTAACCCCATCACTCAGAAGGTGGGGACAGAAAGATCTGAAGTCTAAGATCATCCTCGGCTAAAAAGTGAGTTCAAGGCGATCCTGGGCTACATGAGAGAGACCCTGTCTCAAAACATCATAGTTGAACTTTAAATATTTTAAATGTTTGCAGTACAGCTAGGCAGTGGTGGCGCACACCTTTCATCCCAGCACCCTGTAGGCAGAGGCAGGCAGAGCTCTGTGAGTTCAAAGCCAGCCTGGTCTACAGAGTGAGTTCCAGAACAGCCAGTACTGTTACACAGAGAAACCCTGTCTTAAAAAAAATGTTGGTACTGCTTTGAGAATTTTGAAAGATTATAATTTTATAAAAGATGATAATTTGTTTATTTACTTTTGTGCCTTAATTTTAGAATTCTGTGAGACAGAATTCATTTTGACTTTCTTTAATAACAACTTGCCTTGATTTGGTTGACAGAGTATTCAGTTCAAGGGAGTGAAGAATTGAGAATCATTTTGGTGAATAGATTCCAATGTATGGAATAAGAATAACCTGAAGATTTGACCTGTTTGGAAGAAACAGACAATCCATTTGTCTAATCAACAGCAGCAAAACCTGAACAATGAATTCAACACTGTTCTCCCGAGTAGAAAATGGCTCTTTTCACTTCAACAGCTCCGAGAATTCTCCACTCTTGGCGTTTGCAGACGATGACTGCCACCTGCCCTTGGCTGTGATATTTACTTTGGCTCTTGCTTATGGAGCTGTGATCATCCTTGGGGTCTCTGGAAACCTGGCATTGATCATAATCATCCTGAAACAGAAAGAGATGAGAAATGTCACCAACATCCTGATTGTGAACCTGTCCTTCTCAGACTTGCTGGTGGCCATCATGTGTCTCCCCTTCACTTTTGTATACACGCTGATGGACCACTGGGTCTTCGGGGAGGCCATGTGCAAACTGAATCCTTTCGTACAATGTGTCTCCATCACGGTATCCATTTTCTCCCTGGTTCTCATCGCTGTGGAACGGCATCAGTTGATCATCAACCCAAGAGGGTGGAGACCAAGCAACAGACACGCTTACATAGGTATTGGTGTCATTTGGGTCCTTGCTGTGGCTTCTTCTCTGCCCTTTCTGATCTATCAAGTTCTGACTGATGAGCCCTTCCAAAATTTAACACTTGCTGCCTTCAAGGACAAGTACGTGTGCTTTGATAAATTCCCATCAGACACGCACAGGCTGTCTTACACGACCCTTCTTCTGGTGCTGCAGTATTTTGGCCCACTCTGCTTCATATTTATATGCTACTTCAAGGTAAGAAAACCATTCTCCCCTCCCCCATTGCTTCCTCTCTTCCCTTCTCTGTGTAGACTTCCCCGTGAGGTGGATGCTCTGCCTGACTCACCCTGTCTTCCTCCATAGATATATATTCGCTTGAAAAGGAGAAACAACATGATGGACAAGATGAGAGACAGCAAGTACAGGTCCAGCGAGACCAAACGCATCAACGTGATGCTGCTTTCCATCGTGGTCGCCTTTGCAGTCTGCTGGCTGCCCCTGACCATCTTCAACACTGTGTTCGACTGGAACCACCAGATCATCGCTACCTGCAACCACAATCTGCTCTTCCTGCTCTGCCACCTCACAGCCATGATCTCCACCTGTGTCAACCCTATCTTTTATGGATTCCTGAACAAAAATTTCCAGAGAGACCTGCAGTTCTTCTTCAACTTCTGCGATTTCCGGTCTCGAGATGATGACTACGAGACCATAGCCATGTCTACCATGCATACAGATGTGTCTAAGACTTCTTTGAAGCAGGCAAGCCCGGTTGCATTCAAAAAAATCAATATGGATGACAATGAAAGAATCTGAAGCTGCTTGGAACATATGGTCCCAGACTACATCTGTGGAAAAGCAAGCACAACCTGCCGCATGCTTTCATTACCTGTGCTCCCAGGGAATGCAGCGAAAAGGCTTTGGAAAGTCCAGGACATTCTGTGTTGCATTTGACTGCTTTTTATTATGGTTGCCATGATTACTTGGGATCAACATAAGTGGACTTTGTAATCTTCTGGCAACAGTTTTGACTAGACTTCTTTGCTGTGTGCTGTGTGTTGTATTTGTGTCTGTCTGTCTCTCTGTGAGCATGTACGTGAATATGTTATGCATATGACATAAAGATTCCTATATTGTATTTATTGGAGTGAATTTCTCAGAAATATTATCATGAGCGCATTTCAAAAGCCACCTGATATGCTCAAGATTTGGGGCTTTCAAGATTAGATGAGATTTCCGGGACACCCGGCTACCTTTGTTCCGTGCTGACATTATTTTAGCCTGTTATGAGGGTGACAGTATACAATAGTCACCTTTAAGAATATGCCAGAGCCAAAAGAGAGTCTGATGCCAAACAGCAGTGTGTCTCACTCTCTCTCTTTCTCGAGAGGACTGGATTTGTCACTCCTAATTGAGCATCACGTAAGATAAAGATGTGTAAAGAACACATGCTCAGCCATGACTATCACTGGGTATTAGGCAACCCATATGAATGAAGTGGCAAAGCAGTTGCCTGATTTCTGACAACCAAAGCATTTCAGGGTAATTAGTTTAATAAGCAAATTAGTCTTGCGGCAGATAGTTAAATTGTATCCACAGGACTTGATAGTCGAGAGGTTTTGCCTCGTTTAAGAGCGTTCAGCACTGTCAAGATCTCTGGCACAAACATGTGACTCTGAGCGCGTTTCCAGCTCACACTGCATAGAAACATAAGATGCATTTTCCATGCAGCAGTGCCTACATAGTAACTAGTATTTCACCTGCACCGTTTATCTTTCACGGCAGAGGACGCACAAACAATGTTAGAAGAATGTTCACCTCAGCTAGCAGGTGTCCATACCTAACTTTCACACAACCAACCTGTCCTAGCTTGTATAAACTGTGTGACATGTGAAGTTTTATAATCATGTATTATTATTATACTGTAGAGTACTGAGTAGCCATGTCATACTAACACATTTACTTTCACGTGTCTTATAATCATGAGTTAGCCTAGAAAAGATATTTTGAAGAACGGTTTCCATGTATTAAAGAAAATGTTGAGTGTGTTTGATGTTAGAAGGGCAAACACTTTCTGTATTAAAATCGTTTGGGCTTTTTCAGAGGAGTCTGTCTTGTTTCTCTTGAGACAGCCTATCTTCCTATTCATGGCTTCCCTTCCATGATGTAGTATCTTCACCGTACCCAGTATCAATTTGCTGGTGGGACTGTCTATTCTGTAATCACTGAGGGCTGATTTGCTTTACTTTTCTAGATTTGAAAGATTCCTAAAGGCAAAGACTACATAATAATGATGGCCCACGGTACATTTAGCACAGTGACAGGTAATTAGGGTGTTATTTTAAATATATTTCAGTGGCTGATGAGATCGTTCCGTAGGTGAAGAGATAGCTGTACAAGCTTGCTGTCTGGAGTCCAATCCCGTGTGCCATGTATGTGAATGCCGTGTGGGTGGAGTCCCAGTGCTTCAGGAAGGAGAAGATCAAGGACCCATGAGACAAGCTGCACGGACCCAGCCAGCTCTGGGGTCAGCGAAGTGAAAAGCAGCTGGGAGATACACGCAGCATCAGTCTCTGGCCTAAATGTATATAGGCCACACCCAGCACAAAATCACACCCACACACTCATGAACAAACATATGCACACCATGCATATGCAAATATATGCATACATATACATAGGTATATATAATTTGTAAAACAAGCTAATGAATGCAGGCAAAATATCTCAGTATCCATTGTGTCACACGGATTCGCATCTTGGTGTTTCCTTGGATTCTCCTCCTTAGGTCCCTCTTTATCACGGGACACCTTCTCTTCTGCTGTATTAGTTTTACCTCCAAATGAAACAGCAATGACCTTTTAGATGTTAGGATCTGCCTGGATGAGAGAGAAAATTCAAGAGCCTCCTCCTCTTCCTCCTCTCCTCTTCTCCTTCTCCTGCTTCTTCTTTTCCCTTTGGCTTTTTGAGACAGGGTTTCTTTGTATAGCTTTGACTGTCCTGGAAGTAGCTCTGTAGACCAGGCTGCCCTCAAACTCAGAGATCTGCCTGTTTCTGCCTCCTAAGTGCTGGGATTAAAGGTATTTGTGCAACCACCATTTAGTTTAGAACGATTTTTAAAGATTCGTTGAAAAAATCACCTTTAAAATACTTGAAACCTGAGATTCTTACTATTTGACATTTTTCTGCTCCCAGAAACTAATGGGAAACTCTCTTTCCCTACTTAGGTGCCTAGAAACCAAGTGTTACCGGGGAGCATCCTTAATGCACAAGAGTTTCTCCGCCAGGACATTTTCTGAGATGGCCATTTCTAGGATACTTATAAGACTATAGATTCCTTAAATGCATATACATAAGCAACTGAATATCAAATTATTCTGTTTCATCCACATATGTAGATGAGTTAATAATTGAGTCAGAGCCAGCACCAATGTGTTAGATTTGAAGTAAAAATAAAGGACTACATTAAAGGCAAACTATGGAAACCAAATTGGACTCTTAAATTCCTGAGAAACTATTAGAATCACAGCACAATTAATAGCGCTTATATGAACTTTGATGAACTGATGATCACTAGAGTTTTCAACCTCTAATACAGCAAGCACTATGTCAAATCTGGAAGTCCTGAGTAACATCATTGCCATTCTACACACAAGGAAAACAAAACGCAACTGGAAGTACACACGACACAGGAATGCAATCCACACACACTACTAAACTAATTACAGACCTGTAATTGTGGTTCCAATAAAGTAATCTTGAAGGACTGTAGTATAGCTTTGTTGGTAAGGTGCTTGCCTGGCATGCACAGAACTCTGAGTGTGGTGGCACAGGACTGGAATCCCAGCACTCAGGAGATGGAGGCAAGGAAAATCACAAGTTCAAGGTCATTCTCAGCTTTATAGTGAGTTTGAGGGGAGTCTTACCTTTGTGAGACCTTTTCTTGAAAGAATATATTTCTCTCATTTTCTTGAAGTTCACATTGCCTGGTAATAACAACACTGAAGATGCCAAAAATTTCAGAGAAGAATGGAATAAAACAGAAGAGTGGCGAGGTACCCGCAGCAGCTACGTGTGTCTGTTACCACCTTCAGAGTTTGAGAAATCTACTTTAGAATATCATTAAATTGTACATCTTTATTTCATTTCCTTACTATCGATTAGACAGTCTCATCCCCTATTTGATCTCACACATTCCTAGTGAAATATGACTGCATAATGCAGACACAGTTACAATAAAAATACATATGCTCTGTGACATAAGGGAAGCACTCATCTTGCTGGTGCGAGTACAAACTCATGCAGCCACTATGGAAATCAGTGTGTCAGTTCCTTATGAAGATGGAAATCAATCTACTTCAAGATCAGCTATAGCACTCTTGGGCATATACCCGAAGAATGCTGCAACCCTACCACAGAGGCACCTGCTCAACCATGTTCACTGTTGCGCTAGTCATAAAAACCAGAAACTGGAAACAACAGATGAATGGATGAAGACATACTTTTACACATAAAACATACTTTCACACAATGGAGTATTACTAAGCCACTAAAAAAGTGGCACTGTGAAATTTGCCAGCAAATGAATGGAACTTGAAAAATCATCCTGAGTGAGGTAACCCAGATCCAGAAAGACTATAAGGTATTTATTTGCTTAAATGCGGATCTTAACTATGAAGCCAATGATAACCAAGCTATAATCCATAGAACCACAGAGGATAGGTATAGAGTAAGGGAATATAGGGAGCAGATAGATTTTATTAGGAAAGGGAAATAGAATAGCTATGGATGGAGAGGGGTTAGAATGAGAGTATCACGTGAAGTGGAGGGGAGAGTTGGTTGAGGGAGGGAATACAGGGAGACACAGCTAAAATGAAGGGGCATTTGAGAGGTAGTATGGAAACCTAATATAGTAGAAGCTTCCTAAAATATACACATATATGGAGGGGATCAAAACGAAATTGCCAAATAATGAGGGAGCAGAGTCCAAACTGTCCATCTCTTGTCAGGAAAGGAAGCTTCCAGTACTGGGATGGGGCTATATGTAATTGAGTTGCTGGCTAAAGGTGTCCCATGGGGACACTCAATAGCCCAGTCTATTAGACAAATGGGATGCTCTCCACACACTGACACCAAAGCCCCACTGCTGAAGATAAAACCTACAAAAGTCATTGAACATACAGAAGTTGAGTTGATGCCTACAAAGAGCCTTCATCCTTATGCTCTCTCGGGTGCAAGTCATCCTTATGCTCTCTCGGGTGCAGGAATGTACTCTGCATGGCACCAAAACAGAAACATAAGCAGCAACCAAACTACAACCATGTGGTCTACAGTGGCATCCTGCCTGAAGGATACACTAGAACAATGTATCAGCCTTGTAGGAGTAACCAATCAATATTTGCTCTGACTTAAAGCCCACTCCATGAGATGGAACCTGTCTCAGTTAGGGTTTCTAGTGCTGTGAAGAGACACCATGACCACAGCAACTCTTACAAGGGAAAGCATTTAATTGGGTAACTTACAGTTTCAGAGGTTTGGGTCCATTATCATGATAGTGGAACATGGTGGTGTGCAGGCAGATGTGGTGCTGGTGACTAAGGATAAATAGTAATTTAACTCAAGGCAACAAACAAAACAAAACAAAAAAAAAACCTAAAACAACAGCAGTTGAGCCCCAAAGCACTGTATCTAATAAAATTGTAAACCTTGCCTGTCACCAAGCAGTCTTACAACCACTGTCTGCATTTCCTTTTTTTATTTCATGTGTTTCAGTGTTTTGCCTGCATGTATGTTTATGTACCATATGTGTGGAGTACCAGAAATATAAGCATTGCAGCTCAGATGGAAAGGTATTCTGGCAGTTGGGAGCCAAGAAATGCCACAAAGACACTGTAAGCATAGCACTTTACAGCTCTGCTACAGGGAAAATTTCCCCAATGCAAGTGCAACAACTCTGTTCAGACAGGGGAGAGTTTCCCCAGCAAACTTGTTACCGCTCCCACTAGAAGAACCCAAGCGAAAATGTTACAGCTCTGCTCTGGAGCAGCGTTCCAGCTCGGCTCCACTAGAAGAACCCCAGCGAAAGTGTTACAGCTCTGCTCTAGTCTGCTCTGGCGAAGAGTTCCAGCTCTGCCCGGCTAGGGGAGGTTTCCCCAGCGAAAGTGTTAAAAGCTCCGCTCTGTTCCAGTGAGACATCACACTGCATGACAAACTTCACTCAAGAGATTTATTAGGAAGGTAGGATCCAGGAAGGTGTCTGCCTCTAGTGTGAAAAGCAACAGCAAACTGAACAGGGTACAGAGTTTATATAGGGGCTCTTGGTAGGGGATACAGAACTTTCCAGGCTTGGAATCGGTGGCTTTTTGTTGCCTGATTCTGGTACAAAATTGGGGTTTGGTGGAATTTTGCCTCCTGACTCTGGGGCAAGCTCAAGGACTTATAGGATTTCAAGGCCTGGTCCTGGGGTGAAGTCAGGGACAGGTGTTTTTTCCTTGGTCCAGATCTTGGGTCTAGGTAGAGGCAGGTTGTTTTTTTCCTTGGTCCTCTTTACCCCACAAGAGGAGAGGGACTGGTCCCCTGGAATGAGTGTTATAGAGGGCTGTGAGCCATCATGTGAGTGCTGGGAATCAAATCCGAGTACTCTGGAAGAGCAGCCAGTAAGTCGTGATTCCAGTTCTATTGTCCACGTTTTCCAACATGAAAAATTACAAAAGTATGTGTTGTTACATATCTGTTCTGTCAAGAATATTGTGGCCTTAATTCCCATTTGGTTTGTAATTAGTTACAAAAATTGTGAAGAATTCAGACTTATGATGTTTTTACTATTTTATTATTGGGAATAATTAATATACCACAAAATTTTCATTTAGAAATGGTGTAATTCAGAGACTTTTAGTTCATTCATATTATCCTAAGCCATATTTATCTAGTTCCAGCATGTTTTCATCATTCTAAAAAGAAATCTGAATTTTTTTTAGCCTTCTCAGAAAGATGCTCCAACTTTTTTCCAATAAGCAAAGAAACTGGACAAATGGAGAAATCAAGAACTCTTCTTAATTTCAGAGAACTTTCCACATGCTGTAAGAGAGATAACCAACACAGAGACTCAACAATGCAAGGCAAACTAGATGGAAAGTACCAGTGAGCCAATGCCTTGTAGGAAAAGCCTGGCTATGGTCTGAAAACACACTTGCAAGGCACAGTGCAGGACCCCACTGTTATAAATTTTGTCTGCAGAAGCTGGAGCACAGACTTACAGCAACTGACAGGGAAATCCATTTGTGACAAGGGCCAGGAAAAGGAGGTAGCTATAAACAGAATACCAGAACATCCCATTCTTAAAAGAAATGGTTAATGCATAAAGTCATATCAGATCAAAGTCCAAGGATAAAAGACTGATGGGCATTCAGCCTTCAATGGAGCATTATATCCACCACCATCCCAAGACACAGTGACATCACACATGCCATTGCCATTATAACAATGAACACAGCAACCACAGCAGCAGCTCCTATTCCCTTTTCCAATCTTTTCCCTCTTCCCTCTTCTTTGTCCTCAGTTTCCCCCTTGTAGTCATGGAGACTGGCCCTAGAGACTCATGTATGCTAAGCACAATGCTTGCACAAGATTGAGAACAAGACTGGGAACATAGGAGCTATTGATGAGACCTCATCTTTCCTGGGGAACTAATGATTATTACTGGAGGAGGGTGTGTTGTTTTCTCTAGCACTGGAAGACTAGGTGAGATGAAGTGATTCGGAGGGAAATAAAGAGGACAAGCAGAGGGTAATGGGGTAGGTATAATTTCAATGCATTCAACTGTCAAAAGAAAACTGTTTCACCAGAGTGCAAATCCATTAGACAAACCGTGTGGCCCAGTGTCAGCTACTCCCTACCATCCTGGCCTACCTGAGAGAAGGACAGGTAAGAAGTATTTGTGAATTTCTTTGTCCAATCAAATTTTGGAACTAACTAAAGAATATTTACACACACCTCACACATCACCACAGTATCATTCAACATTCATTGATAGCCCTGTTCTTTACAAAGTGCCTCACATGCAGCTATCAAGGACAAATGGCAAGGCACATCAAATGTAACAGCAGCAGTTATCAGAAGGAGCCTCAGGTAAGGCGTGGATGTTGGAATTATCGTGCCAGAGTGAAGCATCCTGAGAGCTCCGCCTGATGGAGTAAGCAGTATGCTGCGCGGTTGAGGATGCAGACAGAACAGTACGACAACAGCAAACCACAGAGAGTAAAATCACTGTGAAAAGCAGTGCACAGCAACTTCCCTGGGATCTCTAAGAGATGTGAATGAGTGAACAGTCTCTAAGCTTGATGATCTGTCAAATGAGACATCTACAACAGCAAAGCAGAAAGAAAAAATAAGAACTTGTATCTAAGAATTGTAAAGCAATTGCAAAAGACTTTATGAAAGCAGAATGGGAAAAGCAGGAGAGAAGAAAAGAACACTGTTATCAGTATTGATAATCTCCTAAATTCCATGTACCCATAGAAAATAATAGTCTTGTGTATGGATCCATTATATTTCATTCATCCATTTTTATATTGCTGGACAACTGGGGGTGGGCAATTTGAATATCCATGTATTTTTTATGTGAATGTATGTTCTCCATCCTCTTGTATGTGCTTCAAAGAATGGAACTGCAGGTCATCAGATAACTCCATGTTTAAATTTATAAGAACCTGCCAGTTGGTTTCCCAAAGCAGCTCTGTATCTCACACGCCTACCAGCAGTGAACGGAGGCTCCAGCTTCTCATGTGTTTGTCCCTGATGATGCTCATTCTAGCAGATATGAAGGGCCACCTCTTCATACAATGATTACTATGTCATTGTTTAGCTTTCCAGACATCAAGTGAACTTTTTATCTTTTTGGAGAAGTTTGTATTCAAATCCTGTGCCCACTTTTAAACCAGGTGATTTCTCTTTTTAAATTTTAGATGAAGAAATTCCCTAGATAGTCCAGATACTAGTTTCTTGTTAGACATATTCTTTGCAAATATCCCTCTCATTGCAGACCTGTAAGAGGAGGCTTGGACAAATTCACCAGTATTGCAAACTCACTGAGTTCAAGAAGTGCAAAGCCAAGATCAGGTGCCTCTATCTAGCTATGAGGCTTGCCAGCTCTAACCTATCAAATTTCCTCCCTCATTTTCTAAGCATTCCTAAACTCGCTCAGAATAAAATTACTCCAATGATGGCTAGTTGTCTTTAATGGGAAAATTCTGTGCTTTGCTTCGTCTCCCTCCAGAAGAGCCACTGCATCATGATCCATATGTATTTGCTGGGTTGGCATTCAGTATCCCCTAGAGATGGAGTACCACAGTCACACACTTGTGTTCCTAGTAGACTTTTCATCTGCATCTTACATTCCTATGAGACGCAAAAGAGAAGCATTTGCTGAGGGAAATTGTCTCTTGGGAACACTGTGATAAACGAGTATCTGGATCCAGAATTCTTGCCGATGCAGATGCTGGCACTGCTCTGCTCTCTCAGGATAGTCAAAGATAAGAGAAAAGTCAAATTTATGTCTGTGCACCTATAAAGTCCAAGGATTTTCCTACTGCACTTGAATGCAAGCAAGAAATTGAGTAACATCCTATAGTTTAATAATTTTTGTCTATTTTTCATACAAGCAAAACTACTAGTGGAAAATGAGTAAAGGCGATCAAGTGAAATATTTTTTTCCTAAATGACAAAAAAGGAAGGGAGGAAGGAGGGAGAAGAAGGAGAAAGAGGGAAGGAGGGAGAGAGAAAGAATGGAAAAGGAGAAGGCATGTCTTTGAAAAACCTGAACATTACTCTCTTTTGTAACATCATCTTTGGCCTGCTTACCACCACTCCTTTCTTGCTGTTCTTTCCTCTTGACTCTTACTATTTTAAAACTTTAAAAAATATTAACAAAACTGGGGCTGGGGAGACCCAGTCAGGAAGTGCTTTGCCAGGTAATCAATCCAACAACCTGTGTCAAAATACTGAAAATGTCACTGTGTGCTTGTAATTCCAGAGTCAGGGAGTCAGGGACAGATGATCCCTTGGGCTCCCTGACCAGCCAGCCTAACAAAAATTGATTGATAATCTCAAGGAGACAGAAAGATCCTGTCTCAAAAACGAAGGTGGAGACACCCAAGGTGGACCACATGTGCGTACCTGTACCAACCCCCTACACACAAACACTCCCTCAGAATAAGGTAAACGAATGAACACTAAAAGCAAGTAGTCTCTTTCGGTCTGTAAGTTTTGTTTTCGTTTGTTTAGAATCTTATTTCCCTTTAGAAGTTAACTTTTAAGGCCTGCTGTATCTAATCTATATGTGTATCTCCCCAGTTATATCTAATAAAATTTTGTTACACATTATAATAGTGGTTCATATACATGATGGCTATTTGTAATTTATTTCTGCCTCTAATCTTAAGAGTTAACCAAAGAAGAGAGTATGTAAATACATAGATTCCAGTCCAGATTTACCAGTCTCAAAGTCCATGGCTCCTTTTCTGAATGTAGTACATACTACTCAATGTGAGAATTAAGATTATCAAATAACAGACTGAAGTAAGTGTTGATAGAAGAATCCACAAATATGGCACAAGGAGGAGTTCAAAGTCACCTCCCACTGAATTTGAACTCTATCAGCATCATTTACTGAAAAACAATTGATACATTTTTTGTGGGGTCTGTATGTGTGTATGCATGTACACCTATGCATACATGTGTGCCACAGTCTACACGTAGAGCTCAGAGCACAAATTTCAGAAATTAGTTTTTTCACTCCACAATGTGGGTTCTGGAAACCCATTTCAGGTCATCAGTCATGGTGGCAAGTGCCCTCACCAATTGAGCCATCCCACTGGGCCCATAGCATTGTCTGTTATAAACACAATGTTTTGATAGTTAACCTCCAAAGTTATGTATGTTTTACAGAATTATTATGTTCTCAGCACCAAAACATATTTAGGTTGTCGATGCATGAGGCTGTATATAACAATGGAATTTTTGCTCACCAGCAGCAGTTGTAGCAGAATAGAAAGGACAGGAGATGAGATGTTTACTTTGTCAGCTTGGCTAGTGACCTCGCAGCCCCCCACCTTCATTTGCATAATGAGGAAATTATCCCAAGTGATTTCTAAGACGATATTGGCTTCACAGTGCCGGGAATGGGGAAATGAGCTATCAAAATGGGGAGACCTGGCCAAGACTTGTTTGCTGGTGAGTGTTCTACTTAGAAGTCCTAAAAATGAGGAAAGAGTCTACATTAGGTTATAAACTGATTGGCCCATTAGTTCAGGCTTTGTATTAGCTCTTATAAGTTATATTAACCCATTATCCTTATCTATGTTAGCCACATGGCTCGGTACCTTTCTCAGTGGGGCAGGTCACATCCTGCTTCTTCGATGGTCTGGGAAGGAGTGGCGAGAGAGCTTCCTGCTTCCCAGAATTCTCCTGTTCTCCTTGCTCCACCTCTACTTCCTGTCTGGTTGTCCCACTTATACATCCTGGCTAATGGCCAATCAGCGTTTATTTAAATCATGATTGACAGAATACAGACAATTCTCCGTCACCAGACGAAGGTTGACCGAAGTAACAGACTCGATATGCAAGGTGAAATTTAGACTTAACAAGGACTATTAAAATAGGCAAATGGAGGCCAGGAGGCTGTGATGAAGGTGAAGGAAATAAAGAGCTAAAACGAGTCACAAAACAAGAAAAAAAAGGATGGAGGAAGGAAGAAAAAAGAAAAGACAAGGAAAGGAAAAGAAAGAAATTAGAGCATAACCTGTCTTTCCTTTAAAAGATTTTGAAATTAAGAAATACTAAATTAGATACTATTAATTCACATGAAAACAATCTAAAATAACATCAATCTAAAATAACATTCAGACTTTAGAGAAGAGGCTGTGGAAAAAGAAACCCTCAGTTCAGCAAGGAAACAGCAATCTAGCTCCTGTGCGGTGTTGGTAGCCACCAGGAGAGCAGTTAGCACAACACAAGATGGAAGCCCAGTGGTACTGTTTGGCTGATGAGAAGATGCAGCTCAAAGGAATTATATAACACACCCAGATTTCCTTTAGCAGTTTGTGAGGTGGAAGGAGAACTTCACCTCACAGTTGGGTAACTCCTTCATCCCGGAAATACCACAATGCCCACCAGCCACAGATAAAAAAGTGCGTACGTGGCTACCAGGTTGATCACATCCCAGCAGGCATTTGAAGAACTGAAAATTGATCTAAAGGTATTGTTCTTGGCCCG
This sequence comes from Ondatra zibethicus, assembly GCA_004026605.1. NCBI lineage: Eukaryota > Metazoa > Chordata > Mammalia > Rodentia > Cricetidae > Ondatra > Ondatra zibethicus. Next base: position 156,606 of record PVIU01001568.1, on the reverse strand, counting down.
TGTGTTATGCTAGATATAAACATAACATAATTCTGTAAGTAGAAATTCACAAGCTTTCTTCTAGAATATTTTGTTTCTCATTGAGATATGAGTATTTTTAATAATTCTTTAACTTACTCCTTGAGAATTTCATATATGTATACAATGTATTATGATCATATCCACCTCTATTTATTTTTAGAAAAATATATATGGGTACAACTAATGTGTCAAAACTCAAAAACTCTTTTCCTAAAAGAAAACATAATCCAAAGTAAATAGCCATGACAGTATTATAAATATTCTAACTTTTACTCATCTTCAAATGTCAGTTAGGTGAGAGAAAAATAAAAGAACAACAAAAAACAAAAGCAAAACAACAACAAAAAACAAAAACCTCAGGGCAATAATGAAATTTGAATATACATTACAAGCTACCTTACAACTCAGTCTTACTAAAATACTTTTTCTTTTGAGCAAAGCATAGCCTTGATACAAAATACAAACAAATAAGCAGAATCAAGTGTTACCTAGTTCCCATTTGTAACGTTAATGTAACCACTGAAGACAGCCTAGTTCTTTCCCAAGCATAAGTTTAGACAGACAGTCCCTTTCCACAGGGCTCTACTGGGCTTTCCAGACCTTTAACAGCATTTTTGACTGGAGCTCAGGTGGGGAGCAATTCAGAACTGGTGTCCAATTTTTATGAGGAACATGTATGCTTACCCCACCATCAGTTTGTCAGAATAGCAGAAGACTATGTTTCAGCAAAATAGTAAATAGTTTCAGCAAAAAGTAGTCTAAGTCGAGTCTCCTCAAACTGACATTTAATGAACAGCGCAGTCACTGCTACAGCCTGTCAGTGATGCAGGCAGCTAGAGACCGCTGCCCCCTTGGGGGATCGAACATGCAGAAATACATCACTTTGCAGGCAGGCTGGTGTATGCTCATAGTGTTCCGGGAGATACTTAAGAGTGCAGAATATTCTTGAAGACTGTCATTGGAACGTCCGAACCAAGACTTGACAGTAAGTTAAAGTTCCTAGGAGGAATTCGAGAGAATTCTGATTTAGTCAGGTATATGACATACTTCAAAACTAGTAGAGATTCTGTTGTTTTCTGTTTCTTTGTCTTTATTATGCAGAATGAATACACTCAAAATAAAGTCATTCATCTATTCATTCAGCTGACAATAAAGCCCAGGGCTTTTGCCCATGTTAGACAAGGATTTTATCACTGAGCTCAACCCTCAAGCTCAAAAGTTATTTTTAAACACTCAATAAGAATGAGAAGTATTCTAACTGATAAAAGGACTACCATTAATCAAATATGACTGTAACCAGAACTTTGGATGGCTTTCATACTTTCAGAAAAATCATTAGCACATCCAAAACCCTACTTCTTCACAGTTCAATGTGGAATGGTTCTTCTTGAAAGTGGCTGTTGGTTCATAAACATCACTTTGGACAGAGCTGGAGGGGCAAGCTTGTCATCCACACTTAGATTGACTTGGAGAAGGTGAAGGTGTCCATTGGGGAGCTTATCTATGCTCATCAGAAACATTGAAGTGACTTTGTAGGAAATATCCCAACACTTTGGTTGAAACAAATTCCTTTCTACATTGACAGTTGGCTCCGGGACAAAGCTAGTTTATTGGGAGGAAGAGTCTTTCTCAGGACGGTGTTGAGACTGCTAGTGACATTGTGGTCAGTGCTCGTGGCATAATAACCTATTCGCATCTATGTCTTTTCACTTGGGTTTTCCGACAATGCTACTGCATGCCAAACAACACCAAAGTTAAACCAGGAAACCAACAAGTGGGCAGCGACTGCCAGTGTCCCATGGGGAGATCTGTGATGCACTCTCAGCACTAGAGGAAGAGTCCTGCCCTCCCACATGTCCTCTGTCATTTACGTCATTTGGCCAATAGCCACAAACAGAATAAGTTGCCTGGTGAGAGAAAGAAAAGTCATTTCCAGTCTTCTTGCTTATGTGATTCAATCCCTTCAAGTTTGTCCTTGGGTCTTATATTCATTAAATTCATCAATCTTTGTTCCCTGGCATCTTTTTACCATGATAACCAACTTAAAAATCTAGGTCTGGAGATATAGGCTAGTGGTTAAGAGCCTGTTCTGCTCTTCCAGAAGACCTGAGATTTGTTCCCAGAACCCATGCCAACCACCTGTAATTCCATCTCCAGGCAGATCCATTGTTTCCTGCCTTCTGGAGCACCTGCACTCACATACACATCACACACACACACACACACACACACCAAGACAAATAATAATTAAAATAAAAAGAGCACTATCTTTAATTTTACATTAAAGTGCCTTGTATTTAAATAATTTTTTCTAGTTCACAAACACTTCTTTATAACTAGCTTTATTTAGATACTTCCTATAAATCTTCCCACTAAAATTTATTAGCTTCCAATTTATAGTTAGTAAACCAAGATTACAGATGGGAAGAGAAATGAGATTTATTAATTAATGAATCTTTAAAACCCATTAAAGTAGATGTTATCCATTCCATCTTGTAGCTGAACATATTGAAAATTTAAGTAGTATATACAAAGTGATAAGTGAATTGATGTAAATTAAAACTAACTTATTGGCTCTGGGCCATCCATGAATGATGACTAGAACCACATATAGAGCCACATAGAAATATCTATGTCTGACCCATATTCTAGATTAACTTGGGAATAAACAATTTGATATGAATTTCGAAAGATTTCAAAATGTAGTCTGATGTGCACCCTTGTTTAAGACCCACTGCTTCACTATTTCCCAGTTTGATTCTTTGGGAAGAAGGGGCAAGGTCTCTAGGCAAGGTGTGGTTGGTGCTTTGAGTAAGAACGACCCCCTCGGCTCATATATGTGAATTCCTAGTCATCAAGGAATGGCGCTATTTGAGAAGGACTAGGAGATATGGCCTTCTTAGAGTAAGTGTGACTTTGTTTGTGGAAGTCTTGAAAGCTACTTGCGGTGGGCTTTGAGGTTTCAAAAGTCCAAGCCAGGCCCAGTGTCTCTCTCTTCCTTCTGCCTGTGAATCAGTATGTAGAATTCTCACCTTCTTCGCCAGCACCATGTCTGCCTGTGTGCCGCCACACTGCCTACCATAATCATAATGGATGAAGCCTCTGAACCTGGAAGCAAGTCACAGTTAAATACTTTCTCTTATAAAGGTTGCCTTGGTTATGGTTCACAGCAATAGACTATTGACTAAGACACCAGGCTACAAATGACCTTGAACTAAGATTCTCCTGCCTTTTCCTCCCCAGTACTAGGACTGTAGGCATGCCCAGCCACATTCTGTTTATGTAGTCCTGGGGATCAAAACCAGGCTTCGTGCGTGCTAGGTACTGTGGTTTTGAATTTGAAATAATCTTCCAGAAATTCATGCATTTGAAAATGTTGTACCCAGCTGGTGGAGTTACTGTAGAAGGCTGTGAAACTTTGTTGGAGGAAGCGGATCACTGGGCCAGGCCATGGAGGCTTTATATCCTAGCTTTCATTTGTCTCCACTCTCTGACGCCTAACTACAGAAGCAATGGCATGCCTTCCCCATTACAGTGAATTACATCCCTGCTGAGACTCTAATTCAAAGTACCTCCTTCTTGTCAGATATTTGGCTGCAACATGGAGGAAATACTGATTTGCTAAGCAAGTATGCTACCAACTGCGTTGCGCCCCCACACCTCACCATTTGATTCTTTAATATAAATTACCTTCTCAAACTAGATGGTTATCAAGACGTGTTTATCAGGCTTTAACAGCAGACCATCATGGCTTCTCTACATTTTAATATTCTATGTAGAATCTGATCACCCACTTGATCATTAATAATTATGAAACTCGATGAAAACAGATCTAGCTTTCCCTGTTCTGTAATACTTTCAGTATGCTTTATACTGTACTTATTTCAAACAACTTACACAATCTAGACCACCAAGATCTAAGATAATATTGGTTGAGAAACAGGAAAAACAAACAAAGCATACAATACAAACAATACAGAGGTAGAATCCAACAGATCTGTTTCCAGTGCATATATCTGAATATATGAAATTAAGATTTAAAATATCATATTTCTGCCATTATTACTGTTATTGTTGCTATTATTGTTACAGACATACTACAGAAAATGAGTTAAGAGATGATATTCTAAATGTAAGTACCTATATAAAAACATGGTGCCTAGATTTAGGAGAAAGAAAGCTTAAAAGATACAAACTGTATCTTTAAATTATAAAGGCTGAAGTCTTTATATAGCCTGAAAATGGGCTATAAATTTAAATATAAAAGGTAAAATATAATAAATTTTGTAACACTGTTGGTAACTGTATTCAGGAACTTGGGGTTTGGCAGAGATTCATTATGTGTTAAGTAATATTTTATAGTTAAACAAATGCTTCCATATTCTGATAGTTTGTCACTATGGAAACAAACCTCTGGGAATGTCTATAAGAGGGTTTCTAGATTAGGTTAAGTAAGTGGAGAAGCACACCCAACAGACAGCTAGCAGCATTCCATGGGCTGAGCGCAAAGGAGCTGAGCGGCAAGTATCGTTCCTACTGCCTGACAGAAGGTGCTGGGATGGAATGCCTCAGGTTCTGTTGCCATGACTCTCCACCCTTGAACTGTGAACTAAAATAAATTCTCCCTTTCTTGTGCTGCCTTGAAAGGTATTTTGTCACAGTAACAAGAAGTGACAAATGCCACACATTTAAGACACAAAATGGATAAATCTGTATACATTGGAATAGCTGGAATAGTGACTCATTTATCCAAGGACATCAGTTTGCAGTAAACATGCAAGTCACAGAACTGAGGAGAGAGTGTGAAAACTAAATGACAATGCACTAGTAAATACATTTTTGAAAAAAAAAATACTAAAGAAAGGAAGGGACTCTAGTGGCAAACATGAAATATATGAGTTGGAACTCCGTAAAAAAATAAAAGGAATTCAAGAACTCAATCATTTCTATACATGTGAGACAAACCACAACCATAATAAAAACTATTGTAGATCTATAAGGTCTGGGCAAATTGAGAATACTGTAAGTTGAACACACAGCTAGGAGTTAAATTGTCCATTTTAGAAAGCAGCTTGGAATGTGCTGGTAAAACTGTAGACATGCACATGTTTTCACCCCACGACTGAAACCCCAGGGATAGAACTCATTGAGAGCTGGTATGGACTAGAATGCATTATGCATAAAAGAATGTCTGATTCCTTGTTACTCCTAACTATCCCAAACTAGAAATAATGCAAATGTCCAGAGATCATAAAAAAGATAAAGAATTTCTGATATATTCATACACTGAAACACTCACTAGCCGTATGACGAAACAAACCCTGGCTCCACAGATGCTGTTAAGCAAGGAAAGTCAACACATATAGCGATATTCTGTAGGATTCCACTCATGAGTTCCACACACGAAAATGTTACAAAGCTAACTAGGGATGTGGACTCCTTTGGGAGACTATGTAGAAAAGTATTATTGTGAAGTCAGCAAGAAAGGCGTGGAGATCTGGAATGGAGGACAGTGGGGAAGCATCTGTGAGTGAGGTGGCAATGCCATTGTGTGTTCTTTTGTAATTACTTGTTATAATTTTCACTAACTGTTATATACTTTTTGCGTGCATCTTCTAGCTCAGGATATTAAAGACCTTAGTCAAGCAGGGCATCACCAATGAAATTTGTATTACTACTAAATTAGAGCATAGCAAATTTGAGGTTCGTAATTGAAAACGATCACATATGTCTGGTTTTGTGATGAGTGTGTGTGTGTATATGTGTGTGTGTGTATATGTCCGTGCATGTGTGCCCATCCATGCATATGTGTAAGTGTATGTGCATGTGTACGTATATACGTACTTGTGGATGTGTATATACATACATACATGTGCATGTGTATGTGAGTGTAAGTGTGTGTTAGGACCTATTTTTTTATGTTGTCATGTGGTAGAGAGTGGTTAGCAAAATGAAACATTTCATAAATAACATCTAGAAATGGGAGGGTGGCAGGACAGCTGTTGGAATAACAATAGAGGCCAAGCAGACAAGTCATGGTAATCAGGATTTTAATTAATCAGCATGTTTATTTTAGTATGAATTACCTCCTACCACCTCCTGTGCTTCGGACCTGTTTTGATTTCTATGGAGGGCATGTCCTCCTTTCCAGGATCCTGCTCCTTCCTTTGCTGCTTCCCGTATCCAGAGAAAGGCTGTCATTTAGCTCAGCCTGCTCCTCACGAGTCTTTTCACAAGAAGAAGCCAATAAAAGGATGTATTAAACCAATGGATGTATTAAAATATTGTTTAAAAAGTTATGGGCAGCATGGTAACAGATTTGGTCATAAAATCTGGGACACATCGTGTCAGAACTAAAACATATTTACACAACAAATGAGAACATTATGAATGAGCACACAGAAAATAGAGCTGTCATAACAATGTAAATGGAAACCAGCCTCTCATTTCATCTGACAAAGAATCAATCCTTCAGCCTTCATCATCCAGGAAGTAGAAATCAACTAAATAACAAGCAGGTGTTCTTCCCCAAACCTCCCTTGTCTCCTTTCTACCAGGAGATGTAAGTGTAGTATTCTGAGCCTCATGTCATGGGTCACCACACACATTGGAAGGCTAACTTTGCAGGAAGGAAAGAGGCCTGGGGTCCCTACAGCTATTTGCAACAATGACTCACATTCAGTTATCCATTGACACCTGGCAAATGCCTTACACCTACTCTTTACTCCTCACAATTTTGTTTTGTAGAGTAAACAGTGGTTTTCTTCCCTTGAGGGAAGAAATTGATATTTTGAAATGCCCACTGCTTGGGCATCTCTGGATACGGAAAGCAGCAAAGGAAGGAGCAGGATCCTGGAAAGGAGGGCATGCCCTCCATAGAAATCAAAACAGGTCCCAAGCACAGGAGGTGGTAGGAGGTAATTCATACTAAAATAAACATGCTGATTAATTAAAATCCTGATTACCATGACTTGTCTGCTTGGCCTCTAATGATGAATGCCTTAAATCCCAGCACTTGACAGGCAGAGGCAGGCAGATCTCTGTGAGTACAAGGCCAGCCTGGGCTACATAGTGAATACCTGGACAACCAGAGCTACATAGTGTGTGTGACCTTGTCGTAAAAACAACAATTTTGCACACAGTACTCTGGTACCTCTGGAAGACTCAGGCACCATTCAAACTCAAGAGCCCAAATCCACAGGGCACACCAAAAACTGCTCCAACTTATGGGGTAGTATGACTACCTAAGATCCCTTAAAATGTCCTGGTAGTTCTGGAAATGAGTTAACTTCCCCCAGTTTGATTATAAGAGCTAGAATAATTCTTAGATGGCACCCTCAAAAGCCCAAAAAAATCACAGATTTTAGAAGCACAAAATCTATTCTTAGATATCTTAGCATAGGAAGTCTGGTATAGGTTAAAAAAAGATCAGGAAATATTTCTGAAATACCGTATCAGTGGAAGAAAGTTCAGCTATACAGCTATGTAAAACATCAATACTATCTCACTGTCCAGGTTGTGCACCCATAACCTTCCACTATGATGCTTTCATATTCCAGACATCCTCCCCTATCCATGGGTATCCACACATTTCAGATAACTGTAACTCCAAACTATGAAATAGTGGAGTGGAAAGTGCAATAATAATTCATAAGTTTTTGTTGCATAGCATTTTGAATAGCATGGTGAAATCTCAGGTTATCCCCATTCTGTACCACTGGAATGTGAAGCATCTATTTGTTCTTGTGTTAAAAATTGCATACGCTACCTGCCTGCTAGTCACTTAATATCTAGCCACTTAGGTTACAAGACCAACTACCACTGTCTCATAGTGCTTGCCTACAACTTATATCAAGTATTACTTGATAATGATCCCAGAGTTCAAGAGTGGTAATGCAGAAAATCATAGGGCACCAATTGACACAATCAAGTGCTTCTTATAAGTGGAAAAGTAAAAGCTGTGCACACAAAGGAAACAAATGTAGGCTGAGGTCACTAACAACAACTTTTCTATTCAGGAAACTTTAGAAGGAAAATAAATTCATGTTATTTGGCTGCCATATACCTCAAAGTAGAAAAGTATGTGCAACGGGCATTAAATGCTTAGTTAAAAAGGAAGAAGTGTAAATTTTCTGTATGCATGCATAAAGTACACATTATACCAGGCATGGTAGCACATGCTTTTAATCCCTGCACTTTTGTAAGAGGCAAAAGGATCTCTATGAATTAAAGGCCAACCTGGTATATATATTGAGTTCCAAGACAGCCAAAGCTACACAGAAAGACCTCATTTAAAAATACATATTGTGGACATACGGCTCAGTGCTATTTGAGATGTGAAGTTTTTAGCATCTACAGGGCATTTGTGACTTCTTCTAGTGAAACATAGGGAAGGGAGTGTCCTTGAGGATGGAAGAGACATTTTCATCTTAGTGTGCAAAACTTGGGAGTTAGCTTTAGGACCTTGTCTAAGGAGTTTGAAGAATTAAATTCACAGACAGAAGATCACTTTTAAAAAGAAATGTTATTATTATAGAAAGAAGAAAAAAGTAAAGGCCAGTTTCAGACATCAGAACCCTGGGAAGCAAGCAAAGCTCTGGAGAGGACTCCAAGGGAAGAAAAAACCCAATGAGATGGTTGATGTCTTAGTTAGAGTTTTATTGCAGTGAAGAGACACCATGACCATGGCAACTCCTATAAAAGAAAGCATTTAACTGGGAATGGCTTACAGTTCAGAGGGCTAGCCCATTTTCATCATGGTGGACTGCACAGGGGCATGCAGGCAGACATGGTGCTGAGAGATACCTGAGAGTTCTGCATCTGGATCCGCAGGCAGCAGCCAGAGAGAGTGGCATTGGGCCTGGCTTGAGCATATGAATCCTCAAAGACCACCCCCAGCGACACACATCTTCCAACAAGTCTACACCTACTCCAACATGGCCACATCTCCTAATAGTGCCTAATGGGGACCATTTTCATTCAAACCACCGCGGTATCTAGAGGCTTTTGTTATAGGATTTATGGGAGAAACCAGACAAGTACTGAGGTAATTTCTATGTGGTTGATTGATTCTCTGAAATATCAGGGGTTCAGCTGATTGAGAAGGCTCACACAATGAATACCACTCATGCCTAACTAGGGAGATGATCATACACTAGTCACATATTCCCTATCCAGTTAGGGGTGGTTGATATCACCTTTCACCCATGTCTGAATTATGCTTTGTTGGCTGTTGACCTAAACTGTGTGCTAGCCGTTGGCCCACTAGTCATCAACCTTGTAGGTATCTTGTTAATTGTAAATTAAGCTATGTTCCTTTGCTCTCACATTTACATATCTAGCTTGTAGCTTCACCATGGCAGAGAGACATAACTCTAGCATAATTACCAAGACTCAGATACAGTCTTTCTTGGCTCTTCATATGTATAGCTCCTAGTAGGGTGAGTTGCGGTAGTTGTCTCCTTTATGTAGTATATAGAAGCTTTTTCTTAGAAGCCATCCATTCAAAAATTGAGTCTGCTGTCACTAGCTGCACTAGATACAAGAATATTTTAAAGAACAAAATGTTTTACATATATCCTTCAAGGAAAAGGGTCTTTCGGGGGAGCCCACACCACAAGTCAGAGCCGCTGCCTTTCTTTTTATTTGGTCATCTTGGATAGGTCATACCTATCTGCAAACCCTTTTGTTCCCCAACCCTAGTGTTCCAGCTCTTGCTACCTTCTCCCTAACCTTTCTTATTACTACAATGTCTGTTCTCCCTGCCCCCTGGAGAGGCAGATACAATGTTCATTCACCTCAGATAAGGTGCCAATAATGGATAAATCTAATTTGGTGAATTGCCTTAGTTAGGGTTTCTGTTGTTGTGAAGAGACTGCATGCCCACAGCAACAGCAGCTCTTACAGAGGAAAACATTTATCTGAGGCTGGCTTACAGGCTCAGAGATTAGTCCACTTCATCATGGCAGGAAATATGATAGCATACAGGGAAACAAGATACTAGAGAAGGCGCTGAGAATTCTACATCTGGATCCAAAGGCGGGCAACAGAAAGAGACACTGGGCCAGACCTGAGCAGCTGAAACCTCAAAGTCCTCTCCCAATGACACACTTCCTCCAACAAGGCCACACTTCCTAAAAGTGTCAAACACTGTAAGCTTATAGGGACCATTTTCATTCTAACCACATATGAACCAACGAGTTTAGTTGCGTTAGTTACAGAAGGGTGGGTGAAGGGTCACCAACAGGAGCATGAGTGACTCAAAGGCAGCTGCCTCACTCAAAGTCTGCCCCAGCATGGGTGACATTTCATGATCCCATCCAACTGCATCCCTCAGTGGCTTGAGGAGCACTGTAACTCCTGTAAGTTTTAGAAGTTTCCTGAAATCTGTACATTTTATTTACTTCCTGAGCCTTGTAAATTTCATTTACTTCCTGAATTTTAAAGAGACTTCCTCCCAGGGAGGCATGTTTCAACTTAGAGTACATAGATGCACAAGAAGGGTATCTTGGAAGGCTACCTTCAGATAAAGGGGTATTACCATAAATTGCCATTTGTTTGTCTCTTCTCTCTACCATAAAACCAATAAAAGGAATCCAGACTTTCCTATCTCTAGAACGAGGCTAAAAACATGGCAAGCATAGCAAACAGTTCTAGAATATAGGATTAAACAGGAATGCCATAGGACTTAACATTGTCTCTATCTGCTGTGTGTTAACTGATGCATGGCATCTTAGTATAAATGGTCTCATTTGTTCTCTTCGGGCATATAATAAAGCTAAAAACATATCTGCCTGGTCTTCAAGATGATCACTACAAACTCAGATTTGAGTGTAACTAGCTTGCTGATGGTCACATGGGTAGAAACAGTAAGGTCAAGTCACACTTGAGCTTTCTTGACTTCAGAGTCTACCTTCTGTAGGACCTGGGTTTGTTCCTTAAAATTAATAGCATTTATTAGATGAAGCTGCTTATATTTTCAAGCTATCCTTTCATATGATTTTATGATAAGCTCTACAAAGTAGGCAAGAAGCATTAATATTTTAAATTTCCTAGACAGGCAATTTTTTTTTCAGAGTTAGACCCATCAACCTCATTATAACCACCTTTTATATCACATATGTGAACTTACACAAATTAATGTTTATTCTTTCTTTGATATAAAAATGAAATAATTGAACAGTGAAAGCAAGTCCCTGTTATCAGATATCTGCTGTTATCAGATATTAAAAATATAATAGCAGCAAGAGCCATACTATAGATATCATTTTTCTGAAACAGAGTCAGTAAATTTTTAGCTAGCTTGGCCATCCTCAAGTACATAAGCCGTGTGTATTGGAGAAAGCAGAGAACAATGTAAAATAATGTTCCAGTTTGGGGTATTATGGATTTCCATGAACCATTTTGGAAAACCTAGACATATTATCTAAAAGCTGTTCAACCAGTTCTATCAAAGATCAGCTATTTTTACTAAAGTTAGCTTTTCCCCATGCTGCAGATTTCTATATTTTTGTTTTAATAAAAACTTTAAGAAGCATTACCAGATCCATGGGAACAATTTCACACTTTAAGCAAGAGCTGAGAAAAACATCAAACAATAAATTTGAAATAGCGCTTTTTTTTTTCAAAGATACCACTGATTTCTACTTTGGGAACCATTTCCCCCCAAAACTTTGTTACAATAATGTGAAATTTTGAGAACTATAAATTAGTTTTCTCTACAATAATAAAAATCAAAATAGGACCAAAGGGAAAGGTTTGCTACACACAGTCAATAAGAGCTGTGTATGGAAAGCAATTCATAGTTTCTGGGGACTAAATTAGTGCTGGAAAAAAAAAAGGAGAATTAGCCATTAAGCCACTGGTTAGGAGGAGCTGCTCTTGAGTTCCTGTCTGTTCTTTCCTTGATTTTCTCCTCAAATAGTGGCATAAAAAATAAGAAAATTAAGAATAGTTCATAGATAACAATGCAGTTAGGAAGGGAGAAAATGAAGCATTTGTACAGTGCATTAGTTACTTATCTTATTGCTGCCAAAAATACTTGACAAAAGCAATCTAGGGAAGAAGGTTTATTTTGGCTCATTCTGAGGGCACAGCCTTCACGGTGGGAAAAGGTGGTAAGTGGGCGAGAACTCGAGACTATGTACAGTCTGCAGTCAGCCTGGAAAGCCTGCCGGCCGATGCTGCTCAGCTCCTTATCTCGTCTTAAGCGATCTGGAGATCCCATTTCGCTCAGCTCCTTATCTCTCTCTCTCTCTTTTTAATTAAATTTTTTGTTACTTTATAAATAATACCAATCAAAATTTCCACTTCCTCCCCTCCTCCCATTTCCCACCCGCTTCCCCACTCACCCTTTCCCCTCTCCCTTCCAGTCCTAAGAGAGGGCAAGGTACCCTGCCCTGTGGCAAGTCCAAGGCCCTCCCCCCTACATCCAGGCTTAGGAAGCTGTGCATCCAAAGAGACTAGGATCCCAAAAAGCCAGTACATGCAGTAGAGACAAATCCCAGTGCCATTATCATTGGCCCCTCAGTCTGCCCCAATTGTCGGCCACATTCAAAGGGTCCAGTTTGATCCCATGCTCGTTCATTCTCAGTCCAGCTGGAGTTGGTGAGCTCCCATTAGCTCAGGCACATTGTCTCAGTGGGTGAACCAATCCCTGGTGGTCCTGAGTTCCTTGCTCATCTTCTCCCTTATCTCTTTTTATGCGATCTGGAGATCCCAGTTCGTGGAACCATGCTGCCCGTATTCACAGTAGGTCTTCCCACCGCAATCAGCCTAATGTAGAAAATTTCTTTAAAGGAACACCCAGAGGTGTATCTGCTAGGTGACCCTAGAGCCTGTCAAGTTGGCCATCATTGTTAACCATCACACACTGGAGAATGTTAACGTACTGTCGAGAATTGTGTTACGATAAGTAGGCCACTATTGGCCAGCATGTCACAGCTTATGTGACTAGGTCACAGTGACATTCTAATATAAAATCTGAGGGTCTGTGATTCCGATGCTCATTTACGCTGCTTGCTTTTCTTAACCCGATAAGAGGTTGCCCACCCTCGCCTAGCTTGTCTTTTGTAGAGGCAGGGTTTCCCGCCAGGCTCTGACTCCTGCCTGCCTGGAAATCGCACCAGAGTGGAGAGCACCACGTTTATTCTCAAGGAAGTCTAAAATGGAGCAGAGAGGGAAAACCTTCTGCGCTTCTTCTTAGACTCTTGATCCAGTCCCCCATCCCACCCCTCCCCACCTCCAGCCTCTTGCGGTTCTGATCTACTTAAGTATCTATAAATACAAGCCGGTAAGAGGTGGTCTGACTCCAGAGCACATGTTCCTGTCGCACCACACAGCATCAGCTATGCCAGGCTTCTGGCGAATGTGCAGTGAAGTTGCCGTTTGCTGCTACCTGTGTCCTGGCATAGCTCAGGCCATAGAGAGGAGGGGGGTGCATAGGCTAGAGGGCCCGCTGCACCACACTGTAACAACTGAAAGGATTTTCTTGTCGTTCAGCCAGACCAACGATAATGCCTCAAGCACATCACTCACATTTTCTCAAGGAAATGAAGCTGCGTTGCTGCTGATAAGAACCTACACTAAGGAGTCCTAGCTTTGAGTTGTGAGTTTGCATTCCCTGACTGAATTGGAAAATCAGAGAAATACTAAGTTACAAGAACAAATCTTCAAAGTCCTTGAATTTGTAACTTACATTTTGGGGGCTAGAAAACAGGCTCAGCAAAGTCAAGATGACACAATGTAAACCAGCATAGATGCAGAAGTTACCGGTCTAGCCTGAGCTCATTCTGCAACATAATCCTTCCCACCACACTGCAGAGGGAGCCTTGGATCAAAGTCAGTAACTTGAGCATGGCAGAGGAACTCGAGCATTGCCTTTTCAATTCGGCTCAACACCAAAAACTATAATACAGTAAGCTCAACTGACCTGTTGTCTCACCAGAGTGTGCAGAGAAAGTGAGCAAAGCAAAAGAGAGCAAAGAACAGCTAAGCAGAAAAAACATGCAGATTTAGACAGAATAGATGTGGAACACCTGTTCTGATCTTAGTGCGCACACTTTTAAGTACTAATTTCAAAGGTTTTTTAAAATTTGTTTTATGGCTTTCTGAAGTATTTTTTATTCCACAGCAACTTTACCTATAAAAAGAGTATAAATTTCTGGCTGTTAGACAAATGAGGATAAAATTCAGCTAATGCTGAAAATATCTTAAGTAAAGCTAAATACAGCAACAGGAGCATGAAGTAAGCCCATTATTTCAGAACAGATTCATCTCGTTAAAATTTCAATCCTAAGAGCAAATTTCTGTCAAAAGCACAGGTGGGAAGGGAGTTTAATTATGAAGAACTGGCGGCATGTTTTCTTGGGTTTAAGGCGGAACTATAAACACACACTGTCAAATTCCCAGTGTTGATCAAGTAACTATATAAGACAGAGACAGGGGAGAAGTTGTTGGAAGGCAACTTTGTGAATGTTAAAAGTTATTTTCTAATTAGCTTACAAAGATTTTCATATGGGGTTTTCATACATAGTTCATTTTGACTGATTCTCTCCTGAAACTTGACATTCATTTCCTTGCCTTCCCTTGCCCAGTGCACCCTTTCATGGCCAGTATTCCTTCTCTCACATTGCTCTATTACCTTCCTCTAGTCCCTTTCAGGAGTCTCTGTTTGTGTAGTCCCATGAGCCTCTTTCTAGTTTCCTAGACTTTACCCACGTTTACTCTACCTAGATACAAATGACAGTTAGCTAAATAGCTCAGCCCACTGTGGGTGGCGCCATCCCTAGGCAGATGGGGCTGGGCTGCCTAAGAAACCAAAATGAGGTGTCCAGGGCCTCCGCTTCAGCTCCCACCTCTGCCGCCCGCCTTGAGTACCTTGGCTTTCCTGCACTATAGCCTGTAAGCCAAATAAATGCTCTCTTCTCCAAATTGCTTTTGATCAGGGCTACCACAGCAGCAAAGGAGCAAAGTAGACCAGGTTGGATGCACATATGAAAAACAATATGTGGTATTTGCCTCTCTAAGTCTGAGTTACCTTGCTTCAAACCATGTCTTCCAGTTTCATTCACTGACTATCATTTTCAAGTTAAAGGTTCATTTTCCTGTGGGAATAGACATTACACACAGCACCATTGTACCTGCCAGGCAAGTCTGCCAGCACTGGGCTACTTCTCCAACATAAAGAAGTTAACACTGAGGTCAGTTAACACTGAGGCAAGATGCTGAAGGAAGACCTTAAGTTTAAGGCCTGATTAGGCTACATAGTGAGTTCAAGGAAAGCCTGGGCAACTTAGTGAGACCATAGAGGACTTGGATTGCACTTCAGTGGTAGCGCACTTGCCCAGCATTGTGGTTATTAACCTGTGGTACTCTTAGCATGTGATTAGTGCTTTGCTTATGTTATATGCTATTTTAGTCCCTGTTTAGAACATCAAAAATTTAAACTACAGTACTTTCAATATTAGTGTCACAAGAGATTCATTAATTACTAGAGATACTTTTTCTATTGACATAGGACAACATCTATTACATTTTGATACCTAAAACCTTCTTCACACTGTAGGGAGGTAGAGAGAGTCTAAACCTTGTCTTGATAAAGCAAATAAATAAATAATTTTTGAATTGTCAGAATTTTTTTTTTTTTTTTTTTTTTTTGGTTTTTCAAGACAAGTTTTCTCTGTGGCTTTGGAGCCTGTCCTGGAACTAGCTCTTGTAGACTAGGCTGGCCTTGAACTCACAGAGATCCTCCTGCCTCTGCCTCCTGAGTGCTGGGATTAAAGGAGTGCACCACCACTGCCCAGCCAGAATATTTTTCAATGATATGTATTGTTGCTGCTAAAATATTGTTCTTCAGAGGAAAGCAAACAGCCAATTTGAGAACATTTTAATTTTATTCCATCTGTCAAACACGATCATGACATTCACATCAGACCTAGGCAAAAGGACACATGGGTCCTGAAAGAGACTAGGAAAGTCATTTCCAGTTTCAACTCTTTCATAATTTGTTTTTTTTTCCCCTGTGATGGCTCTGCGAATTCAGCTTTCTTGATATAAAGAACTGTTTCGCAAAAGAACCCAATCTGTATTACTCTTTCAAGGCAGTGGTTGTACCCATCGACGATCTGCAAAATAGGAGTTAGACATGACTAGTCACATGACTTCAAATACTGCATTGACCTACTTAGGAAAGGTGATTTTCTTTTTAATTTTGCTTAAAACTATATTAAAGCTTTTTATAGTTGCATTATTTTTAATATGCAAATTGGTTTTCTCTATGTAAAATAAAGTACTTAATAAAAAGGTAATGTTCATTTCTTTGAGGATGCTAGCTTCTCATGGAATGCTGGAAGTAGAAAAAAACTAGAGGATGACGCACTCTGAACACTGTGCTTCCTGGATGATGCATCTCAGACCTGGAGAGCCAAAGACTTGCTTCTGCTGCCCAGGTACTGCAGAGCAACCTGAGCTCTGTAAATGCTACACTGTTCAGCTGTCTTGTTAGTCCCAAGGTTTCACGCATCATCTCACTGTGTAGAAACCATGTGACTTGGGCAGCTTCTTTGCTCTCTGTACCTTGGGTTTTGCATCTGCAACGTGGTGGGTTTAGTGGGGTCCTTGGTGAGGTCTGGCTGACATCCTTACTACACCTTTTGAAATTCTTCATTCTAGATATTCTGGGTTTTGGCTAAGTGACTGTACTTACCATCCTGGCTAGTTTTGATTTGTTAGTCTCTCTGGTAGGTCTTCTGACAATTATTATTATATGATATTATCAAACAAAAATGTAATTGGTGTGTTTCAAGATTCGTTGTTAGAGCCAACCCTGATTTCTATAAATCTCCCAGGCTCTTAGGTTGGGAGGACTCTCCCTATCTCATTCCTAAGAGGTAAGGCAGGCTTTCAAGTCCTCTGAGAAGCAATCTTCCTCTTACTTTGAGGGTTGGTCAGGGTGGTTCCCAGCTTTTTCCTCTCTTCTTGAGTTTCCTATCAACCCAGCTGGGGAAAAGAACACAGGTTGCTCTCACACTCAGGAACCTAGCACAGCCAGGCCTGGTTGCCACTCTCCACTTCTGTCAAGACATGGTAATGATTTTTTCAGGCTGTGAATTAGTGTTTGGAGGACATTGGAATGTTGGAGGGAGGCTGCTTGTTGATTCCCAGCAGCTCAGATCCAAAATAATCACACAGAAACTGTATCAGTTAAAACATTGCTTGGCCCATTAGCTCTAGCTTCTTATTGGCTAACTCTTACATCTCAATTTAACCCATTTCTAATAATCTGTGTATTGCCACGTGGCAGTGGCTTACCAGGTAAATTTCCAGCGTCTCTCTCCAACAGGGATACATGGCTTTTCTCTGACTCCACCTCCTTTCTTCCAGCATTAAGCTTAGTTATCTCCGTTTAACTAAGTTCTGCCATGCTATAGGTCCAAAGCAGTTTTTTTTTATTCATTAATGGTAATCACAGCACACAGAGGGGAATCCCCTATCACCTCCCCTTTTCTGTTTAAATAAAAAAGAAAGGTTTTAACTTTAACATAGTAAAATTACATATCAAACAGGAATTAGTTACAATATTTATATCTACTTTATCTTTTATATAACTAAGGAAAATTATAATAATAACTATCTATTCTTCAACTCCATCAAAGACTCCAGAAGGATATAATATTACCTAAATAAACAATAAGTACATTGTATGCAACTTCCAAAATTCTAGAATTCACAGAGACATCTCACTGCCTAGACAGTCACGCAAAGTTCTTCTGTACTTTTGGACCATCCATCTTCAGCCTACAGGCCCATAGTATCCAGCAGACTTTTCCATGAAGCAAGAAATTTCAAAGACAGTTCTGTCTATATTGGCAGTTTGTCAGTCACTTTCTTCCATGTCCTACAGAATGTCTAGCAGATTCCTTCATAAAGCAGGAAGCCTTAAGGATCATCTCATATTTAGGTAAGTTCATCAGTCATTTCTCTGAGGGTCCTACACGTCCAGTTCATTAAGCAGTCCAGGCAAGAGCAGTTTCTTGCCCAAATGGCTAGCAAACTCCGTAAGGAACTTCTTCGATGCCCATCGTCCTCTTGACGTAGACTGGTGCTGCTAGGAGCATATGTGTATCACTGTCATGAAAAGTCCTAACTTCTTAAACATTTTAAATGCCATATTCTGAAGGTCTCTGAAAGATTTGAGGAATACCTATATAACTGAAATATATCTATGCACATCTAGAAAAATCTAACTAACATGACTACAAGCTTGACTATTATAAATGAGCTGCACAAACACAATACCTTAATCAAGAGCAGAAATATACATATAAAAATTATCTTAAATTTGTATCAATAAACCAAGATCCATACCAATGCAAATATCTATAGCATATCCCCCTTTAATTATAAGCAAACATTTATAAACAATATTTGGAAATATGGGCATAGTTTTCTCCATACTGCCTCCTGCTGTTTATTGGATGAAGTAATTTTTTTGAGGGGTGTTCAAGGTGACCTTTCATGGGGTCTTGGTCCATCAAACCACATTAGTCTAGAAGAATTCGACAGGTTCTCATCCTCTGTAGAAACAAAAGAAGAAATTCTTTTCCAAAGCAACATATCCTTAGACCCATATTTTGAATTCAAGATACTTTTAAAATATATATGTTGGCTTAGCTTAGCAGTCCCCAGAATCAAATGTCTCTCTGCAGTCAAAAAAAAAATTAAAGAAAATACAATAGTATACATAATCCAGACTTTCTGTGTATTCTCCATCTTTACATAGCTTGTTTTTACTCTTTTCTTCTCTCTCCCAACCCTACGTACATTTATCCAACACTGTGACTCATTTAGAGCTCTTTTATGCCTGAATCTGTCCTATTGTGTATCTGTAATTCTTTACTGTCCAGGTGCACTTCTTAAAATGCTAAGTGCTTTTTAAAAACTTAAGGTGCAGCATTACTAGGGTATATTTCCTGCTTGCTCTGCACTGTCCAGCATGGAGGAGCTGCTCACCACCTCCAAGAGCCATGCATACTGCCCCATCTCTAGGCACACAGCCAGTCCACGTTACCACCAAGCAAGCCATAGCATGTTGCTCACAAATCCCATTCAAATGTTTGGTCTCCTGAAAGAGTCAAAGGTCGTACTGGCAGCAGGGCCCAGAAAATCAGCATTTCAAAATGGTGTGGCTTTTTCTGCTATCACTGAATCAGGAACATCTCTCTTAAAGGAGCCTCAGCATACCACCAGCAGTCAAAGCCCATTTTGGGGGGGGGAAGTGGCTAAACTTTGTTTTTTAGTGTCTAGAATTGCTTTCCAAGCCCTCTCAGGTTTTAAGTGGATTTTAGTTGGTCACATGGGTGCCAATTTGTTGGAGGGAGGCCACTTGTTGGTTCTCATCAGTTCACACAGAAACTGTATTAATTAAAACACTGCTTGGCCCATTAGCTCTAGTTTCTTATTGGCTAACTCTTACATATTAATTTAACCCATCTCCATTAATCTATGTATTGCCATGTGGCAGTGGCTTACTGGGTAAGGTTCCAGTGTCTGTCTTCAGCAGGACTACATGGCGTCTCTCTGATTCAACCTCCTTTCTCCAAGCATTCAGCTTAGTTTTCCCCTGCCTAACTAAGTTCTGCACACTATAGGTCCACAGCAGTTTCTTTATACATTAATGGTAATCATAGCATACAGAGGGGAGTCCCACATCATTGGAAGAGTCATCTTCAAGCCCTAATCTTTCTAGAATTTTCTGTCATACTTTAAAAAATTGTATTATGTGTGTCTGTATGTGTGGTGTGTGTGTGTGTGTGTATCAGAGGACAACTCTCCAGAGTTGGTTCTCTCCTGCCATCTTGTTAAACCTGGGGCAACAGTCCAGTCTTGAGTCTTGTACATAGCACCTTTCTCCATTGCAACCTTTAAGTGGGTTTCGTATGGATTTCCATACATGTATATAATTTACTTATAAATATTTCCCTCCTCTCATCTCTCACTACACTCCTCTTCCCAAGGTGGTTTTATATCAACCTTCATGTCATATATATGCATATGATTTTATATGTTTACGTAAAATCTAGAATCTGCAAATGAAATACAAAAAAAATTTGTATTCCTGAGGCTGATTCAGTTTGCTTAATTTCATTATCTCCAGTTGCATCCATTTCCCTGAAAATGACATAATTTTCTTTTATGGCCAAGAAGAACTCCATGGTTTATGTAAATCACATTTTCTTCACTCATTCATCTGTTGACATATATTGGGTCAATTTTCTAACTTAGCTTTTGTGAACAGTGCTGCAGTAAGCACTGATGTGCATTTATCTCTGTTATATATTGATCTGAAGTCCTTTAGGTAAATACCCAGGAGGGGTCTAGCTGGGTCCTCAGGTATGTCTTTCTCCATAGTGGCTGGATTGGTTAACACTCCCACTTGACTTATTCAAGGTTCCCTTTTCTCCGCATTCTCATTAGCTCTTGTAATTTGTTTCTTTGTTTTTGTTTGTTAAATGATTACAGGTCTGGTTGGGCTGAGATGGAATCTCAATGTAGTTTTAATTTGCATTTCTCTGGTGCCACTAAGTATGAACATGTGTTCATTAGTCATTTGTACTTTATCTTTTGAGAACTCTGTTTTATTAGTTTATTTATTGATGGGGTTGTTTGCTTTCTCATTTTCAGTTTCTTTTTCATTTCTCTGTGTATTCTAGATATTAACCCTGTGTGATATGTCATTAGCAAAGGTTCTCTCATTCACCAGGCTCCCTCTTAATGTGATTGCGACTTTGGCAATGAGATTTTAATTTCATGAAATTTAATTTATCAGTTCTTGGCATTATTTTGTGTGCCCTTGATGTCTTTTCAGAGATTTCTAGTCTATGCAGAGGCCGTGAGGTGTTGCTCCTATTTTCCCTTTAATAGTTTCGTGGTTTTAGGTCTTACACTAAGGCCTTTCATCCATCTGAGTTTTTCACAGAAAGAGAGATAAGTATCCTATTTCATTCTTCCTGAAAAGTCAGGTTCCCCATTGTCATTTGTTGAATAGTTTTCTTTCTCGTATGTCTTTTTGACATCTGTACAAAAAGCGAGGTGCCCCTTGCTGCATGGGTTTGTATGTGTGTCCTTTACTCCACTCCACTGATTCCTGCTTTTGTTTTAATATCAGGTACATGCTGGGTTTCTTTGCTATGGCTGTAGGATCGCTTGAAGTCGGGTCCTGTACTTACATCCAACATTGTTCTTTTTCCTCAGGATTGCCCTAGTTATCTGGAGTCTTTTTTGCATCTGTGTGGTTCTTAATATTATATTTTCTATTTCTGATACACATTTTTAAGAGAAAGGGTCCAAAATTTTTATCTGAAATTTCAAAGGAATCTCTGACCCCAAAACCATAAAGATACTTCATGTTGGATTATCTTTTGCAGGGAATGTTGTTTAACCACTGTTTGGTGTAGGAGGTCCTTCTGTATTTGGGTTGCTTTCATTGGTTAATAAAGAGACTGCCTTGGCCTTTTGATAGGGCAGCCCTTAGGTGGGCAGAGTAGACAAAACAGAATTCTGGGAAGAAGGACAGACAGGCAGATGCCATGGTTTTCCTGCCCGAGATGAACACTGGTTAGACTCATGCCAGTAAGCCACAGTCAAGTGGCGATACACACTAATGGAGACAGGTTAAAATAATATGTGAGAGTTAGCCAATAAGGGGCTGGAGATAATGGGCCAGGCAGAATTTCAATGGATACAGTTTCTGTGTAATTATTTCGGGAGTTAAGCCAGCCGGGTGGGACGGACGAAACAAGAGGCCCTGCGCTGGGCAGCTGGGAGCCGGGTGCTGGAAACATAGCCCATGCCTCTTACTACAATTGTTCTTTAATTTTGTTTTTAATAGTTTTTCCATGTGTATGTGTGTGCCTTTGTGTATTATGTTTGCACACGTGTGGATGTGTGTGTGTGTGTGCAGTGGCTCCAAGTTAACATCAAGTGGTGGGTTTTTTGTTTTTGTTTTATATGGTTTCTATTTATGGAGTTGGGTTTCTCACTTGAACTGATTCAGTCATTCTAGCCAGCCAACTTGCTCAAGAGATCCTTTTTCTCAGTTTCCTAAGTACTGGCATTATAGGAAGGTCACAGTACCTACCTGGTGTAGGAGGTCCTTCTGTATTTGTGTTGCTTTCATTGGTTGAATAAAGAAACTGCCTTGGCCTTTTGATAGGGTAGAACTTAGATAGGTGGGGAAAAGAGAACTGAATGCTGGGAGAAAGAAGGCAGGCAGGGAGAGCCACCATGGAGTCGCCAGAGTCAGACATGATGAATCTTTCCCCATAAGCCATGACCTCATGGCGTTACACAGATTAGTAGAAATGGGTTAGAGCAGATGTGAGAGTTGGCCAAAAAGAGGCTAGATATAATGGGCCAGGCAGTAATTTAATTAATACAATTTCTGTGTGGTTATTTCAGGTGCAAGCTAGCAGGGCAGCTGGAACAGCCCACTCCTCTTACTACACCTACCCAGCATTTATGTAAGTGCTGGGGACCCGAACCACAGTCTTCCTTCTTGTGTGACAGTATGTTATGCAATGAGCCATGTCCTTTGCCATCAGTCTGCTTTTTTTTCTGTGTTTGAATCATTTGGAAGAGCAGACATTACACCCAAATCAGTTTATCTTCACAACATTAAATTAAGAGTATTCTAATCTACTCCTCTTGAATTCATAAGTTTCCATTAAGAAGGAATGAAAAATAGTTTCCCTGTTTTTAGCTGGTGAACCAACACTAAGCATTTCTAGTTGATGAATTGACTATGCCCTGTAACCCTTTTAAACTAACATCCACTTAACCTCATCATAAAATTTTGTTCCAGACATCTAATACAAATGACCTCTTATTGGTTATTAAACCCACATTATTTTCCTACTACTTAAATCAATGAGTCAAAAACATAGATTTGTAAGCAAGAAGAGAAATGTTTCAGTTGTGTTTGCAGAAGTCCATCATGCTGGGGATGCAAGTCATCTGTGTTTGCAGAAGTTCATCATACTGGGGATGCAAGTCATCTGTGTTTGCAGAAGTCCATCATGCTGGGGATGCAAGTCGTCTGTGTTTGCAGAAGTCCATCGTGTTGGGGATGCAAGTCATCTGTGTTTGCAGAAGTCCATTGTGTTGGGGATGCAAGTTGTCTGTGTTTGCAGACATCCATCATGCTGGAGATGCAAGTCGTCTGTGTTTGCAGACATCCATCATGCTGGGGATGCAAGTCATTTGTGTTTGCAGAAGTCCATCGTGCTTGGGATGCAAGTCATCTGTGTTTGTAGAAGTCCATCATGCTGGGGATGCAAGTAACCACAGTGCATCAATTCCGTGACTTTGGCCCCCATGGTTTCCTCAGTTTCTAATGGAGAATGATTTAATGAGTTCATCTTGGCCCTATATTTTTAATCCTTCTCTCATTTTCATGCTCCATTTTTGAACCAAGAAATTGGAAGAAGGGTTTGAGGCAGAAGTTCCCACTCCCCAACCTAAAATAAAAACAACTCCCAAACAATTGTGATGAAGCTTTGAGAGCTACACAGATTCCAGAGTCTTTTCACAAATGTTTCTGGGTTTCAAAGAACAAGTGTCCATCATGAGGTAGTTACGTGGAAATGTGAAGAAGCAAGCCCACCAATTTGCTGATATTTCTGTTATTAACCCTTTATCTGATAATCATAAATTATAGAGATTTATCTATTATTTATATTGTGTGGCCTGCAATATAACTGAATTAAAATGGAGCCTTTGGATCTCCAAATGATGCTATTTTAACTTTTAGGTGCCTGATAAAAGATGTTAAATCAAGATTTAGGTGTCAAGAGTCCATCTGTAAACATACTATGCATTATAAAAATGTGTTTTAAGTGCAGAATTACACATTAACTGTTATTTTATTTTTTAAACAATCTTTTTTATTTTACATACCAATCCCAGTTCCCCCTCCCTCCCTTCCTCCCAATCTACCTTCTCCCCACCCTACCCCCTCTCACTCCTCAGAGAGGGTGAGGCCTCCCATGGGGAGTCAACAAAGGCTTTCATGTTTCTTGAGGCAGGACCAAGATCCTCCCCCATATCTATCCCTCCATAGAGAACGGGCTCCAAAAAGCCAGTTCATGCACTAGGGATAAATCCTGATCCCACTGCCAGTGGCCCCATAACACTGCCCAAGTCACACAATTGTCATCCATATTCAGAGGGCCTAGTTCAGTCCTGTGCTGGTTTCCCCGCTGTCAATCCAGAGTCAGTGAGCTCCCACTAGCTTGGGTCAGCTATTCCTGTGGGTGTCCCCATCATGGTCTTGGCCCCTTTGTTCATATTATCAATCTTCCCCCTCTTTGACTGGACTCCAGGAGCTCTGCCAAGTGCTTAGCTGTGGGTCTCTGCCTCTGCTTCCATCAATTACTGGATGAAGGTTCTATGACATTTACAAGGGAAGGTCAGTTCAGGTACCCTTGCCACTACTGCTTAGAGTCTTAGCTGGGGTCATTCTTGTGGATTCCTGGGAATTTCCCTAGTGTCTGGTGTTTGGCTTAATCTTAAGAAAAGCGCTCCGCCAATACAAATAAACTCCAATCAAACCAGATTAGACCAAATTAAAATGCCTGTGTTTAATAAATGCGGTACTTTCAGGTGGACTGAGACAGCACTGCAAGGAGAAAAACCCACGCAAACCCGAAACCATGTGTTCCTTTTTTCCGGCAAAAGCCTGTGGGCATGGTCCTGACCCTCCTTTGGGGAGGGGTCAGCACTTGGCAGTCTGGGAGTTGGAGTCTGGACCAGGGTAACTCCCAGGGGCTTCCAATCATCCCAGACTTCTTGAATATAGGGGTTTAAGAGGGCTGGGGTGATGCCCCAACTTAATATTACATTCTAGACTCTTTGGACATAGGGAGGTGACAAGGAGCTGAGGTGATATTTATGACCAACATTTTAGGCTCTCTTTCGAGAAAGGGGCATCGGCTCAAGTCTGGCTACTTCCTGCGGGCATGGGGCAATGTGGGGGAGGGGAGATATGAGAGTTGGTGCACTCAGTCACAGCAAGAGGAGTGGCTGGAGCGGCATCTGGCTCGCTGTCATTCTGGAGTCCTTAGACAGCTGCCTTTTGAGGGAGATGAGAAGGCAGGTGGCTAGGAGAAAAAATATTGTTATTATTGGCCCTATGAAATGGGGCTAGCCATGGGATGGGACACAATAGCAGATAAAACCAAGTTTTAGTTGGCAGGTGTCCTTGATCCAGAAGAGTTAGTACCAATGGTGAAGACCCAGGAGCTGTTGCAGGTAGGTGTTTGGCGGTATCCGGAGAGCGCTTTGTGAGTTGGTCTTGTCCCAGGCAGCAGGAGTGACCTGTAAAATATGCTTGAAACTGGCTGGGGTTAGTGTAGCAGAACTTTAAGAGAACTGGAACAGAGTTTAGAAGACAATTAAAGGAAACTGGAAACTCTGAACCTCTGAAGACACACCTGAAACCTGTTAATCTTGGACTATGAAGCCTGTTAAAGAGGCATACCTGTCTGTATTTTAGCAGGAAACTTCACTAGATATCATGGATGAAGTACATTCTCCAACCACACCTCTCGCTGAGCATAAACCCACCAACACCCAGCTGTCCCTTCCCCCACATTGCCCCACGCCTGCAGGAAGTAAGCGCAGGAAGTAGCCAGACTTGAGTCGATGCCCCTTTCTCCAAAGAGAGCTTAAAATGCTGGTCATAAATATCACCTCAGCTTCCTGTCACCCCTTATACAAACAATCTGGAATGTAATCCCAGCCTCTGGCCTTCATCTTTGGAGGCTCCTCTCCTGTGCCCCTCAAACCTTGACCCCTCCCCAGGAAAGTTCAGAACCACTCCCACAAACTATTTAAACTGCTCCCCAAAAAACAAACACATGATTTTCCTCTTTCTCTCTGGTGGTCGCATTGGAGGCTTCCCATTTCCCCTCGGGGCCACCCAGTAATGCAGGTGTCTAATTAAACCTGGATATCTTTTAAAAGATATCCTGGATCTAGTAAAAACCCTAAAATGACATTATTCCAAGAACATTGCTTATAAGCTCAATTGGGGTCCTTTAATAGTTCGACTAATTTGGGGGATATTCACCCCAAAAGTCACTTTGTCAGCACTCTCCTTTCACTGCTGAATAGATTCTTTGGTATAGATGCTCCGTCAGGCTTTTGATTTTATTTGGTATCATTTTATCATTTATTACATACCTGTGGGAGGTATGTGTAGGTCTGGGGGTGTCATGGCACATGTGTGGGGGAGAGGAAAACTTTTAGGAGTCAGTTCTCTCCTTAACTCTTTGCTCTGGAAATCAATCTCAGAGCATCCGACTCTCACAGTAAGTAAGCAATTTTGCCCCCTACGCCATCTCACAGGATGAAGGTTACTTTTTTAACCACTTAACTCTTTTAAGATACTGAAGTTATGCCAAGCAGTAGAGGCACACACCTTTAATCCCAGCATTTGGGAGACAGAGGCTGACGAATCTCTGAGTTCGAGGCTAGCCTGGTCTACGGAGTGACTTCCAGGACAGCCAGGGCTTCATAGAGAAACCCTGTCTTGAAAACAAACAAACAAAAAGACACCAGAGTTATTCTGCTCTTTTACTATTTATAAGGCTATACTTTTAATAATGTCAGCAGTGTAATCAATTGTACTGTGAGTGCATGAACAGTTCTGTAAGATAATGGAACTGCGGTCCAGATTGCTTTCACCGTCTTACAGGCTCAGCAGTATCATAGGTCTGGATCATCTTCATCGATTGCTGCCTGCATCAGGTGTGTAATTTAATTGTTGCCTTCCTGAGGCATTTGTAGTGGTGTCTCATGATAGTCATTTCCTTCCTAGCTAGAGTTAAGCATCGTTTCGCCAGCCTGCAACTGAAATTCTACAGAACATCTTAATTCCAAACAAAGGTGTGTTTCTACAGAGCAAGACTTTAGGAATCATCTCATACCTAGTGTGCATGAGAAAGGTTGGACAGAGAAAAGGCATGTATACACATGTCACAACTTGGCAGAGTGAAGCTACCTAACGCTGTCATTTTGTTTTCTCTGAGATTACAGGGCCCTCATGAGAAGTCTAGTGCCATCAAAGTTAGCCTAATTTCCCCTGACCTAAAATAACCTATCAAACCTCTAATCAAGAGAAGATAGCTTAGGAGATTGTGTTTGGGTCTGTGTGTGTGCGTGTGTGTAGACATGCATGCATACACATGCACATGAGAGCCTGCATGTGCACATGGAGGTCATAACCTTAGATGGTATTCCTTAGGTAATTTGCTTTGTTTTTAAGGCAAATCTCTGACTGTGCCGGAGCGCACCAGGGGGCTTGTTGGCTTGCTAAAGAGCTAGGTCTCCACCTGTCTCCACCTCCCCTGGGCTGGGACTATAATCACAGGAAAACCATGCCTAACTTTTTTGTCTTTTTCTCGCTTAGGTTCTGGAGATTGAATTTGCATCCAAATGGTCACGAAGAAAGCTCTTTGCCAACTGAACCATCCCTCAGTAGTGTCTGGTTTCCGATTGTCATAGGACTTTGTTCCTGAAAGTATAGAGCAATTCAGCAATTCTTTTTTTTAGTCGTTTTTAGTCATATCCCAAGATTACTATCCCAAACAATTTATTTCTTTGAACCCTTTTTATTTTGAAGATGAACATCTGCTCGTGAAAGATCGTAGCAGACAATACCAAAGGTTTTCTCCCAGTCCACAACTGCTAGGCCCTGGAAACTGCCATAGTTCAGTATGTGATTCTTCCCTCCTCTGCTTCCTGCTCCCAACTCCAATCATGATCGTGTCAACACAAAACAGAGCTCTCGCCCCAAAGAAATGAGCGATCGCTTATTCTAGAGCCAAATGTGAGTAAGCGTGGCCCAGTAGCATGGATTCAGGCATCCCTGAACAATTTGTCCCAACATGGAAATGCTTTCATAAACACTTTTACAGTTGCAGAGCAGAAAAACAATCTTAAATCAAAGTATTTCCTAAATACATTGTTGAGAACATTAGGGAGGTGAATTATGGGAAAATCTTTGCATTCTAAGCCTTTGGGTTGATAGTAGCTGATGGATTGGTAGATAATACATCCCCCAAAGTTTTAGCTAATAATCACGAAGATACTAGGTTAGCCACAGAGTTGGTCAATGAGTGGCTATGCAGACTAAATAGCAGAATATCATTTTGCCTCTGGATTTATAGCATTCCACCTCTGCACAATCATGAAGTTCTACCTGGTCAGCCTTCCAGAGCCTTTAAAATAGCTCTGTGTGTGTGTGTGTTGGCTTATTTTTCCCAGGAGCTCCAGTTAACAGTTGTAAGTAAATGGGCCCCAGGTAAAATGTCACTTAAATTCTTTCTATTCTATTGCCTTGGGAACTTAGAATCTGAGCTAGGACATCATCCAACCTGAGGGCATAGCTTTTCTGGGCTCCAAGCCTATCACTGTGAAATAATCAGTAATCAAAATCTCCTCCCAGTCAGATCCATTTTCTAACGCTGAAAATAATCAATAGTTAGTGATTTTGCCAATGAAAAAAGTGGATTCAAACATGGGCTAGAAAATCTCCTGTAAAATGGAGGTAGGGGTGAAGGAAGCAGTTCTTGGAGCATATGGACATGAAGAAGCATAAATTACATCTGCTGAAAATGCCCTGAAGATATATTTCCAAATTGAGAAGTGTGGGCGGCTTCCCTGGAGTGAAACGCACTGCATGGCCAGTTTTTCTGTTGTTACTGCTCTCACACTGTTTTCTCCACATGATGAAGCTCTGTTCTGCATTGCATAGGATGTGATACTAAATAGCTCTATACACTGAAGCACATTGGGTAGGTTCCAATGTCCTCTTGGATTTGTGCTCGTTCATGTCCTCCACATTGAGCACCGTGTCACGTTTATCTTTCTTTCTGTGTGTGTGTGTGTGTGTGAGTGAGTGAGTGAGTGAAGTATCCATTAGGGATCAATCTATCAAGGTGAATAATGTATAGGTACAAAGAAAAGTTAGAGTGTCTGCCTTGGTGCATTTTAAAGCACAGAATTTTCACAGTGCGCATGTTAGAGATATGGAGACCTAAGACATAAAGCTGCAAGAGAAAAATGGTTGACAATTCAGAAGACAGCTTATAAATATTTCCACAGCCGAGAGAAATGCTGGAACTGTTTTTGCAGGCTTTGAGCTCAGGAGGTGAGCCCGTCCCTGTGATGTCACAGGTTTTTCTTTCCTTTAACTCAAGTTATACAGACAACAAATTTTTTTTCTCCAGAGGGCAGAGAGGCAGGGATCAGGGTATTACTTCTGTGTTTTTTACTTGAAACTTCTGATTTGACAGATTTGGTTGTCTAGTCCTCCCGTGCTCTCAACTTCCCCCCTTTTTCCTATCACTCTGGAAGTGTCTGGATCACAGGCTCTACCATACTTGATGAGCTGATTCTCAAGCTATTTTCTCCTGATCAGGGATACATAAGAAACTCAAACACCCACCCTGAAACTAATATCCCCTCAGTTGCTTGAAGTTGAGGCTTATTAGTTGCATTTGAGTCCGGGTTGTTTGGGTTTCAAATGTATGTGCTCTTTCCCCCTTGTTCTTCACCCAGTCACATTAGTGAGTTCAGGATGGCATCAGTGTTGCCAAGGAAAACCCAGACCATAGCTAATTCTTTATCGTAATACCAGGCAGTTAAGTTCTTTTGGAAATATTGAAAGTACTATTATTTGCCTCTTTACTGAAAAGGTTTCTATTTCTCTAAGAGATAAATGTACATATCCCTTACGCTTCAAACTCCTTTTGAAATAAACACAATTTCTACTTAGGTCATGCACCAACTTTGGGTACATTTGCCATGGATATACAAAGAAACCAGAGACTATTTCTCCAGCTATTTTAGGGAGCTCAGGTCAGAATAAGATTACAAAGCAATAACAATGGGGCTAGGGAGATGGCTCAATGGGTAAGAGAACTTGCTTCACAAGCAAGAGGACTTTGGTTTGAAACCCCAGGCATGGGTGCAAGTGCCTGTGACTCCAGCATTGCGGGGTCACAACCAGCCTAGTCAATACTTTGAGCTTCTGTTCAATAAGAGGCCCTAGCTCAAGGCAATAGACAGAAAGTGATGTAGAAGACACACATCTGGCTCCAGCCTCTGTGTGTGTAAACCCCATGCATACTACATATACAGACACATTCAAAACCCCAAACCCTGTCCATATTCACACAGATTTTTGCAACTATCACACTTCATTCGACAAGTTTCTTTGTGTAGTAGATAATAGGTAACATGGAGATTCACAACTGGTCAAAATGTGGAGAATAAGTGTCAGAGTGCTTAGCCACACAGGAAACATCTGTATGTCCTCTTCCCCTCCACTCACGCTCACCAAAATCTCAGGAACATTCACAGAAGAGGAGGCAGGAGAGTAAGCTCCAGAGAACAGGGAGGACTGGAGTGAAACAGTGTCTTCTAGACAGGACAGGAGAGCTTCACTAATGCACTGACAATAGCTACAAGACTTCCCAAGATCAGTCAACACTGGACATGGAGGGAGTCATGAACCCTGCCTCTAGGTGAGGAGCTATTGATAGCTGGTGGTTTCTGGAGGAGGGAGGACTCAGTTTCCTTTAAGGGCCCCGGAAGGCCAACAGCACTCTAGTGGATGGAGTCACATCCATGATTCTATGAGCAACGTAAGTTACACTCTGTGGATTATTTAAGAACAGAGAAAGAACACAAAGCTAGAGGGAGTAAAAGATGGAGGTGGTTCTGGGAGGAGGTAGCAGGAAGAGTGGAAGGTGAATATGATCAAAATACATTGTGTGAAACTGTCAGAGACTTCATAAATAATACAACTAAATAGTGTTCTTTTAAGGGGATACTTATTGAACACATGCCAAACTACTTAACTACTTAAAGATCATATTTAATCTTACCAAAAATACTTTATAGATTTTATGCTCAAATAATTATCATCATTTTGCAGAAGATATCACGGAGTACAAAAAAACTTAACTGAATTGTGGTAGAACTTGGAATAAAACATTAAGCTCCATTTTTAGAAACACACCCTTTTTGCACTTTCGAGAAATTCATGATATTGTATTTACATCATTTCTATACCACCTTTCCCTCTTCCCCCAAACTCCTTCTACTGTCTTCTTCACTCTCTCTCAAAATCACTTCTTAATTATTATTGTTTTACACACACACACACACACACACACACACACACACACACACACACACACACGAGTTCATTTAGTGTTCTTCATGTGTACATGTGTTTAAAGCTGACCACTTGGGATTGAATAGTTTATCAGGAAGCTTGTCCCCCAGAGAAGACAGTAGCCATTAGTTGTCTGTAGCACCTCATCTTGGGGTGGGGTCTTGTGAGATTTCCACCTTCTGGATCTGAATGTCAGCTGGTGTCCCCAGTGGAGACATCCACAATGTAACCCAAGGGCTTAAGGCTCAGGGGACATCTAGGAAGAGAGGGCAGAAAGATTACAAGAGCCAGAGACCTAGGGTGTTTGCTGTGAGATGGGGTCTTCTACATATGACAGAGACACACCCTTAATCTCAATCCCCTAATGCCTTTCAGCAAGATGTGTTAACTATCAGAAAATATGGGAATTAGGAGTTGAAGAGATAGTGCAGCAGTTTACAACACTTCCTGCTCTTCCAGAGGACCAGAGCTCAGTTCCCACATCCATACTGGGTGAATTGCAACCTCCACTAAAAGCAGCTCCAGAGCGATGTGACATCTCTGACCTCTGCATGCATGCACTTGCACTTGCACTCACATACAAACGTACATAAATTCACATATATAATTGAAAATAACAAAAAACCAAATATCTAAAAGTGTTTTAGAAAAGACAATATTGGGTTTAAATATGGTCATTAAAGAATTCATTCTCAGTTGTTTTCTCTAGTTTTGGCTTCCTGATCAGTTCCATTATAAGATTCTTACAGTCTAAATCTAAAATGTCCTCTGAAGCCTCATTCACGTACTAAAGGCTTGGGTGCTGGTGACAAAGATTGCCTGGAGGCTGTGACTTTCCAGATTCTCACTGTGAGGATTTGGAAGACAGAGACTATACACTGTCCCTGCATCCCAGTTATTTCCAACACAGTATACTTACAGCTGCCTGTTAAACCAAACTGAGATGTTAATGCACACCAGAACATTATGGTTACTGGATGGTTAATCATGTGAAGGCAATTATCACCACGCCTGAAGACCCACATGATAGCAGAGAATTGATTTGCATTAGTTTTCCTGCATGTGCACCAGAGTGCATGTGTGTGTGTGTGCACACAAATTAATAGTAAAAATTATGATTAACAATAAACAGAAA
This sequence comes from Ondatra zibethicus, assembly GCA_004026605.1. Taxonomy (NCBI): domain Eukaryota; kingdom Metazoa; phylum Chordata; class Mammalia; order Rodentia; family Cricetidae; genus Ondatra; species Ondatra zibethicus. The sequence continues at coordinate 124,204 of PVIU01001568.1, read as the reverse complement.
TACTGTTGACTTACTAGAATAATAAGAGTAGTAGAAAGATTATAAAAAATTAAATAAAAAATAACTATGGTGGTATGGCCGTTCGCATTGGGAGGCCTTAGGCAGGTTCTCACGTATCTTGGTTAGGGTTTCTACTGCTGTGTATGCCCCATGACCATACACAGCTTTGGAGGAAAGGCTTTTTATTCAGCTTACAACTCTCAGGACACACTCAGTCACTGAGAGAAGTCAAGACAGGAACTCAAGGCAAGAACCTGGAGGCTGGAACTGATGCAGAAGCCATGGAGGAGTGCTGCCTACTGAATTGCTCATCATGGCTTACTCAGCCTGGTTTCCCATACCATCCAGGACCATCTGCCAAAGGGTGGTACCACCTACAATCTGCTGGGCCCTCCCACATTCTCATCAAATTTAAAAATACCCTATAGACTTGCCTGCAAGCCAATCCAGTGGAGGCATTTTCTCAAATAAGATTCTTTCTTCCCAGATGAACCTAACTTGTGTCAGTTGACATAGAAACTAGCACAACAGGTCTGCTGGATGCGCTAATAGTCATGATAATCTGGGGTACATGGCACCCTTCCTGCTACATGAGGGTTGTGGCTGTTGGTATTCTCCAGTGGTTCTGGCCTTTTACTTTTGGACAAGATGTACAGAGTATTAATGTTCATCCTTCTCCCGTGCATAGGAACTGCTTCTAAAACCAGCTGGAATGCCCAGCAGGCAGAATAGCCTCACGCTTAAGACACACAAACAGAAAGCATGTGAGATGTAATTGAACAAGGTGGGGCATGTTCCAACCCCAGCATGCAGCAGAATTTGACAGCTTCGGCCAGGTGGTTCTGGCTTTAGAATCAAGGACAGAAGAATCAAGGTTATGGAATCACCCTCTGTGATCAAGAAAAGCCACTTAGGCCAAGTGTGTGTCAGGGGTGTCCCTGAATGGAGGCCTAGAGAGGTCATTGTGTGAAGCTGTGAAGTTGAAGCCTGGATTTCCTTGGAGACCCCAAGATGTTAGAGATGCCAGAGCTGTGGGATACCTGCTGAAGAAAGCTGCTAACAGGGAGTGGAACCAGCCCAAGAGCAAGAAGTGTGTTGCAGTCAACAAGGCTAAAATGATCTGAAGAGCATTTTGACAGCAGACACGGAGATGCAGAGTTTGGAGTTTGCCCAGCTGGTTTTTGGTCTTGCTTTGGTCCAGCATTTCCTCACTATGCTCCCTGCCCTACATTTTGAAACAGCAATGAATATCCAGTGCCATTTATGTTGGAAGTATGTGATCTACCTTTTTATTTTGATTTTACAGGTGGTACAGTTAAGAAATCGCATGAACTTCAGAAGAGACTTTGAACTTTAGACTTTTAAACAAGTTAGAGACTATGGGGACTTCTGAAGTTGGACTGAGTGCATATCTGAATTACATTATGGCTACAAGCCTATGGGAACAGGGAGTAGAATGTGGTGGCTTGAATAGCAATACTTCCCACAGACTCGTGCATTTGAATACTTGACCCATAGGGAATAGCACTATTGGAAAGTGTGACCTTGTTGGAGTAGATATGGCCTAGTTGGAGGAAGTGTGTCACTGTGGAAGCTGGCTTTGTGGTCTCATATGCTCAAACTATGCCCAGTGTGGCACACAGTTGCTTCTGCTGTCTACAGATCAAGATGTAGAACTCTCAGCTCTTTCTCCAGTTCCACGTTTGCCTTCACACTGCCATAAAGATAATGGACTTATACTCTGACTGAAACCGTAAGCCAGCCCAATTAAATGTTCTCCTTTATAAGAGTTGCCATGGTCATGGTGTCTCTTCACAGAAATAGGAACCCTAACTAAGACAAACACCAACAAAAAACAGCCTCAGAAAATTTTCTAGCATTTGATTGATATTGTCTATTTAAAGGTACTGATACAATGTATATGACAAAATCAAAATTTCTTATGCTTATTGAATAGGTTAGTGTTGTTGTCTTTTAATTTCTATGAACAGAATATCAGTATCCTTTTAAACAGAGAGGCTAAAAAATCTGTCGGCTGTCCTACTGATGTCCAGACAGCAACTTCAGTGGCCAGTGGGCATGTGTTCATATCTGTGCTGCTGGCTGGATTGCCCCATGTTTGAGATCCAGTCCCATACTTGGCTGCATTCAGATCTCTTCCTTTCTTCTCTACTGGAGAGACAGTGACCCTGCACTTTTCAAAATTAGCAAGTGTCCAGAGACAAGAGCAGGGGAATGAACAACAGAGCTGGGTTTGGCATGCAGAGAAAGCAAAGCCCTATGGAACAGCAGGGAAGGGTAGCCTTGCAGAGCTGGAAGAGGTCCAGGGGGCCTAGGAGAAATGGACGTGACAACAGAAACATCCAAAGGAGGTGAGAGGAACTACAGGCCTTGCGATGGACTCAGTAGAGAGTTCATGAAGGTGAGGATGGAGGACAATCGGAGGCTTGCTGGAAGAAACACCTGGACTTGGTTCCACTGCCACTGGCCCCACAAACTGCCCAAGCCACACCATTGTCACCTGCGTTCAGGGGCCTAGTTCGGTCCTATGCAGGTTCCCCCCTGGTCAGTCCAGAGTCAATGAGCTCCCACTAGCTCAGGTCAGCTGATGTTGTGTTTTTTCCCCATCATGGTCTTGTCCCCTTTGTTCATATCATTGCTGCTCCCTCTCTTCGATTGTACCCTGGGAGTTCTGCCCAGTGCTCAGTGGTAGATCTTTGCATCTGCTTCCATCTGGGAAACAAGACCTTGATGAATCCTCTCCACACAGTGAGTTCAGAGCAAGGATCACTGAAATCTCTAAACATTTCCAAATGGTAATATTCTCAATGAAAATGTTTTACTCTGTCAAATCGCTACTAACAATGTCTTTTACTCAGGCAATTAATAAAGAGTAACTCTATTATTATTTGGATCTCAAAATTTTGAAATAAAGAAGAACTTTAAAGTCAAGGACCACTTTTAAAGCTAGCAAAACTAAACCTAAGTTTGCCACACAGGACCAATGTCCAAATTATCTACATAGTCAGAGATGAAGTAGAAGCTGTGGAAGTTCATTGATGATTGCTGAAGTGAGAGCAGGCCTGCTTTTGGTCCCGACTACCCGGCTAGCTCACACCTGAAATAATCACACAGAAACTGTTCATTTAAACACTGCCTGGCCCATTAGTTCTAGCCTCTTATTGGCTAACTCTCACATCTTGATTCAACCCATTTCTAATAATCTGTATGTTACCACGAGACTGTGGCTTACGGGGAAAGATTCAGCATATCTGACCTGGCAGCTCCATAGCGGCTCTCTCTCCCTTCTTCCCAGCATTCCATTCTGTCTACTCCGCCTACCTAAGGGCTGCCCTATCAAAAGGCCAAGGCAGTTTCTTTATTTAACCAATGAAAGCAACACATAGACAGAAGGACCTCCTACACCAGATGATTTATTCCACACGTACCATACAAGGGACCTCACTTTTGGCTGGAATGGAGTGTGGGCATATGAGTGAAGGCCTCCTTTCAATTCTCCTCTCAGAACATCCCTGGCTATTACTAAGGTGGTAGGGAAATCTGCCCAAATATGCCCTAGTGACCATTTTCCATTAAAAGTGAAAGCAGTGGCGAGGGCTGTAACAGTGATGCTGTCTGCCCTTCGCTTTGTGCTTCGTATCGAAGCGTGTGTTGAGATCACGGATATGACAGATGAGAAAACAAGTGAAATGGACTCCATTGTTTTGCATCTGAAACTACTAAGTGGTCTAATCTTATTTTGTTTTGTAGTTGCATTTATGTAGGAAACTAAATAAATATAGAACATTCAGCTGAGTGTGTGGGGTATGCTGTGCTCCCGTGGGTAAGAGACAAGCGCCTGCTGCGGAAAGCAACCAGCAAACCCGAGATTCCCTCACTTGCAGCAGATCTCCAGGGTGGGTTTTAGTAAGAGAAGTCTGGGGGCTGGAGAGGAGGCTCATTGGTCAAGGGCGCTTGCTTTCCCTTCACAGGACCAGAGCTGGGTTCCCAGTGCCCACATCAGGCAACTCACAACTGCCTGTAACTCCAACTCCAGGAAAGCAGTGTCCTCTTCTGGCAGAGGTTGGCAGCCACACACATTTGCACATATACAGACACATACACACAAAGAGAGAGACACAGAAATTTAAAAATTGAATCTTAAAAAGAGGCTTATTCTTCATTGTGTAGTAGCTAGAGGTGAGCTATCCAGAGCCATGGAGCCAGTTGGAAGGTTCTGCCATTTATGCAGTTTTGCCAAGTGGTGTGTGTGTGTGTGTGTGTGTGTGTGTGTGTGTGTGTGTGTGTGTCGTGGGAATTCACTCTGACAATAGCTTTGGGGTACCAGTCTTAGCATGTGGCTATTTGTCTACGGATGTGACCACTTAAGAGGTCAGAATAAGAGGTCACACACTCCTTGAGTGGTGAAGGCCAAGTCAGGTGGCATAAAGCAACCAATGGTCGGTCCCCAGCTCCCTTGGGTGAAAAGGACTCTGCAACTGGATATATCTTGTCCTGTATCTATAAGTCTGCTTACCCATAGCACCCTTAATAAATTGATACACACACACACACTCCTTTGTATGTGTGTGTGGAGGGGAGTTCTGCCAGGTGAAGGAAGCCATGCCTGGAAGAAAATACAGGCAATCACAATGAAATTATGACTTACTGCTGCATGAAGAAACTGGATGAGATTTTGAATATTCCTTTAAATTTCATATTTGTTTGTTATTTGAGACACAGTCTTACTATTTACCAGCTCTGGTTGGACTTGAAACTCATTCTACAGACTAAGTTAACTTTGAACTCACATAGATCTGCCTGTCTCTGGGCAATCTTCTTTTTCTTAACTATTTATTTATTTAAAGTGTGTATGTGTTTCGATGTATACAGGTACACTATGTATGTGTAGGTGTCCAGAAGGCCAGAAGAAGGTGTCAGATCCTCCCTGGAACCTTTATAATCCTCAACAAGAGGGTTCAATTGAATTCCCCTCCCTCTGATAGTAACCAAGAAATTATAGAATGTGAACAGTTTGAGTTGCTCTAATAATAACTCTGGCAGTGATGTTATGCATCCAGTTAAACATCAGTGGTAAGTCAGAGACCTGGACACATTATGTCAAACTGTCCTAATGCCCTAAGGCCAAAAACTGCTTTCTTGTGATGAACTATCTAAATCTCAGGCACAGTTGGTGGGAAAAACCTTACTTTTTGGATATGCATATCCATAAACTGTAGTTTGTTGAAGAAGTTTGGTGGAGGGGCATGGCTCAGTTGTTCCAGAGCCTCCTGTGCAGGACTTGGATCCCAGGGCACACAAAGATGCTCTGTGTGATCCAATGCAATGATAAGCCTAGCACTTCGGAAGCGAAGACGAGTAGGTCCCTGGGGCTCTCTGGCCAGCCAGCGTGGCTTTCTTGGAAGGTTCCAAGCCAGTTAGAGACTCTATCACAAGATACAAAATGGGCAGAAAAGAAAAATCCCAACTGAAATGTTTTTCTCCTTTCTCACTTGTTTTTGTGATGGATTCCTGGAAACTGATGGGCTGGCAAGGAAATGCCAGCAGCCAGACTTTCCCATATTTGGTGGCATGGTGAATAATCAAAACTGGAGTTAATGACATTTGCCATCTCTAGTCTCTTCTGCTTCATTCACCCTCATTCCAATGTCAGATGAAACAAAACCTCTGCAGTCCAGGGATAATTCACTGTACTCATCTATCCAGCTGTGTAAACCATATAAAAACTCTTCGTTAAACAACTGTTCTTATGCTTATTTTCCTTAAGACAGTTAGGCACTCCAACGAGCGTCTGAGGCATGTGGAGATGCCGCTCTTGCTCAAGAGGCTATGGATATCACCATGCGCACAACAGATCGGTAGCTGCTTCTCATTCTTTTTCTTCGCGGTCACTCTAACCTCGTCTGGGAAGTCCTCTGCCTTCCACATCTGTAGAAGACAGGTGGGACTGAATGACTCTAAAGTGTCTCTCATTTTTAAATTTTCACCATCATATTTATATAAAGAACAGCGTTTGTGAGTGTGGGTTCTTAAACCCATTGCTGGGCTCAAATCCTAGTTCTCCCACTTACCATCTGTATAACCTCGGGTGAATGACTGAACTTTATGAATCTCAGCCATCTCCGCTGAAAAATGGACGAATAGCTGTCTCCACTGAACAGAGTAATGGGATTGGTGAAGCAACATGTATGAGGTATGTCCATGTATGTACATGTATGAGATGTGCCTCATGAGCACAAGGCATTTAATGACAGCACATACAAGGGTCGTCTTTCATTTCATGTTAGTTAGGTGTCAGACACAGTGTTAATCTATAAATATTCATTCCTCACAACTCTTTGAAGTCTGATTTTGATTTCTATTTCCCTAATAAGGAGAATGAAGACGCGTGAGTTGAAATCACAGGGCCCCAAACCTAGATAGCTATGTAGCCACACCTCCGCAACTGGTACAGCTGACGGCAGACCCCGTTCCTTTCTAATTCACATTTCTGTAACATGTACTTTATGGGAAGTTCTTTGGGGTGGGACTGGGGAAATGGCTCAGTTGGTAAACTGCTTCCTGTTCACAGCATGAGAGCCTGATTCGGATCTCCAGATTCCACATTTTAAAAGCCTCATGCTGTGTCCAGTGCTTATAACCCCAGCACAGAGGAGGATGCGGAGGCAAGCAGCTTCCTAGGCTCCCTTGGCCACCCAGAATAGCATACGTGGCAAGCTGCTAGCAGGTGAGAAACCCTGTCTCTAAAGAATAGTGTAGAGGACACCTGTAAAGCAACACCCAAGGGGTTGTCCTTTGCATGCACACACACGCGCGCACACACACTCACACCCACACACACTCAAAAACCAAAATACACTAGCAGGGCAGTGGTGGCTCACGCCTTAATACCAGCATTCTGTAGGCAGAGGCAGGCAGAACTGTGAGTTCAAGGCCAGAGCAACCCTGTCTTGAAAAAACAGGAAAAAAAATACATTTAAAAAGAAAGCTCTAAGAAACAGCACATCTAAAGTATGAGAATCATAGCATCACTTTATAAGTTTAAGAAACCTCACTGTGAACTTGGCTGGCCATGAAGATGTTTGCTTGCTAAGGGAGGCTTGGGGTTCACGTTTCTTTGCATTGAGACATTTCTGCAAAACATTCCCTCAGCTCACAGCTCAACCCTTTCCCATGGACACTTGCAGAGGCGTGTGGCTTGTGTTCACACATTAACCAAGCAATCCAGAAGTCAGCAATTTCTAGTTAACTTTTGGCTTTTTACTAGTAGAGTGATTCCTTTACTGGCCTCTTTTATTTATCCCTGTTCACAAGCTGTAGACAGAGATAAACAGAAGGACCAAGGGACAAGTGACCCTGAGGCAGATGGAAGGGAAAGAAGAAAGCCTCAGGCTAGGGCAAAGCCAGCGCTTCTGAGATTGCAGTGAGTGGAATGTGATGGCCTCCAAAGCTGCCTACGAGATCCTCCTCAACATCTCTCAATACTCAGAACAATACATACAAACTAGTGAGCAAAATGTAAGCCTGTTTTTTGTTTCTTTGTTTCCACTAAGAAACTGAAGGAAATGCAAAATAAGTGTCGCTGGTTTCAAAAAGTATTTCCTGCAATGGTGACAGAATCTGTTCCTCTATTTCCATTGGTTTGAGAGGTATTCACTAGGAGCCAACCACATGCTACATATTGAGCTAGGCAGGCACTAGAGACAGTGCGAGATGTGGTAAGGGAAACAGTGAAAGTGTTTCTCCTTAGACCTGTGATGTGTCGCATGTAACGAAGATACTAGTATGCCTGACAAAGGCAGGCAAGTGGGAATCTACTGATAGTAATTATGAGGGTAGTAGGAGATGGTAACTCCAGAGGAGAGAAGGAAAAGAACTATTCCTGGCGACTCAGTCCACAAGAGTCTTTGATTGGTTTCTGGAAGGAAATGAATGGCAGGCTATTTTCTCAAGGTGGTCAACAGTTACACACAACCAACAATGCCTAACACAAACAATTACCATTCAAGTCACCTAACAAGTTTGGCAGATGCTAAAAAACTAATTAATCATAGTCACCAAAATCACATCCTCTTTCCTGACTATACAAGTTTGGAGAAAGGGTCGGTGAGCTCAGATCTGGAGGTAAGAGGTGATTAGGCAAAGACTGCACTTGCCTATGGCTACTGAGAACTTGCTCCAGACTCCTCAAAGTAACATGGCAAACAATAAAGGAGCAGGGCTCTCTCACGCAGCCGGAGAAGGACCAGACCCCTAAGCTGGTCAACAGCAAATAAAGCAAGTCAACCAGATCTGACCTGGAGCCGTAAATGTGGCTTGCTTCCAGATTCTTTTCATCATTGCCTGTCTTTCTCGTTTGCTTTTCTGTTTCTGTGGTATATATCACACATATGATGCATGTAAATGATATCTACATGACCAAAAGAAACTCTGGGGGAGGAAGAAGTTGACTTCATCTTCCACCGCCAGGTCACAATCGACCTTTGAGGAACATGTGAACAGTCGCCCACAGCTATACCCACAGGTCAGTCTGATGGAGGCAATTCCCCAATCAAAGTTCCCTCATCACACATTGTAGAATATCTGCATTCTGTGAGAAGATGTATTGTTGTGATGGGTGGAATAAAGAGCTGAATGGCCAATAGCTAAGCAGGAAAGGATAGGCGGGACTTCTGGGATGAGAGAGCAAGAGGAGAAGGAACTTAGACAGGTGATTTCTCCAGGAGACTCTGAGCAAGTCAGATGTGCTACATCAAGGAAAGGTAAAAGCCCCAGAGCAGAATGTAGATTAGCAGAAGCAGGTTAGTTTAGGCTGTAATAATATAATTAGGTTAATTTAGGCTAGTTATTAGCCTAAGCTAAAGGCCAAGCTTTCATAGTTAACCATAACTTCCTGTATTGTTATTTCATAGTTAACCATAACTTCCTGTATTGTCATTTGGGGGCTGGTGATTCAAAGATAGTCTGACAAGAAAGCTTTCTACATTCACAGCTAACTCTAGATTGTGTCCAGTTGACAACAAAACCTAACCCATACCCTTGGCAACCAACATTCTCTTCAAATCCCTCTTTCCTCTCTACCTGCTTATCCCACTGATAGCTAGTTGCCCCCAAATTCTCATTTCTATGACTCTGTCATATTCTTCCATCCAGGAGACGCTACTGTTGGACCAGGGCTCCAGAGAATTTAAAACAGTAATAACTGGATTTCAAAAAGCCAATGCCCACTGCAGAATTTCCAGTTGTAGTGGGGAAATTACCTGAGAGCAATAGAAAGTTCTGGCCTCCTTAGAGCCCAGTGTATGGGAAGCAGTTTCTCCTACCACCTCTATAAGGCATACTGCCTGCCACTCCTCTCTGGAAGAGGGTCGCCCAGCTGGAATTCCGTAGCCCTCAGTAATGATACCTTAAGAGGTCTTTTAAAATTTATCTCTTGTGAGTGGTAGCCATTACATTCTTTCCATTTTTTTTCCTAGTGAAAAAGTCAAAGTAGTAACTTTTTAAAAAATCCTTCAGAACCTACTATGATAATATCAATGACCTTTCAGACTGACCAGCCACTCTCGTCAGAAAATAACTCATCTGACTAGTCTCAGGTTTGATCACTGTTCTCCACAGACCCTTAAGCTCTCAAGTTTTGGTGCATAAAAAAATTATTTTAAGATGCACTAAAAACAAGTTTACATTTTATCTAACACACTATCTAAATCCTCTTGAAAATCTTTTAAATCTTTGGTCAGTTGCTTTCTAAGTCTTTCCTTTTCCCACACCAGGATGTATATTTAAAATAACATTTATTTACAAAATGGTATCTTAGCAACGGTGTCACAGCACAAGAGTGTGTTATCTAAAGCAAACCAATCTTGGCCATAAACTATATAAGCAAAGCAACCGAATGTGATTGGTATAGTTCCCCTGAGATACAGGGAGTCTGGGGTGCTATACGAGATTAAAGGCAAATTTTCAAACTTGAAGTGATACATTATTCATTTTTCACTCAAAGAATGGGAAACACTTTTATTCTTAATTATGAAATCATAAACTTTAAGAGAGAAAGGGAATTTGAAGGCTGCCCAGTTCAAGCCTATAATGTTATAAGAGGTTGGGGGATGGAAAGAACAAGCAATAATTTACTTTTCTCTGAGTACACAGGTGGTTTGTATGAGAAATCAGGTTTCCTGACTTTCGTCCAGTTATTCTAGCAACCATTTTTCTTATGATAAATGTTATGTACATTTGCAAGCTGACTGGACACTTTTCAAATTGCTGGTTTTGAAACAGGAAAAACAAACACCCCTTCCCACCCCAAGTCTTTATATATTTTAATCCATGGCTTCAAACCTAGAATGTGACTTCAAGTCACTAAATCAGCCAGTTCGTTTAAATTGCTGGATGCTTATTTATAGCTTAGGTAAAAACAGAACTGAGGTCTTGGAAAGTTAAACAATTTATTCTAGACTTAAGAATTCACTCACTAATATCACTGCATGAGTTGATGGTAAAATTTAAAAGACAAGTCTGAAGCAGCCTACACACATGCACACACACAGATGAGGCCTGCATCAAACATTATTCTGCAGATTATGTAAAAGGAATCAGTGTTTTTAAAAGGTGTATAATAATAATGAGGTGAAGGTTTTCTTTATTTACCTATGTATTTATCACCATCATTAAGAGATCTTTTGTCAAAACTGGAGCATTTACTATTATTGAAAACAAACTCAGGAGACCTTGCCTATTTCTCCTTCCCACAGGGATCCATGTGTGTTTCTCTTAGGGTTGTGGGGGTGCGGGAAAAAGGGAGGCTGAGAGGAGAAATGAGGGAATGGGATGGGAGGGCAAGGAAAGAGGTATCTTGATAGAGGGAGCCATTACTGGGACTAGCAAGAAACCTGGCACTAGGGAAATTCCCAGGAATCCACAAGGATAACCCCAGTTAAGACCCTAAAAAATAGTGGAGAGGGTACCTGAACTGGCCTCCCTCTATAGTCAGATTGATGACTACATTAAACGTCATCATAGAACCTTCATCCCGAAATTGATGAAAGCAGAGATCCACAGCTAAGCACTGGGATGAGCTCCTGGAGTCAAGTTGAAGAGAAGGAGGAGGGATAATATAAGCAAAGGGATCAAGACCATGATGGGGAAACCCACAGAAACAGCTTACCTGAGCTAATGGAAGCTCACTGACTCTGGATTGACAGCGGGTGAACCAGCATAGAACCAAAGTAGGCCCTCTGAATGTGGGTGAGAGTTGTGTGGCTGGGGCAGTCTTGAGACCATTGGCAGTGGGGCCAGGATTTATTGCTAGTTCATGAACTGTCTTTTTGGAGCCCATCTCTTTGGAAGGACACCTTGCTCAGTCTAGATTTAGTGAATAGGGCCTTGGTCCTGCCTCAGAGTGATGTGCTAGACTTTAGTGACTCCCCATGGGAAGCCTTATCCTTTCTGAAGGTTGAATGAAGTTGGGGTGAGAGGAAGATGGAGGGAACGGGAGGAGGGAAGGGAGTGGAAACTCTGATTGGTATGTTAAATGGGAAAAGATTGTTTTTAAAAAATAAATAAATGCATTTAAAAAAATAAAATAATCTCAATAAATATTTCTCAGTTATTAATGGAATACAGATAAAACCAGTGAAGGAAAAAGCTTACCTTGTTTTTGACTAAAGTAGCAACAATTTCTCTTTTCCTCAAATTCTACACCGATTACTTGTAGAATCTTTAAAATGATGTAATGCTTTCAGAAACTTAAGTTCACTGGCATCCACTAGTACCTACCACTCATTAGCACGGCCCACATCTGGGATTTGATTGATCTGTATACCTGCATAGTTTATAATTGTGGAACTTCCATCCTACCGCTGTAATCCTGATAAAAGAACACTCATCTGGATTACTTATCTACTTAGAATGAAAGTGTGAATAAGAGTCTGATAGTTAAACAGTACTCTGAAGACACACAGACGTGGAACCAGCAGGACTCAGTTCCCTGAAACTTGGGCATGGCTTTTTGCAAAGTCTATTATCTTATTCCTTCCTTGCAGTTATCACAAGTACTTTGTTTCTGACAAAGAAGCCCCAACACACCACAGTTAACTAATTGTATTTGTTTGTTGATGTCCAAAAGAAGGGGCACTTCAAGGTAAGAATGAAAATTACCTTAGAAAATGTTTTCTGTCAGGTAGGTTTGGTAGCACATGCCTGTAACTCCAGAACTCAGAGAACAGAAGCAGGAGCAGCATGGCACACTCAAAGCCAGCTTGCTATATTTGGTGAATTCCACAGTCGGGGCTAATATAGCATGACTGTCTAAAAAACAAACAGTTATCTAGATATAGAACCTACACTTGAACACTTGAGGTACAGACACACACAGAGACACACACATATACACACACACATACACAGACACACACACACAGGGCTCAGAAGGAAGACTTCATGGGGGAGCAAGGAGACCATTAAAACAAGGGAAGCATGAAGGACACAGAGGGTAAATTATAACAAAGTATAATTATGTATACGTTTTATTTTGCTTGAAATGGGAGCTGAGGAAGCTACAACTGGGGCTCAGAGTAGCAGGAAGTAAATGCCATGAGAGCAATCAGAATCATTAAAACACACTTTCTCCAACAATGTTGTAATGAGATCTAGCATCTTATATGCTAATTTAAAATGAAACAAAACAAATGATTGACGTAGAACAAAGTAAGCAAATAGGCAATAATGGTCACCATAGTGCTTTTGAAAATGACTCAGCTACTCCCAAATACAGACTACTCACCTATAGCATGCTACCGTATTCCAGATGATGCTACTATTTTAAACATCAAATGATTAACTAAATTTTCATTATGCAGAATCCAAATCCAAACCAAGGACCTTCTGTTGCAGGGAGCTGCTTGTTGGTTCCCGGCCATTTAGCACCGAAATAATCACACAGAAACTGTATTAATTAAATCACTGCTTGGCCCATTAGCTCTAGCTTCTTATTGGCTAACTCTTACATATTAATTTAGGCCATCTCCATTAATCTGTGCATCACCATGAGGTCATGGCATACCAGCAAAGTTTCAGTGCATCTGTCTCTGCTGGCAGCTCCATGGCTTCTCACTGACTCTGCCCTTCTTTCTTCCAGCATTCAGCCTAGCTTTCCATGCCTAACTAAGTTCTGCCCTGCTATATGTCCAAAGCAGTTTTCTTTATTAATCAATGGTAATCACAGCATACAGAGGGAAATCCCACATCACCTCCCCTTTTCTGTTTAAATAAGAAGGATTTGTAGTAATGAGGGGGCTGCTTGTTTGTCTCAGCTGCCAAGAACCAAAATAACCACACAGAAACTATATTATTTAAAACACTACTTGGCCCATTAGCTCTAACTTCTTTTTGGCTAACTCTTATATATTCATTTAACCCATCTCCATTAATATGTGTATTGCCATGTGGCTGTGGCTGTGGCTTACCGGCAATCTTCCAACCAGCATTTATCTCTGGCAGGACTACATGGTTTCTCTTGACTCTGCCTCCTTTATCGAAGCATTCAGCTTAGTTTTCCCCACCTAGCTCTGTTCCCCTATAGCTCTGCTATAGGCCCAAAGCAGTTCCTTTATTTATTAATGCTAATCACAGCATACAGAGGGAAATCCCACATCACCTCCCCTTTTCTGCTTAAATAAAAAGGAAGGTTTTAACTTTAATATACTAAAATTACATATAACAAAACATGTATCAAGCAAGAATTACAGTTACAATATTTATATCTACTTTATCTCTTATCATAACTAAGGAAAACTATATTTTTACTATCTACTCTTCAACTCCATCAAAGACTCCAGAAGGAAATATTACCTAAGTAAACAGGAAATGCATTGTAAGCACCTTCCAAAACTCTACAATTGACAGAGACAACCTTCCCTGTTGTCCATATCTGCCAATGAGCACAATATTGGATACTTTTCTCTATGATCTTTATCTTCTGTCTTTTGTTGTTGTTGTTGTTCAGGGTCAGTGCTATGTGTCTAGATTAGACACTTTTGCCTACTGTCTGAATAAGCATAGTCTATGGCTTCAATAACTACACAGCTGAAAGCATTTGGAAGCATTGTCTTTCCTCAGAGATTTCATTTGTTTCTCCTTTACTCTCTCTCATCTGATAATTAGTGTTTAGCTAATTATTGAATTTTTCAACTCTGTACCTCTAGAAGTCTGGATACTGACTTTATAATTGTAGAAATGCATAGGAAATTCCAGTAGTCAGCCACTGCTTTATTTTGTAAATTCCTCTTTCAGCCAAGTGTGATTTCATACCTCATCCTGAAATTTGAGTAAACTATTTACTAGTACAATGACCAGATAATGGTCTCCAAAACTATCTATCATGAAACATACATGTTGGATACTATTATCAGGTGCATTCAGATGAAGAGAAGAAAATAAATAAAAACAAGAATGTAAATGCAACAAGAGAGTAAATGTGATAAGATCTAATCCTGAAAAAAATATCTTTGAATTGAATAGCCATGAGGATGACCTTGGGTATTAACAAAGCTAAGTCACTGGTTAGTTTTATACAAATTGGTTTCTTGTTTTCCAGTATATGGTACAGTTAAGGTAAAATTAAACAAATATTGTAACAGGAGAAACAAATAATGCTTGCTTTTTTGATATTTGTAAATACAATATAAAATATGAAACTATGAGAAAACTGAAGAAGAGAGTGCTGTTAAAATTGCGGAATTTTTTTATGGAAGCCATTTTTGTCATAATTTTTTAATTGTTTTTAAAAGTTTTTTTTCTCTCCTCATACATTACATTTCAACCACCATTTTCCTTCCTTCTACTCCTCCTAGACCCTGCCCCCGCCTTCTCTCTCCCCCAAATCAATTCTTCCTCCATTTCCCTCCAAAAAAAAGAGCAGGACTCCCAGTTACAGCCACCAAACGTGGTCTAATAAGATACAATAAGACTGGGAATGAATCCTCATATCACAGCTGAAAAAAAGCAACCCAGTTGGAGGAAAATGGTCCCAAGCACAGGTAAAAGAGTCAGAGACACCCCCACTTCGATTTTGGAAGACCCACAAGAACACCAAACTACACAGCCATAAGATATGCAGAGGACCAAGCTCAGAGCCATACAGACTCCATGTTTGTCAGTTCAGTCTTTGTGAGCCCTGCTTAGTTGACTCTGTGGGCCGTGTTCTCAGTCATTATTGATTTTTAACTTAATTGTGTGTGTGTGTGTGTGTGTGTGTGTGTGTGTGTTTACACATTCAAGCATTCCACAGCTTGTATGTAGAGGTCAGAGAATAACTTTTAGCAGCTCTCATTCTATCTTGGGATCCAGGAATCAAATTCAGGTTCTTGCGCTTGGGGACAAGTATCCTTACTGGCAGAGATGGAACTATCTTACCTACCCCATTATTATTTACATTGTTAAATAAGAGTGTTTGGTTCATAAGATAAATTTTCTTCAGAAAGTCCTGCAATATTCATAAGTGCTGGCATACTTAACTTTCCATGAAGTCACAGAGGCCATGATAGCAATAAACTGGTACATATCCAAGTGTGACTCTTAAAATGATCAAGGTTCTGCTCAATTATAGCTCACTTCCCCCTCTTTCTTTATAAACAAATAAAAGCATGGAGGGGTACCTTCAACACTGATTTTACTTATGAAAACTATTATCCAATAGGCATTGAATTAAGACTCATTTGCATATGTTTTTGCCTCTAATTCCTATTGCAACTTGAGGGTGCTTGTTTTCATCTGTAAACAGTGAAGCTGACTGGTAGTCACTGTCCCCTGCAAACTCAGGCTCACTGCTCCTCTTGCTGCGTATGTGCCTGCTGATTCCCACACCGTTAAATCAGCCTGTCCCATGCTTCTGTGCACTTGTCCTTGGTGGCTCTTTACTCTGTGGTGGCTCTGGCTCACACCAGTCATCAGCCACTATCACTGCAGGTTATTTTGCTCTACTGGTATAATTAAACTCCATAAATCACTCCAGGATTTCTGGCCTTGGTGAATTAGCTTTATTAGTTTTAGAAATGAGAACCTAGAGGAATTCTTTGTGGTCATAAAAGCACAGAACGTATGAAGAAACTGAAAGAAATTTAGAAAGCATGCATCTCAGAAGAGTCAAGTCAACTTGTATTATTCCTATTAGTAGGGATATTTGCAGCTTAATCAAACTTAAGCAATACCAATTCAGTCTACAATATTTAAAGCCCATAAAGACAGAAATAAAACTCATTAAGACAGAACAGTAACACAAAAAACCTAAAACAAATTTTTCAAGGCATTCTTTTTCAAGCAGTTCACTGTTTCTTTCTGGGCCATGACAAACAGGATAGTTTTGGTCCTACACTCAGGGAACCTTTCCTCTCTTGGAGTCAAATGTCATTTAGCATGCTAATAGCAATCTAGCCACTACCTTGTCAGTAGTCTTTATGAGAATTGAATTTTTAATAAGTATGAGTTTTTCTTTAGAACATCCTCATTAATTCATTCTTAATTCTTTGCCTGCTTTTTGCCTTCTGAGATTAAAATATTCATTCACTACAAAAGCCACTGCAGCTGATGACCAGATGGGAAACTGATTTTTCTCTTTGTTAATTCCCATGGGACTCTTAACAAATATCAGAGTTCATTTAATTTGGGGCCAACATAAATCTTATATTTGATTTCCTATTTAGTCAGAACAAACCAGCACTAAAGAAATGGTTTCAAAAGTAAATATAATTCCACTGACAAGAAGTCTTAAAATTTTATTTTCAAATGCATACTTACATTTAAAACTGTGTCAATGAACTTGGAAAGCTCTGCTTTAAAAAAAGAAAGCAGATTCAGAACACAGATTGCAGTGCAAAGAATGTGAAAGGATTTCAGCCACAAAGAAGAGTCAGTGAGCCAAAGCTGTTTTTAATTCTGCTAACAATGAAAATCATAGTCCCTGTAGTGTTTATTCTAAAAACAAATTGGGCGTTGGGAAGTAAGGAAACTTTAATAACTTTCCAAGTAAAATAAGAAAGTCAACTGATACAGTTGTAATTGCAGAAAATAAAGCATACCATCTCTATAGTTCTCTTTAAGCTGGAAATGGGAACCATTGTTTCTATGTATGCAGCACTGAGGGTCACATACTTAGATGGCGGGATCCAGCAAGGCTGGAAAGGCTTCAAAGAAGCTGAGTTAGGAAGTGCTGCATGTGTAACACAATTTCTAATTGGTCTTAATAGTAAAAACCCAGAGTCAGGTATTAGGGAGTGAAAACTGAAATATCAGAGAAGCAGAATGGTCAGCTACTAGTTCTTACCTTTACCAAATCCTCAGCCCGAACGTGGTAGCCCATCTCTGCCGTCCCTCAGCCTGAACACCTTGAGTTCCAGTCTCTTCCCTCCTTATATTCCTCTCTGTGCACAGCCATATCACTTCCTGTTACCACTTCCTCAGTACTGGGAATAAAGGTGTGAGCCACCACCACCTGGCTCTGCTTCTCTTTTAGAGTGATTCAATCTCATGTAGCCCAGGGTGGCCTTGAACTCACAGAGATTTGTCTGCCTCTGTCTCCTCTCCCCAGTGCTGGGATTAAAGATGTGTGCTACCATTGCCTGGCTTCTTTGGCTAACTAATGTAGCTAGCTCCATACTCTTATCTTTAGGCAAGCTTTATCTGTTAAAGCAAAAACAAAATATCACCACATTTCTTCCTTTTTTCGTCTAAAATAAAAAATAATAAATATAATAAAAAGGATGTTCAATAAGTACAATAACTATATACAACATAAACAGGCAACAAATACATCAACAATGTCTAGTTCATTTGCATTTGACAAATTCAGAGAAAATACTCCATTATCTATCCTGTCTTGGTGAGTCCAAAGTGTTCTACCTAATTCACTTTCCATTCTACCTTGCATTACCAACCTAAAATTATCTTTTTATGTCTCTCTACCTTATACACCTTACACCTTTTTAGTAAATTTCTTTTCTGAGTCTGATAAACAAGGAAAACTATAACTATAAAGTCTTCAACTCCATCAGAGACCCAAGAAGGAAATAATATTAACTGAATAAGCAAGAAGTGCAACCAAGTGACTTCCAAAAGACGTGAGAAATGACAGAAACAGCTGACTGCCTGGGCAGTCACCCAAGGTTCCTCTGTGGCATTAGGACATCCATCTTTGGCCTACCAGCCTAGCATATCTGACAGACTTTTTTGTGAAGCAGGATATTCTAAAGGGCCGTTCTACCTTGTTGTAGCGAAGTTTGGCAGTCACTCTCTTTTGTGTCCTACTCATCCAGTTTGTACAACATACTCTCAGAAGTTGAGGCAAGGGTACTTTCTTGCCCAGTGGCTTACTTTTACCACAAAGAAAGTAAACTCCATGTGGAGTTTCTTTGATGCCCATCATCGTCTCTGAAGTAGATTGGTGCTGCCAGAAGCAGAAATGTATCATTATTATAAAAAAAAAGAACCTATGGTATTAAAACATCTTAAATGCCATATTCTGCTGATCTCTAAAGAACACAAATCTATCTAAAATTATCTCAATTTGACCTTGAAAACATACCTAATCTAAGTTTGATTGTAATAGGTGACTAACTACTAACCCACATTTCTTATTATCCTAAATAGTTGGTAATAATACTTTCATGGGCTAAAAATTTGCATTACATTGGTAACAGAGTTGCATATATACAACACATTGAACAAGATTAGAAATGTATGCCAAAACATTAGAAATCTTCCCCTTAGTTGTTCTTTCCTCTAGTCCCTCCCTTACATCTATTCCTTGTCCTCCCTCTTCTTTCTTCTTCCTTTCCCCCTCCCTTCCTCTTGTCCTTCTCTCCTCCTCCTCTTCCTTCTCCTTTCCCACCTCTTGTTTTTTAACCAATGTATTTACCCCCATGGTGTGCCTAGGAAAGAGTTCTTCCAATAGATAGATGAAGACTGTACAACAACTGCACTCTCAAATATTGAAAACACATTATTTATCTGAGAAAGCATTTGATTAAGTTGGTCATTTCTATCTCATTTCATGAGTTGTATATTTAAAGATGGGTTTGGCAGGAGAGTGGCATTTAAAAAATGCTTGCCAATTTATTCCTTCTTAGGCATCTAGTCATCATGGATACAGTGTGAATTTTGGAGGGCTTGAGCAAGTGTGTACATGTGTGTGGTGTATGAGCACAGGGGTGCACTTGTGAGTCTGGAGGCCAAAGGAGATGTTGAGTGTTCTCTTCTTCCTCTCCGTGTTATTCCCATAAGACAGGGTCTCTCACGGAACCCAGAACTAGGATAGCAGCCACGAAGGCACTGTCTTTCACACGATTTTCTGCTTTTCACATTACCTCTTTATATTGTTTGATAGTTTTAAGATAGAGTCTTATGTAGTCCAGCAGGCCTACAACTTGCTTTAAAGGGGTGAATGGTCTCAAGTTTCCAAAATTCTCTTTACAGCAAGAGTGCTGGAGTTATCGGCATGTGCCACTATAACAACACAGATTGCTTTAAAAAAAAAAAAAGGTGTTTTAGAAACTATTTCACTTTTTTTTCTTTTCATGGGAGTGTTTAATATGTCAAATATAGATGAATGATTTTAGTAATGCTAACTAGAGTTAATAAGACAGTTTTAGTGTTCATGGTAGTTGAAAAGAATCACATTTGAAAAAGAAAAAATAATCTCAGCACTCAGGAGGTCTATATGGTGAGAGCCTTTTCTCCAACATACAAAAATATTTTTTTGATGTGCCTGTTTCAAACCAAATATCTTCACACTCAAGATAAAAGAAGTGTTTTGAGTGATTTAATAAATACCATTTTAGGGGTGCCCTGCTATCTTACTGCTTGGTTTGCAATGTTCTACTGCCTTTTTATTCTCTCAATTGATTTTTCAAATATAACATCTTATTACTATTTACTTCTGTCCCCAGCAAAACCTTCTGACACTCCTCAGTGGTGGTGGAAAAAATTCTTCAAAACACTGCTCAGTTTGACAAATATTTTTCATGTATGTTTAATAACTCATGGCCCCATATCCA
Source organism: Ondatra zibethicus (assembly GCA_004026605.1). Classification (NCBI taxonomy): domain Eukaryota; kingdom Metazoa; phylum Chordata; class Mammalia; order Rodentia; family Cricetidae; genus Ondatra; species Ondatra zibethicus. The sequence goes on along the minus strand of PVIU01001568.1, from coordinate 104,135 downwards.
GCTTCATGTGTTGATGTCACATTGACATGTGTTTGATATTTAGCAGATTTTCTAAGAATCTTCTTGTCCCCTTTTCTGTAGTACTTCTACTGAAGTCTAACTTTTTGAAAGGCATCTGAATTCTTTTTATTTCATTTAAGGAATTACTACTCAGAAAAAAAACTTGATTATAAGGTATGAAAATCATCATCTGGTGTTGCAAGGAGAGAGGGCCCCTTGTTCATCCTGGCTGCCCAGCTAGCTTAGCCCCGAAATAACCACACAGAAATTGTATTAATTAAACCACTGCCTTGCCCATTATCTCTAGTCTCTTATTGGCTAACTCTCATATCTTGATATAACCCATTTCTATTAATCTGTATATCGCCACATGGCAGTGGCTTACCAGGAAAGATTTTAACCGGCATCCATTTCAGGCAGAGGATCCATGGCATCTCTCCCCACTCCGCCTTTCTTCCTCCCAGCATTCAGTTCCGTTTTCCCCACCTACCTAAGTTCTGCCCTATCAAAAGGCCAAGGCAGTTTCTTTGTTCATTAACCAATGAAAGCAATACATAAACAGAACGACCTCCTATACCAATCTGGCATTAAATAAATTCAGATTACTACATCCATGTGAAAATACCTGGCCATACATATGCACATTCTTTGAGAGCTGGGATTTTTGCTTTCCTCACATTTGTTAACTCAGGATCTACAAATAATTTTTGTAATGTAGGTATTATGTACATTACATAATATATGTATTGTACATAAAAATTATATATTTTATACATTTTTTAAAACTAATATCAAATTATCTCTTATAAGAATTTGAAAAAGCTTCATTTGGATGTTCTATATTATATAAACTGAATGCTATTCAAAATGAATTTACTAAACAGCCTGAGTTAGAAAGGAGACAACCAAGTAAATGGCAGATGTAAATAAGCATACTGTGACTTCCCCCTTTCCAATTTGTATCCCCTTGATCTCTGTCAGTCACATGTTGATCTAACTAAAACTTCAAGTACTAAATTAAATAGATATGGAGAGTGGACAGCCTTGTCTTGTTCCTGATTTTAGTGGAATAGCTTTCAGTTTCTCTTCATTTTATTTAATCTGATGTTTTCCATAGGTTTGCTGTAACTTGTCTTTATTATGTTTAGGTGCATCCCTTATACCCCTGATCTTTCCAGGAATTTTGCCACGAAGGCATGTTGGATATTGTCAAAGGCTTTTTCAACATTCAATGAGATGATCATGTGCATTTTTTTCTTTCAGTTTGTTTATATGGTGGATTATATTATCTGTCATCTTCTTATGGTGCAATAGCACATCTGAACCTCTTCTTTGTGACTATAAATCAAGATTCATTGATAACTCTTTCTCTATTCCTTCCCTCCCGCAAATTCTATTACAAATTTTGCAACTTTTGAAAATATCTGACGAAATGGAATAAGTTTAAAATATACAATGTTGGGGGATAGCTAGGAGCTGGCTCAGTGAGTAAGAGCACTTGCTGTGCATGCATGAAAACCTAAGTTCAAATCCCCAGGGCCCAAGTAAAAATCTGGGCCAGGCACTGCATGCCTTCAATTCCAGTGTTGAGGAGTAGACACAGCCAGAATCTGGGTGCTAACTACTTTACCATCAAGGCCAAAATGGTAAGCTTCATGTTCAGTAAGAGGACTTTAAAGGAAAAAGACAGAGAACTAGACAGTAACAGCCAATGTCATTCTCTGGTCTCCACATACCTATGCATAGGCATGTGTACTCGCACACTCATATGGGCCATCACCAAACACAAACACACACACACACACACACACACACACACACACACACACACCAATATTAAATTCTTTTCAAGAGGATGATGTGAGGCAAAGGAAATTATAAACTCAATATCCTCTCGCTTTCCTTCCAAGCAGATAAAGTTAAGGAGATAAAGGTAGCTGGTCACAGTACAGTGGCTTACACCCAGGAAATAGAGGCAGGAGGATGGCCATGAGTTTGACACCATCCCAGCCTATAGAGTGAATTCCGGTATGGCCTGGCTACAGAGTCCGTCTGAAATAAACAAACAAACCAAGAAAAGAGATAGAAGAGAGTAGATGTGTCTAACTTGGCTAGACCTTTTAACTAGTAAGGAAATTTATAACTGAGTGGTTAAAGTGTGAGATGCAAAAGTTGATGAACCAAAGCCACAAGGGAAATTGACTTAATTCCATTTTCCTAGATATTTTACTGTAACACAGTGCTGTATCTAAAGTTTGCACTCCAGTACCCTGGACTCTAAAGGCCCCCTTCAGATAAGAAGATTATTTATTTGAATCAGTAAAAAAAAAAATAATGTTTGCTTTTACTACATTCATTTAAAAATGTACTTATCATGTTCATGATACGCTATTATGTGGTAGAAACATACAAAACTGTTATTTTATTCATTGTGTAACTTTTTCTTATGATCAAACCTAATACACAGTGGGAAAGTACAATAAAATTTTATGCAGTCAGAGTAAGACTTGATTTTTCTTGCTTAATGAAGGACAGCAAAAATGCTTTGGAGACTCTTTGTCCAGTTAATGAGTTTAAAACTCAAAGGAGGAAGTATCTGAGGAGAAGGACCCTTGTCCCTCCTTCTCAGTTATAATCATATTAAAAGCTAAATTTTATTTCTAATAAGTGTACTTTTTCAATTATTCAAATTCATATTTTCACATCGTTCTACGTTCTGTGCACTTCTCTTTTGTGTCCTATTTGTAAAACCTGCTTCACAAAAGTACCCAGACTAATTGCAGCGACCAGACAGGCGGGTCCCTGCAGTCTGTGTGGAAAGGTTAAGTCAAGCAACTGGTGTGGTCTTGAAGAAGCATGGCTTCTACTTCTCTGCGCAGTTATTTTTCTTCAGTAGAAACCTAGGGCTTTTTTAAAGCTAGAAAATAATTTCTGACAGATAAAATAATTTATATTTTGTATTGGCATCATTCTCTGTAAAGACTTTGTGCCATTTCTTTTCATTGAAAAGTCCATTGTTTCTGTTTGGGACTGCAGACTCTTGAGGATTCCATTTGTACTTAAAATATTTTTTTTCTTTTTCCCTTTTGGTTTTCTATTCTTCTCTCATACATTACATCCCCACCAATGTTTCCCCTCCCCACACTTCTCTCAGTCCCTCCCTTTACCTCCCCTCTCTTCAAGATCCACTCCTCCTCTGTTTCCCTTAAAACAAACAAACAAACAAACAAACAAACAAACAAAAAGAGCAGGCCTCTTCATATCAAACCTGAATGAGGCAACAAAGAAGTAGTAAAAAGGGTTCAAGAGCAGGCAAAAGAGTCAGAGGTTCCTGTAGATGGAAGTTTCTGTTTCTGCCTTGTACTAAAGCCATTCAGTCCCAAAGAAATACACAGAGGCTTATATTAATTATGAATTATTTGGCCTATTAGCTCAGGCTTATTATTAAATAGCTCTTAAAACTTAAATTAGACCATAATTTTTATCTATGTTTAGCCACATGATTTGGCACCTTTTCTCAGTGCAGCATTTTTTTAATTGATTTTTATTGAGCTCTACATTTTCTCTGTACCACCTCCCACCTCTCCCATCCCCTTTAACCCTCTCCAAAGGTCCCCATGCTCCCAATTTACTCAGGGGATCTTGTCTTTTTTAACTTCCCATGTAGATTAGATCCATGTATGTCTCTCTTAGAGTCCTCATTGTTGTCTAGTTTCTCTGGGATTGTGATTTGTCGGCTGATTTTCTTTGGTTTATGTTTAAAAACCACTTATGAGTACATAAGATACATATGATAATTGTCTTTCTGGGTCTGGGTTACCTCACTCAGTATGTTTTCTAGTTCCATCCATTTGCCTGTAAATTTCAAGATGTCATTAGTTTTTTTCTGCTGTGTAGTACTCCATTGTGTAAATGCGCCACATTTCCTTTATCCATTCTTCGGTCGAGGGGCATTTAGGTTGATTCCAGGTTCTGGCTATGACAAACAATGCTGCTATGAACATAGTTGACAAGCACATGTCCTTGTGGCACAGTTGTTTGGTGCTTTTGAGGCAGTGTCTAATATGGTCCACACTGGCCTCAAATTTACTATGATGCCATAACTAACCTTGAATGCCTGCCCTTCTGCTCCTACCTCTTACATGCTGGGATCATGGTGGTTCACCACCACTCCTGGCTTCAGCCTCCTTTGGAAAAAAAATCCTTAAGTCAGGAGTCCACCTAGAACATCTTGTGGTATGTTCCCCAAAACCTTTGCCAGCCTTCCCTCTTAAAACCTAAGGTCAGGATGTCAGATTATATGACCTTTATGTACACATATGAAACACAGAAAAACATCAGCATTCAGTTAGAAGCCCATACACACATAGAAAACACTGACTTTTATGACACTTGGCTTAAAGTGAATACAGAAATAATTGCCATAGGCAATCTTACCAAAAGCAATTTACAGATTCTATTCAATGCCCATCAAAATCTCAGCAAAATTTTTCAAAGACCTCGAAAAAATGGTACTCAACTTCATATGGAAAAGGAAAAAAAACCCAGGATAGCCAAAACAATCCTGTACAATAAAAGAACTTCTGGAGGCATCACAATCCCTGATTTCAAACTCTACTACAGAGCTACAGTACTAAACACAGCCTGGTATTGGCATAAGAACAGACAGGAGGACCAATGGACCAGAATAGAAGACCTGGATATCAATCCACACATCTTTGAATACCTGGTTTTTGACAAAGAAGCAAAAAATATCAAATGGAAAAAAGAAAGCATATTTAACAAATGGTGCTGGCATAACTGGATATCAACATGAAGAAGAATGAAAATAGATCCATATCTATCACCATGCACAAAACTCAAGTCTAAATGGATCAAAGCCCTCAACATAAAGCCAGCCACACTGAACCTTATAGAAGAAAAAGTGGGAAGTAAACTTGAATGCATCAGCATAGGAGACCACTTCCTAAATAGAACCCCAGCAGCACAGACACTGAGAGAAACAATTAATAAATGGGACCTCCTGAAACTTAAAAGCTTCTGTAAAGCAAAGGACACAGTCAACAAGACAAAATGATAGCCTACAGAATGGGAAAAGATCTTCACTAATCCCACATCAGACAAAGGTCTGATCTCCAAAATACACAAAGAACTCAAAATAATGTGTCACCAAAAGAACATATAATCCAATAAAAAAAATGGAGTACAGACCTAAACAGAGAACTCTCAACAGAGGATTCTAAAATGGCCAAAGACACTTAAGGAAATGTTCAACATCTTTAGTCATCAGAGAAATGCAAATCAAAACAGCTCTGAGATTCCATCTTTTAACTGTAAGAATGGCCAAGATCAAAAACACTGATGACAACTTATGCTAGAGAGGTTGTGGGAATAAGGGAACACTTCTGCATTGCTGGTGGGCATGCAAGCTGGTACAACCCCTTTGGATGTCAGTGTGGTGATTTCTCAGAAAATTAGGAAACAACCTTCCTCAAGACCCAGTAATACTACTTTTGGGTATATATCCAAAGGATGCTCAATCGTGCCACAAGGATATGTGCTCAACTATGTTCATAGCAGCATTGCTTGTCATAGCCAGAACCTGGAAACAACCTAAATGCCCCTTGACCAAAGAATGGATAAGGAAAATGTGGTACATTTACACAATGGAGTACTACACAGCAGAAAAAAATAACAACATATTGAATTTTGCAGGAAAATGGATGGAGCTAGAAAACATCATTTTGAGTGAGGTAATCCAAACACAGAAAGACAATTATCACATGTACTCACTCATAGGTGGTTTTTAAACATAAAGCAAAGAAAACCAGCCTACAAACCACAATCCCAGAGAACTTAGACAACAATGCGGACACTAAGAGAGACTTACATAGATCTAATCTACATGGGAAGTAGAAAGTAGAAAAAGACAAGATCTTCTGAGTTTATTGGGAGCATGGGGACCTGGGGGGAGGTTTGAAGGGGGGAGAGGAGAGACAGGGAGGGGAGCAAAGAAAAATGTAGAGCTCAATAAAATCAATTTATAAAAAGAAATAATTGCCATAGATTACAGACATCATTGGCTATTCTGCCCAGGAGCTATGTCAACTATTTTTTCAGCATCATCTTTCCATTCACTTGCTTTATACGCTTTCATCATAGCATTTTACATAGTTCAAATTTTTGTCCTTTTATATATGTCACTAGCCTATAAAATATAAATTTAATGAGCCTTTTTCCCACTCATTTATCACCAGCATGTAAAGTAGTTTGCTGTTTAGAAGGTACTCAGTAACTGTTGACTAACTGAATGGATGGTTGCTGAATTGGATGGTGAAGGTCGTGGAGTCTTTTATGAGTATTGAAGGCCTGCTGAGAATGATTAAACCCATTTATTCATTTGTTCGACAAATATTTACTGAGTACATATTTTGTCCCAGGCATAGGTACTCAGTCAGCTTTGATATGCAATGTTGAACAAAAGATAACCACTGCCCAGCAGAGAGAGATTTTTTAAAAATTCAGTGCAGCTTCCTCCCTACATAAAAATCACTGTCACCCGGGACTTTGCTGGGACTTTGGGAGGCCTGTGATCCAGCCCAGGCTTGATATACATGCCTTTCAATTCAGACATCTGCTAAGGAGACAGAATGCCAGCATGCCTCATGAACTGCACAGCAAGCTAGGCAGCCTCATGTATAGTGTAACTGCCTTTTCCAGGAACATGAATTAAAATGCAAATAGCATCTTTGCTATTTGAAAACCAAGGTATCTGACAATAGACTAGCAAGGACTTTTATTTGAGCTGGTCCTCAGCATTACATTTAGTTCTCAGGTGTTTCCAAAATTATGCATTCCATTGTTACTGATGAGCTAATCATATCCTTGGGCTTCTCTGGAAGGATGTATGCTTTAATCTGAATTGAATAAAACAGCCATGGCCTGGAGTCAGAAGATGGAAATTTAAATTAATTCATTTCATGATGACTTCACAGTGTGACCTTCACATCTGAGTCTTCTGTGTTACTGCATCTACAGAATTCGCTACATCATCACCTTGACATACATGTACAAGTGTACTCTTTTGAGAACCTAGTAAGGTGATTTTATGAAAATGCTTGTTAAACTCTAAGAATCGGTGCAATGTCACCTACGAGAGGCCTGTGCTGCGATGAGCGAGGCAGGCTCACGGGGACGCTGTTAGCCTCTTTCCTCACCTTGTACAAATTTACAAAATTCCAGACAAAATTAGATGTCTTATGGAAATAAAACAATTTCTATTTTCTCCCATCCAATTAACACTTCAAATTTACCACTGGGCTTTACATTTTATTTCTATTCTAAGATTACAATTCATAGAGCAAGCTCCTCAAGACCTGATAAGCCTTTTTAAAAAATGTTCATGCTCAGAGTTCCTGCATTTAAACCCATGAGGGTGTTGAAGTGGAGAACAGAAAACAATGTTCCACTGACAGTGATCCTGTCAATCTTTCTTCTTGACTGAAGACCAAGCCCTGACTGGTCAGGTGTGTAGCACCTGTAAGCAAGCACTAAGAGCCAACCTGGAGTTCAATGTTAGCCTTGGCTACATTGTGAGGTTAAGATCAGCCCGGACCACATTGTGAGAGCTTGTCTCAGAAGAGGTCAGGGAAAGAAAATAAATTCCAAAAGAAAAGGAAGATCATTCTTCAAAGAACCCATTATCAGCTCATTGTGCTGTGTTAGAACAACCCTTACTTGTTGACATTATAACTTTGCATATTTGCCTCTCAAATGTATCTTTCTTTTAGGTTCTTATATAGATAGATAAACATTTCTGAAATTTAATATTTGCTTCTAATTACTCAGTTAAATAACAGTCACAATTACTTGAAATGTACTGTGTTGCAATCTTGGCTTTGAGAGTCTATAGTGGTTACATACTTAGTAAAACAGGAAAATTAAGACAATCCCTTCTTTAGTAAGAACAAGAAAATCAGAGCAGAGATGAAAACTGTCTTTAGAATGTGTAGAATTTTCAACACAGTACTGATGGAATATCTCCAGTTCATCAAGAGCTAAAGCTACTAAGAGTTAAAGTTACAAAGCAGTAAAAAGTTGAATCAATATTATCTTTAGGGAAGATTATCTCTAGGGAAGAGAATGGGTCCAGCCTAGGTTGTTTTCAGTGAAATGCAAAGCTGTGATGGGCAACAGTTAATGAAATGTGTTTGAGATTTTTCTCAGCCTACTTCCAGTGATGAGAAGTTCAATGTTTTGGCACAGAAACTCAAACCTGGGGAATCTGTGTTTTTCTCTGGCTGTGACCACTACACTGCCTGGCATGTTTGGGGAGGGCTGTCAGAGGGTCCTACACTCAGAGTTAATCCCAGTCTTGTCTGGAACCTACTGTAGAGTGGCATGTCCTAGTTAGCTTTAATTATCAATTTGACACAGCTCAGAATTATGGGGGAAAGAATCTCAATTGAAGAATCACTTAGATCAGATTGGTCTTTGGGCATGGCTGTGGAGGACTGTCTTGATTATTAATTGACATAGGAGGGCCTGTCCTACTGTGGGCATCACCATTCCATAGGCAGGTAGTCCTGGACTGTATAAGAAAGCTGGCTGAGCATAAGCCTGCCTGACAGCCAACAAGCAACATCCTCATAGGCCCTGTCATGCCTCTTTGGCTATGAAGTCACTTCCTTACTTGGATGTAGCACTGTGTGGAATAGCGCACAGACCTGCCCTTGAGTTCCTACCTTGTGTTCCCGTCTTGACTCCCCTTAATGATGGACTGTTACCTGGAATTGCAAGCCTAACGAAGCCTCTCTTGCAAAGCTGTTTTGGTGCAGGATATTTGCCACAGCATCAAAAACGAGCCTAGGACACTGCTCGTGCCAACTGAAAGTAAAGTGGTGGTGCACCCAGCCCTTCCACACTAGGCATGTGCTGTAACTTACATTTAGAATGTCCTTGAAGAGACTCATGAGTTAAACCGTCCATCCTCGTGTTGACAACAGGCTGCGCCCTGTTCTGAGTTACTGCATTTTGTCTAAAACAGCTTGCTCTGAGAGACTCTAGTTTGTATGCAGTACTTGGCTCCCTTTCGAATACAAACGCAGAGGCTGGGTGAGTCTGCACCTCCCTGAGCACATAAACAGCAGCATCAGCCTGGCGCTGCTCACGAGGCGCTGAGAGACAATATTCCTAAAGAGAAGAGAACATATGAGCATATCAGGAAAACTAAGCTGGAGAGAAAACTTATTGAGAATGGCAGCAAAATGGTGCAGGACCCCCTCCAGAACCCCATTAATAGGAAGACGTTACGCTACTACACTGTATTGGCGATAGACTCCAGTGACATGCCATTCGACAAACCAGCGTGTGCCTCAAGGGACCAACAGGCAGAGAACCCCCATACCCCTGAGTGTGGAGGCTGAGCTCAGTGCACACGGCTGGCCCAGGAGATTGGAACCACCACCTGTCTGCTTACCTCTCATTCATCCTGACCCATACTGCACCTCTACAGTTTTCCATTGTCCCTCACCTTGCTTCTACAGTTCTATGCATCCCTGAATCTCAGTTCAAACCTCTGGCCCTGTGGCGTGGCTCTGCAGTAGCCCTCCAGCAGGGCTCTTCTCAGACAAATTTACTCTTCGCATCTCTTCAGCCTTCAGCCTCTGCTTCCAGAGAGATTTCCTTAAAGTCTTTGAATTTTTAATCCTTTTACAAAAACCTATTCTGTAACTTATTCTATCAATAGATGATAGAGATAGATAGATAGATAGATAGATAGATAGATAGATAGATAGATAGATAGATAGATATAGTAGATGTGATTACTGTGTAATGTGTTAATATTATATTAGGAGTTAAGAATGGAATACAAGAATCAGTGTTCTCCATCCAGCTATGAACTATGGGAAATAGCCAGAGGAAGCGGGTGACCAAGGATGTGACTGTGAAGATGGTATCTTTTCCCCAGCTCCTACCTTGTTTTCCTTTTCTGTCTCCTGTCCACCATAAGGTGAGCCCTTTGTTCTGCTACATGCTCCCTGCCATGAAGCTGCCTTATCACGTATAGACCCAGAAACAACAGAGTCAAGCACCTGTGGCAAGGAACCTGGGGTCAAAATATGTTTCATTCTGTTATTTTTCTCAGGTTTGTGCCATAGCGATGAAAAATCTCACTAACACACAACTAAAATGGATGATTTCTCATCTAGAAACTCATGAGAGGAATAATATGCCACTCTGAACCATTATCTGAGGTTGTTGAACATTTTACAGAGTGGGTTTAAGCGTGCTGTATGCACTGTGGACAAGGCGCAGCAGAGAGATGTCTGTCTCTAGGCAGAAAACTGGATACACCACAGCCAACTCCTTCATGCATGAGAGTGGGTACGCTCAGATACTCTGCCGTGTATTAACAGGCTAGCTAAGAGGGTCTAGGGAACATCTAGTCTCTTTAAATAACAAGAAATACATCAGAGAATCTCCATAAATAGAACAGGGCAATGCGCACACCAGGGGCCAAGGTCTGCACACTAACATCTCTGGGAACAGCCTCGTCTGCCAGGGATGCTGACATCATCTGAAGCTTGTCTCTCTTGAGACTGAAACTGAGCCAATACTTCTTTAAACTACCAAAAAGGGAGTGGAATTATGGTTCAGAACCATTCAGGTTTATTTCCCACCAACTTCCTTCTGACCTCCACTGTCTCCCCACACCCCCAACCATTTCCAAACACATTTCTGTTCTGATGACTTCTAGTGTTTGCTTTTTATTGCCTTTTGGATCTCAATGAATTCTTGGACTTTTTTCTTCCTACCTCCATTTATGTATGTATGTATGTATATGGGTAGGGTTTTGTGCCATTATTTTCTTTAATCATAATCATAATTGGTTATTGGCACTCTAGTTTAGTGAGGGCTTTTTGTTTGTTTGTTTGATTGGTTGCTTGGTTGGTTATTTGGGTATTTTTTGTTTTGTTTTGCATTTGTGTCACACTATGATTTCTGTGACATTGAGCAAACATTGAGAATTCTGTTTGACTCTTGACTTTGCCCAATGCCAATGGTTTACTGTTGGAGTTGCTGTAGTGTTTCAGTCTTAATGTGGTGGTGTGAAAAGAAACAGCCTCATAGACTCAAGTGTTTGAATGCTAGGCACATAGAAAGTGGCACTATTAGAGGGTGTGGTCATGTTGATGTAGGCTTGGCCTTCTTGGAGGAAGTGTGTCGTCACTGTGGAGGCCAGCTTTGAGGTCTTATAAGCTCAAGATACATCCCTGTAGCACAGTTGCTTCTGCTGCCTGCTGCGGATCAAGATGTCTTAACTCTCAGCTCCTCCTCCAGCACCATGTCTGCCTGCATGCCACCATGAAGACAATGAACTAAACCTCTGAAACTGTAAGCCGGCCCCAGTCAAATGTTCCCCTTTATAAGAGTTGCCATGGTCATGGTGTCTCTTCATAGCAATAGAAACTCTAAGGCATTTATTATTTAAAAATTAAAAGAGGTAAGTTAGATTAAAGCACTTTAAACATTACAGTTGTTCATATCAATGGCATTGCTGGAGCTACTTTAAAAGGTGGGAAGAGAACTGGTTTGTAGAAACCAGGATTTTCCCATGCACTTGGTCTCATGCACACTAGAAATACTGTGAGGATGACTTGACAAGAAAGCCCAAAGAAATATTTCTACTTCTGCATTACTCTAGTTTCATCATTGTAAGCAAGGACTGGCTGTTTGACTATTAAAGAACTTTGGGAAGTTGTCAAGCAATAAAACTTATCAAGTTTCTAACATTCTTGAACTTCTGACCTTGAACTATACCTGTTTAAATCCGCTGAACTTTCTGCCATTTCTCGATGTCTATCATTCTTAACACGGCAGCCCAGCATTGCAGAGGAACATAGAGTGCTGAGCTCACAGTCATGTGTACCCATTGTGCTAGCTGGCATTTGGTGTCAACTTGACAGACTCTAGAATTGTCTGGAGATGGGTCTCAGCACATGCCTGTGAGAGATCATCTTGGTTGTATTAGCTGAAGTGGGAAGACACGCCCACTGTGTATAGCCTCATTCCCTGGAATTTTATGCTGCATGTTTGAAGAAAGGGAACTGAGAACAGCATGCGTTCAGTGTTGTTAGCTTCCTGACTGTGCATGTGGTTTCACAAGCTGCTTCAAACTCCTAGACCCGTGACTTCTCCACTGTCATGACTGCACCCTTGAATTCCTAGTCAGAATAAGCCCTGTCTCCCTTAAGTGGCTTTAGTAAGGCTGTTTGATCACAGCTTCAGGAAAATAAACTAAGACGGCCATTGATGGGTTGCCTTTGGATACATACCTTAATCTTGCTTAACTTTGATTTTCTTAAATTTGAAATAATATATACCATGTAGATTAATTATATTCATTAGCATCCTATCACTGTGACATAATAATAAAAGAGGTGAAGCATTGACTGTGTGCTATATACGTACTGTTTCATTAGATAAGGAGTCTAGGGAGCTAAGAATTATTGGATGGGTTAGTTTAGTAACTAAATGGGGTTATTAATAACTAAGGTCTGCTTGGATTTCTTTAAATTGACTTTTACCTTAGGCTTAGCATCATGTAAGATGGCTACCAAAATGCTCGGAACCCTCTTCCACTAAACTGCCACTGAGCATGAAGATTATTTTCTGCTCATGAATCTGTATGTCCTGACATTCTAACCAATACTTGGGGACAGGGTATTCTTACCATGGCTGTGTATGCTTTAAAATTCTAGTATCATTAGTTTTAGTCTTTGTTCCAGAAAGTGAGTTATGGCTTCAAGAAAATCAGGCATTGATCTTAGTGAGAACCCTGCCAATTCTGATCTAATATGCAGTGCTTAACAGAGGTTTAATGAATTTCAAATTTACCTTTTCATCTGTTTTCTTCTTCTTTAGTTTTTCTAACTATTCTTGTTTTCTTAATTCTTCAGACTACTGTTCTTCATTTTATTCCCACTTGTTTTTCATCACAAAACAAATAAAATATTACTAAAAATAAAATTTCTGTGTTCTTCCTTTTTTGTTATATGGAAACAAAACAGTAAGTTAAATGTTTTTCATTTCACCATAGGAAAAATAAAATGAAATACCTTTTATTAAGCAAATTAGTTTTTGGCTTTTTTCAAACTCTTATATGTCTCACATAGATAAGAGATTCCTGTCTCTTGGGATGGATACTAGCAGGAAAGACGAAGACACTGATGAGGAGGACTGGTACTTAGAATGAACAGACTATGACCCAGCTATTCTATCACTAATAATAACCTGTTCATGCTTTTAGGCCAGCTCATCGAACTTCCTCTCCATCAATTTACACACCTGTAATCCCCATGTGAGTCATAAAAGCAGCTGTCCCACCGAAGTGTGAGAACGGAATGAGATAATGCATGTAATGTCCTCAGCAAAGCTCCCGAATGGAATCATTCATCTCGGCCCTCCTGGGCAGTAAACCACAGAAGGAATTAAATGTGACCTGGAGAGATGGCAGGTCACTTGAGCACTTGTTGCTCTTACAGAACACCCAAGCTTGAGTCCTAGCACCCACATGGTGGCTCACAGCCACCCACGACCCCAGTTCCGAAAGACTGGGTGCCCTCCGCTGGCTTCTGTGGGCATAGCACACATGCAGCGGATAAACATACATGCAAACAAAATACTCAGCTACGTAAAGTAAATAAAGCTTTTAAAAAGAGAGGTCTATAATGATAAAAACCAGCCGGTTGTGATGTGGGTTTTGCGATCTCACCCCAGGGCTTCTGATTTTCAGGGATCCATGTCCTGCCTTCATTGCCCTGTGTGGCCATCTGTCATTGAAAAATTTATAGTTCGTTCTCATCTTTTATCCTTCTTGCCTATCCACCTACTCCTAACTGACTAGAGTCTATGAAAAAAGTATCTTGAATCTATAAATTTAACTATTTACTTTTCAATAAATTTATTCTTTAAAATATGTATTTATTTTGCATGTATCTGTGCTCATGTGTACCTAAAGTACACACATATGCTTACATGTGGAGGCCAAAGGCTAGCCTGGGGTGTCATTTCTCAAGGCTAGCCTTTCATCATTCTGTTTTTGAGACAGGGTTTCACTGCAGCGCCGGACTAGATGATTAAGCTGTGCTGGCTGGCCAGCTGTGGTGATCAGCCTGTTTCCAGCTGCCCATTGCCAGGATTACTAGCATGTCACTGCAGCCCCAGGAATAGATGATTAGGTTGTGCTGGTTGGCCAGCTGTGGCGATCAGCCTGTTTCCAGCTGCCCATCGCTGGGATTACAAGCATGTCACCGTGCCCAGTGTTTTATGTGGTGCCCGAGAGTGAATGAAGTTCTTGTGCTTACACAGCAGACACCTTGCAAGAGCCATCCCTGCAGCGCCTAACTCTTCACTCTCTTAGAGTGTCTCTGTCTATTTCCAATCACCTGCTGGATGTCTTCAGTGGGCCTACCAGCACCTTAAAAAACAGCCAAGTCTATGCATGGGTTTGGGCATACAAATAACTGGGTTCTATCCAGGATTTCCAGAGTTAAAGAGTTTGAAATAAAAGAGTAGTTTCCAAACTTTGCACTAGCAGTTTGTGATTCCACAGTAAAAATGGGAATAAGTGTTCCTCACCGTCAGCAAATCGCTGCTCCTCTGCTCTCCTAGCTCAGACCTACAGTGTGGGGTCCACAACAGCAGATTTAAGAAATCAAACACAGTCAGGGGGTGGTGGGGCACGCCTTTAATCCTAGCACGCAGGAAGCAAAGGCAGGAAGCCAGAGTGAGTTCTACAGAGTGAGTTCCAGGACAGACAGGGCCAATGGAGCAATGTTATCCCAAAAAAAGAAAAGAAATCAAACATCATTTGCTAGTCATGTGTTTATGTTGCTGAAGGAAACAACTCTTCTTAGTTTGCCATCAGCCTGCCTTTTCAGAACTAGCCATGCTATGACGCTGACTCCCCTTCATACACCAGCTGCTTGTCAGAGCAGGAGAGGACAATGCTTTTTCCTTCAGAAATCCTAGGCTCTTTGACTGGAGTCCTGCGAGACAGATTACCAGAAGACAATGCAAACAGCTGTTTTGGGACATGGGCATTGTCAGCCACGAATGACTCAAAAGGGGGAGACATCCATAATTTAGTATGGTGAATGGAGAGAGGGAAAAGGTCACTTGATTTAAAAATCAAATTATTCTTTATAAGTTAGAGTCCAATTACTGCTGCCTGTATGTGCATGGGTTTGGAGCATCTATGGGGCATGGGAAACCTGCCAGTGGCCACCGCGCCCCCTCCCAAGGAAATGTGATCTCTCTCCCCAGCATCTGTCAACTGACCCTCCAACATGCTGTAATTTTGAGCAGAAGACCAGAGACATGCGTTCACGTGTGCGACAGCAGGTCCTGATGACAGCATTCCACAGCGTGGTCCTCGGCTCTTACCTTCTTTTCACGCCGCCCGGTGAGTGGTCCCAGGCCCTCCGGGGAAGCACTCCATCACTTTTTCTCAGCACTTTGAACAGTTACAGGTCTCTGTGCTAACCACTGCTTTCTTGAGAAAGATGTTTTCCTGACTTAGGTTGAGAGCAGCACAAACTTATGAATATTTAGGAGGCAGTTTGACTGCGTGATCATTTATAACATAGAAGGGTCTCCCCTTGGGCCTCTGACTCCCTACCTGTGGGTTTGAAATATGTTTACAGTCATTCATTTAGCCCCGGCAATGCTTAAGCACGCATGTGCAGCCTGTGTTTATTGTACCTGGTCTGAATTCCCTCCTGTGGTACAGTCCTCAAATCCAATCAAGAGAGTGGTTGGTTGCCCCCGTAAACAGTCTTGACATTATTGCACCAATGGGGGCATTCTGACTGGCAGGTCAGGGCTGGAGGTGCAGCATCTAGTTCTGGGTAAAACCACTCATGTTTTCTTCCCAGCAGTCCCTTCCGGCAGTCCCTGTGCTGGTCGTCAGGGAGAGTTTCAAAAAACAAATGTTCTAAGGTAGACATTGGGCCACTGGGAGAAAAGGTGAGCAATGTGACGGTCTTGTGACAGGTGCATTTTATTATGGTACCAACTTTCTCTAAGGTTAGCACTGCTCCTGGGGAGGAGCTAAATGACAACTCAATGTTGGAGCATCTGCTTCCAGCCAAAAAGATTTCAGAAACACAAATTCCTCTCAAAGCAATTCTAATGCCAAATTCGCTTATTTTGGATGACATATTTCTTTTGTTAGTTAATGTCCTTTTATTTTGTGGACAGAGTCTCACATAGCTGAGGCTGGTCTTGAACTCACTATGTGACTGAGGCTGACTTTGAACCTGAAAACTTTGGGTCCTTCTTTCTCCAACTCCAAGTGTTAATTATAGACAAACACCATCATACTGGCTTTATGAGCTGCTTGGGACTGAGCTCAGGATCCAGCACATTAACTTGCCAGACAAATACTCTCAGCTGACCTACATGCACCAGCCTTTGGATGTCATATTCCGATCCCTTCCATTGGTCTTACTTTTCAAAGTTGCTTCTTCCAAAGTGGATCTGAGAAATCCTGTATTAGTTCAAAATCTGGCTCAACTGCCCTTAGCAGTGCCAACCTCAGACAATTATTCCTCCATCTGTTTCCCTGGGACCTCCTCTAGAGTGCTTTAGCATGTAACATCTGGTCTGTCCTAGACATATGTTCTTGTTTCAGTTTCTCTTTCAACCAATGCCACAGTTTGGAAGTGTCCCCTGCCATTACTATGTGTGAAAGTTGTGGGCCATAGAGTAAAGCTCTTGCGAAGTGATGGAACTTTTAGGGAGTGAAGGCTTCTGGGATAGTTTTACATCATACCTTGAGGGGATACTTTAAGGGGGACTGTGACATCCCCCACCACTCCTCCCTTTTCAATTTCTTCTTGGCTCATGATATAAGTGGTTTGCTTTATTTGTGCTCCCACCGTGATGTATTACCCTCCCTAGAAACTCGGTGATGACCTCATCTTGGACCAAAACCTCCAGAATCATGAGCTAAAATAAGCTTTTGCTTCACAAGCTTATTGCTTTAGATATTTCATTATAGTAATATGAAGCTGATTAATACAGTTAGCAAATTCCTTAAGGAAGCAGATATTTTTATTCATATACTTGAATAATCAGTATTTTTAAAAATTACTTTTATAGCTTAAGTGGTAAACGCTTAATGTTTGTGGAACAGATGTTTAAAATGTTCATAATGTCAAAATTTGCATATAGTTTTGATCATGTTTTTAGTTCAACTAGGTCATTGAATTTGATTTTTTAGAATTTTAAAAATTCTAAAAACTTTATTTGGTACATTTTGGTGTTTCCCCTTTCAAGATTTCATCACTATTCACATATTTTTGCTCAGTTAAAATGTAGTAACTTCTGGAATTTATAACATAGGGAAACGACACTGCCTGTTCTTGTTTAGCAGATAATATATTTGTAGTGTGCTCTGAATTAAAATCGGCACAAATGCTAACCGTTGTGCCGTATCATTAGCATTTTGGCTAGAAATCTCTGCCTCTAAGCACATATGGGGTTCTTATTTTATGCATAAATTTGCATAACCACTTCACTATCTTTCACAGATGAAAGTCTGAAGATATTAACTTGACAAATATCATGATCAAAACATCAGTTTCAGTAGGTTTGAAACTACTTAATGGAGATGTTTTTGTGTCTATTTAGTCTGGAGTCGTCTTCATTAGCCTCTCTTTGCCTTGTCTCTCTGTATCTCTCTCTCTCTTTCCCTTCCTCTCTCCTTCCACCAAAGAGGAACTTAAATATCAATGACTGTAGATGTCCTTAATCAACACACCTTTTTCTCAAAAATACTTCACATGGTTTTACTTGATATTTCCAAATAACCCTATGGCAGCAACATAGAATATTCAGGAACAAGTTTTTTCTGGAAGATGTTACTGATTTTACACAGGAGGTATTCTGATCAAGCAAGCAACCGTAGATATTATTTCATATCTTATTTATTTTCCTTCATCTTTGCATAACCTGGATGCCCTAGCTTCTTCAGCCTCCACACAAGACCTCTTAACACCTAAGCTAGCACTTGAACCTGACTGCTCCTGTGCCTGAGTGATTGTACAGTCTTCTCATCTCCACTCTGAGAGGCAAGCACCCTGCCTGCTTCTCCTGGCTACAGCTCTCTTTCCTGGGCTCCTGGTCCCAAGCACAGAGAAAGTCAAGAAAGTCACTGTCAGATTGGGGCCTCCGCTCTTGCTGCCTATGATGCCGCTGGAGCCAGAATGATCTGCCCTCAGCAATGGCGATGTCTCGATATATTTGTTAGCTGGGAAAACATCTTGTGTCATCTTCTACTCAGTAAAGGCCTGAGGCAAGTTTCCTTGAGCAAAGAGAGCTCCAGACTCAACTGAAACGATGTTAGGACTGGTGCCTGTCTGCAAGTTGAACTCTGAGCTCCTGCTTTATTTTTACTCTGGAGCCCTGTTGGAAGTCTATGCGATGAGGCTACAGGCCAGTTCTTTTCTTGGTAAATGCAATTTCTGAAGTTGGTTACTCCACACACATAACTGCTGCCACTCCCTCTGTCACACTGTCCCTTTTTAAAAATCTGTTTTCTATCTGTGCATCAAATACAGGCAAAAACGAAGTTTTGCTCCTACTCATTGTATAACTCGTTTTCTTTTTTATCAATGTATATGAATAAATACCCAATAAATTCACTAATCATAAGGATTTTCACCAAATATTTATGCTGTGGAACATTTCTTTAATAATGCAAAGATGTGTTGCAGTCTTTTATGTTGCATTTGTTTAACTCTGAGAAGCTGTGTTACTTTGCCTGTCTAAAGCACCTTATTGGTCTAATAAAGAGCTGAATGGCCAATAGCAAGACAGGAGAAGGATAGGCAGGGCTGGTAGAAAAAGAGAATAAATAAGAGGAGAAATATGGGGGGAGAAGATCAAGGAACAGAGAAAAGGAGGAGAGGAAGGCCCAAAGGTAAAGCCATCCAGCTACACAGCAAGCCACAGAGCAAGAAGTAAAGAAAGGTATATGGAAACAGAGAATGATAAAAGCCCAGAGGCAAAAGGTAGATGGGATAATTTAAAAAAAAAAACTGGCTAGAAATAAGTCTAGCCATTCATAAGAAATTCATAAGGCATTCATAAGAAAGAATAAGACTCTGTGTATTTATTTAGGAGCTAGGTGGCAGGTCCCCCAAAAGTGTAAGGAGCCAAAAGTGTAAAGAGTAAAATTAAAACAACTTATTTATAATTTGATTGTTAATTTTGTTACTATGGATAGAAATACTAAATGAAAAATTAATAAAATGTAATGAATATTTGACATTTTTTAATACCTGATTGTCAAACTTCTTGACTAGTTAGGGGAAATCTAACATAAGGGTGGCAGGAATAAGCGCTCTTCCATGACAATAATAATCTCCAAATCTCAAAGGCCTCTAGAGCTGCATGCACATACCAAAGCACAGTCAGGCTGCTCAGTGTATACCCGTCTTATTCAGATTTCTACTTATGTGACCTCGAGCAAAAACCTTTTTTTGTTTTACTCCTATATAACAAATCAGGTCATTAGGAAGCTGGCAGCTTAAAACATCATTCATTTATTATTTTTCAATTTCTGAGTGAGATACATATCTAGAAATAATGTCACAGGGTTAGAATCTTTTACCAGGATGCAGCCAAAATGTTAGCCAGACCTGGGGTCACATTTGAGGTCAGCCTGTGGAGGGATCCATTCCCTTTCATGTTATTAGACTCGTTGGCCTTCTGATAGCTGTTAGCAGCTCTCTCAGTCCCTTCCCACGTGAACTCCTCTACGTGACAAAGCACTTCATCAAAGACAGCATCAGAAAGAATCAATAGTCTGCTAGCAAGATGAAAGTCATCATCTTAAATAATGTAATCACAGAAGTGATGACCTTCGCTACACTCTGATTCAGCAGAAGCAAACTGTTAAGTCCCATGCTATTCCTAACAGGAGATGGGTGATCAAAGACCATCCAGTAGGCTTCCTCCCCAATACATGTATCATTTAAATTTCTGTATCTTGTTTTCGAGATCTAAAGTAGAGAGACTGAAAAGGTGTCATCAGTACTTATTTCATAGAGTTGCAAAAATCAAATAAGCTAATCAACTCATGTACATGTAATGAACAGAGCAGTGCTTGTGTGCAGTGTGTGCTCCAAGAACTTAATTCAACCAAAGCCATTTACCATAGCACACCTTTTTCTCTAATTACAGAGTTACCATCATTAAATTTGCCCCTCCCCTCAAACCTAATCTAGAACAATGTTATTTGGACTGGGGCTATTTCTTTTTTTTAAATATTTATTTATTTATTATGTATACAATATTCTGTCTGTGTGTATGCCTGCAGGCCATAAGAGGGCACCAGATCTCATTACAGATGGTTGTGAGCCACCATGTGGTTGCTGGGAATTGAACTCAGGACATTTGGAAGAGCAGGCAGTGCTCTTAACCACTGAGCCCTCTCTCCAGCCCCTGGACTGGGGCTATTTCTCAGTGGGAGAGCACTTGTTGAGAATGCTTTGAGCCGCAGAACCACCAAGAAGAAAGGAAAAAGGAGAATGGTATTGAACCATGAAAATTTGCTCAAATACACCTCTTCTCATATTCCCTTCTCAGTCTGTATGGCTGCATGTTAAGGACTTTCTTTTTGATTGTGTCTCTGAAATGGCTATAGGTTCAATAGATAGATTCTCTTGAGCTGAAAACTAGGGGCTGGAGATATGGCTCAGTAGTTAAGAGCCCTAGTTGGGTATCTCGCAACGATTTCTAACTCCACCTGTAGGGGATCTTGTTGTGTGATGTACTGTGTTCTGGCAAATAAAGACTGCTTGGAGGTCAGAGGGCGGAGCTAGTTACTAGGTAACCATAAAAGCCAGCAGTGGTGGCACACATCTTTAATCCTAGCACGCATGGCTCATGCCTTTAACTCCATCACTCAGGAGGTGGAGACAGGAAGTGATAAGGTGGGGTGTAGACAGGAACTCAACCCTTTTGGATGCAGGAAGGAGACAGGTAGGAAGCAACTGGTGGCTGCTCCGGATTCTCTGATCTTCCAGGTTTCCTCCCCAGTATCTGACTTCTGAATTTTATTGATTAAGATTAATTAGATTAACAGTTCAGGATCCCACTCTCTTCTGGCCTCCATGGGGTGAGTCCCCCCATGCACATGTGAATATATAGAGAGACATACACAAAAATAAAAAAAAAAATTAAAAAAATCTTAAAATACATTAGACTTCCGTCAAAGTTTTGATATTGGCCAGATAAATCAAATGAAACTATTAGAGAAATAAAACAACCTACTCCAGATCATGTCTATTGCTAAATTATCTTCTTTCATAAAATAGTCACGGGATTCTGAATAACCCAAACCTCTTTTCAAATGGGAAGATTTGGAGCTTCATCCATCTCATGAAAGAACATGCTATGGTTCACGCAAAACGTGTAACAGGAATAAGTTTTGACCAGGTTATCATGATGAATGAACTAAGCATGTTCCTTTATAAAACTGAAATGGATAGCCAGCCCCTCTCAGGCATGTTCTTGATCAATATCTCCCTAGCATACCACTTCCAGAAATATTGTAGGCTTTTGTCAAGCCTCACCGAGAAGAGTCCTGACTCAACTTAGCTTCTTGTCACAGTGCCGCAACAGGCTGAATCTCAGGCAGTGGTATGTGAATGGTTAACCTTGTGTCATATGGTGCTGAGGTGTGAGAGCCTGCCACCTGTCTCTTAAATTTTCCCAAGAAAAGGAGAGTTTTAATGTCAGGTAGCCAAAAAAGACAAAAATTCACTATATTTTATTAATGTTCAATGTGGCATTTCTCTGCGTAGCCTCTTCACTTCCAATATGATAAAGCACTCGAAATGTAAAGACTGAAATATAATTTAGTCCTTTAAGGAGGACAATTACTTTTATTATTTTTGTATAAGAATAAAAGCAATTAATATCATATTGAATTAGAATGTCACATTATTTCTAAATTATTCCTACTGGTAAGAAAATTCATTTCTTATTTTAACATTATAATTTTAGTTATAAACTAGATGACTTCTGAACATATACTTTAAAAAGGCATAATACTATTTTTTCCTTATTCATTAGAACTCTTATTTTAAGAGGATATTACTGAGAATTTGGAAACTCCAAAATTCTATAGCACCATAAAAGCAAAGAGAATGTGGGCAAAAAAAAAATGGCATAATTACCCTTTCAGATGTCTAGAAATTAAAGGCTTACTATAACAAGATGTGGAGTGCTGATATTTGAAAAGAAAAAAATTTTGAGATAATTTTAAAATAAGTTTTTCCCTTTTATTGCTCCCAGATCCACAGTAGAGTGAAAAAACCAAAACCCCTCAATACCAGTAGTTGGGAAGACCTGCAGCCCCTTGAATGGGTAGATTTGGTTTGTTTTAGAGTGCCCCTAAGAGTCTCATTATCAAATCATTTTCCTGATTCCATCCATCGGGCAGCTGTCTGGAACATCCAGTGCAAAACCAGTCATTGGTTTCTCAACTTAGAACTCATTCAGCTGGGAACAGACACCCCTGCCCCCTGCCACTTGTCCCAAGGACTCACTAAAAATGACCAACACTAACTGTTTAACATCAGTGCAGTCGAATGCAGACTCATTGATCATGAGCAGTTAGAGAAGGATCAAATTCCAAAAATGAATACATAAATAATAAAGTAGAGCAATAATTTGCCCAGAGGGAGCTTTGAATATCTCCAGCATATTCCTAGGAATGTGGAAGCCTCCAGAAACACACAAAGAGCTGTTCATATACCCAAAGCAATTGTGACAAGGTATGACTCTCTCAGCATTAGCTGATCTTGAAGATTTTGCAAGCAGAGCAAACATACAGGCAGAATTGGATGTTTCCTCCTGAAGTTCATCAAGTCTGACCCTTGATGAACTCGTGAGGCTTTGTGAAGGCTGGGAGACTCACCAGTGCAAGGCAACTGAAGACAGAACTATACAACCAAGAGAGGACCAGAAGGAGAGACCAAGAGACCACACATGACAGGGAATACAGACTTTACAAAACTGCTTTAGGAAGGTAATCAAACAAACATGGAACCAAGTAACAAAACAAGTGCAAAAACACCAAGAATAATAAAGCAGAGAGGTATTGTTGTATTGAGGGGCTCGGGCTGTGTTCCCGGCACCGGGCCCCTTACAGAAACTGTATTCATTTAAATACTGCCTGGCCCATTAGCTCTAGCCCCTTATTGGCTAACTCTCACATATTATTTTAGCCCATCTCCATTAATGTGTATCACCACTTGAGTTGTGGCTTACCGGCATGAGTCTAACCAGTGTCCATCTTGTGCTGGAGAAGCATGGCGTCTGCTCCACTGCCTTCTCTCTCACAGCATTCCATTCTATCTACTCCGCCCACCAAAGGGCTGTCCTACCAAAAGGCCAAGGCAGTTTTCTTTATTTAACCAATGAGGGCAATATACAAACAAAAGACCCTCCTACACCAGGTATGGTGACCGATACCTGCAAATCTCAGAATTCAGATGCAGAGGTAGGAGGCACAGAAGTTTATGATTATCCTCGGCTTCATAAGGAATCTGAGGTCAGCCTGTACTATATGAGACCCTGTCACAAAATAAAATGTAACGAAGGAAATGACAAGACAGTATCCTAGAAAGAGAGACAATTTCATTTATAGAGTTGGCAAAATGTGCTATTCTAGATCCTCAGTTATAAATATTACAATATGCAGAGAAAAGACATAGGCTATGGTATTGGCATATGAACAGACAGGAGGACCAATGGACCAGAATAGAAGACCGGGATATCAATCCACACACCTTCAAACACCTGAATTTTGACAAAGAAGCAAAAATTATCAAATGGAAAAAAGAAAGCATATTTAACAAGTGGTGCTGGCATAACTGGATATCAACATGAAGAAGAATGAAAATAGACCCATATCTATCACCATGCACAAAACTCAAGTCCAAATAGATCAAAGCCCTCAACATAAAACCAGCCACACTGAACCTCATAGAAGAGAAAGTGGGAAGTAAACTTGAATGCATTGGCACAGGGAACCACTTCCTAAAATATAAGCCCAGCAGCACAGACACTGAGAGAAACAATTAATAAATGGGACCTCCTGAAACTGAAAAGCTCCTGTAAAGCAAAGGACATGGTCAACAAGACAAAATGACAGCCTACAGAATGGGAAAAGATCTTCACTAACCCTACATCAGACTGAGGTCTGATCTCCAAAATATACAAAGAACTCAAAAAATTGGTCATCAAAAGAACAAATAATCCAATAAAAAAAAATGGAGTACAGACTTAAACAGAATTCTCAACAGAGGAATCTAAAATGGCCAAAAGACACTTAAGGAAATGTTCAACATCCTTAGTCATCAGAGAAATGCAAATCAAAACAACTCTGAGATTCCATCTTATACCTGTAAGAATGGCCAAGATCAAAAACACTGATGACAACTTATGCTGGAGAGGTTGTGGGAAAAAGGGAACACTTCTGCATTGCTGGTGGGCATGCAAGCTGGTACAACCCCTTTGGATGTCAGTGTGGTGATTTCTCAGAAAATTAGGAAACAACCTTCCTCAAGACCCAGTAATACCACTTTTGGGTATATATCCAAAGGATGCTCAATCATGCTACAAGGATATGTGCTCAACTATGTTCATAGAAGCTTTGTTTGTCATAGCCAGAACTTGGAAACAACCTAAATGCCCTTTGATCAAAGAATGGATAAGGAAAATAGAGTACTACACAGCAGAAAAAAATAATGACATCTTGAATTTTGCAGGAAAATGGATGGAGCTAGAAAACATCATTTTGAGTGAGGTAACCCAGACCCAGAAAGACAATTATCACATGTACTCACTCATAGGTGGTTTTTAAACATAAAGCAAAGAAAGCAAGCCAAACCACAATTCCAGAGAACTTAGACAACAATGAGGACACTAAGAGAGACTTACATAAATCTAATCTACATGGAAAGTAGAAAAAGACAAGATCTCCTGAGTAAATTGGGAGCATGGAGAACTGGGGGGAGGGGTGAAGGAGGGAGGGGAGAGGCAGGAGGGGAGCAGAGAAAAATGTAGAGCTCAATAAAAATCAATAAAAATTTAAAAAAAGACACAGGCTAAATACATTCAACTTAAATGATACTATCTAATTCGGAGATTATGTCTATTTTACAATTATGATTCATAAGCTTGCAGTATTTATTATTTTTTTATATTTGACAATCCCATATTGCTTGTTATTTACTTTTTGATTTGCTTATTTAATTGTCCCATTGAACTTAAAAATCCTGCAAGTCCTAACACCTGCCTTTCCCTCAGAACTGAGACTAGAGGGTGAGGACTTCGTGAGTGCTGCTGCTGCTGCTGCTGCTACTACTACTACTACTAATAATAATAATAATAATAATAATAATAATAATAATAATAATAATGTGTTAACTTCCACGCCCTTCTTCTGTGGCATATAACATAGTTCTGTACATGTAAAAGTTGTAAGACAATACTAAATAGGCCTATGCCAATTGACAGGATCTAATCTGAAGAAAAAATTACAAAAATGAAGAAGAAAAAGAGCCTTGGAAACCTGTGGGGAATCACCAGATAATGGTATAAGCATCCAGATGTAGTGGCTAAGGTTGGTGTCAGCCTCACTACATCTGGAATCAAACAAAATAGAAGTAGCTGGGCACACTGTGGAGATTTTGATGATTGGATTATTTGAGGTGGAAGGACCCACACTAAATCTGGGCTGCACTTACGGAGGCAGCCCATAGAAAAAGGAAACTTGCTTTTTCCTTCATATCTTCACTCTCTCTTACATGTTCTTGTCTACATTGCTAAGGCATTCCTGTGCTGCTGTTAGAACCCTCCTCTTCAGGACTGCAATGCAGACTGAAGACCAGCAACTCTCTAGCAATCCTCCGGGACTCCAGCAGCAGGTTGAACTGAACAAATACAGGATTCTGGGCCTTTCCAGCATGGGACAGTCATTGTTGGACTACTAGGAACATAGCCTGTAAGCCATCAAATAAACCATCAAATAAATCATTCTGTAACTTCTGTTCCTTTAGAAAACCCTAGCTAACACACAGGAAGTCACTAGAGAAGGTAGGAAAGGGAAGGGTATTTGTGTATAAATGATGGCCAAATCTGTTGAAAAGAATATATAAGTTTACAAACCTCTAGGAAGAATAAACTCAGACACCTTTACTCTATACACTAGAGTCAAACTATTAAAAGACAAAGACTCTTGAAAACAGCAAGGAAAGTGTAGCTCTCAAATGCTAGACACCTCCAATAAGAGTACACTGGGAACTACATGGAAAATATTTTCCCTATGCATGATGTAATGAAATTAAGAATTTGTAACAGGGGGCATTAGTAAACATTTGTGTTTACAAATGTGTGTGAACCCAACTGATATTCATATATCAAAAACTTCAATGAATTTCTACCAGCTGTTAAGTGATAATTCTGTTGGATTTCAATATATGCTAACCACATTATTATGTAACCTTTTATGCAAAGCATGATGCAGTCAGTTCTGATATCAGAACAATAACACTTGGCTTTGTCAAGAGCAGGAAAAAACAGCAGCATCCAGAAAGACCAAGAACCCACCTCTCCTCGATTGGCCACCTTCTCCCTTCCTTTGCATAATGATTCAAGTAAAGACCTTTTTAAAAAAAAAATTGCCTCACAAAGAGTCCCTAGATGTTTTTGATCTAGAAATACTGGCATGGACAGTTTGTTTCAAACATCATAAAACTCCACTAGGCTATTCGATAACGATCCACTTACATTTTTAGCCACTTGGGAAGTGTGGGTGGTGAGGGCTCTCCAATTCTCTCTTGGAAAGGAGTAGTGGGTGTCATGCCAATGTTCCCTTGGTATTCTATGGATGCCAGATCATGTGTTTGTCTCTGCTAGTCTTCTCTCTGACACTGATGAATTCAGCCCACTGGCATTAAGTAAGACTGTGACACATGGCAGTAGGGTTACCTTGGTGCTCAAGTCATGTGGCTGGTGCGACAGAAGATGAGTCAGGCAGCAGAAAGCTTGACTGGTCTTTGATCGTCTTCGGCACTGGGCAGTAGCATCTCCATAGTCAAGCTACATGACAGAAAAGCTCTCACTTTTCTCCCATGGCTCCATTACAAATACCCTGGATGGGGTTGCAAAGATGCCTTCAAATCTGACAGTCTGAACTGCATCCTCAGAACTCACATGAGAGAGAGACATGACTCCTAAAACCTATCCTTTGACCCCCCCCCACACACACACATAAACAATCATGGCACCTACATGCCCATGACATAATTAATAAATAGATAAATAAATAAATGTAAAATTGTTTTCATTCCTTATATAAATCATTCCCAAAGCAGTACAACTGCAAAATTATAAAGCCTTAAAAGTTGAACTCATAATGGAGAGTCTTACTTAATGTTTGAGAACAGTCTGCATTAATCATAAGTCTTCATGGATTAATATAGAGGTACTTTTGAGTGTTGTACAATCATGCAGTAGTCTCTGAATTAAAAGTGTAACCTTAAAAAAAATAAGTAAGATAAGAAATAAACCCAGCTACCCTTCCAGATTTTTAGAATATTTCCTGTGCATTTCTCAATTCATTTATATAGTTCTATGATAAAGATAACTATTTTAAAATATATGCAGAATATACTCTGAGCCAGAATAAAACAGATAAACATTAGAAACATTTCTTATTTCTTCCAAGACTATATTTATTATTCAAATATAAATTTGTTTTCAAATTTGCTATTAGTCTCATGGCCAGAGGGAAGTGTACTGAGTATACCACTTGAAATATAAAAGCAACCTAAGTAGAGATCAGGAGGTTTGAGGAAGTTGCAACAAAAGTCTGTCCTGAGGGCTAAGGGTGTAGAATGGTGGCCTACCATGCACAGAGTCCTGGGTTCAATCCCCAGCACTCTCTACACTAGGCTGCTTGAACATACCAATCATCCTAACACTCTGGGGTGGACACAGGAGGATCCCAAATTCAAGGTTATCACTGGCTGCTACTTAGTGAGTGCAAGGCCAGCTTGAGATACAGGAGACTGTGTCAAACAAACAAAATAAACAACCACCACAAAAACTCAAGAAGAGAAGTCACCTGTCACCTCCTCATTCACTCAGTCACTCACTAATAAATTTCAGAATCCCTTGTCAAATGCTGATTATGTCAGATACTCTACATGGGTTGTCTTGGTGAACTGGAGAAACACTGATGACAACACCGGAGGGCTTCTATGTGAGACACCTTGTCCAGTGCTAGCCTCATTCTATGGATAATAAAATAGAAACAGGGAATGGCTAAGGCAGCTGCCCAAAGCCTCATGCTTAGAAACCCAAAGCTATAGCCTATGGGAAACCATCGTGCTATACCCACCCCTTTACACTAAACCAGACTGTACCACACCCTGCTTTCCAACTATCATGCCATCCCATGCTTGGTTTATAATCTTTTTTATTTTAAATAGTTTTGGGTATTTTCTATTTTTCCTCTCAACCACCCTCCTGAGGTTGGCTGAAGCTTCCCTGTTGTCAGGTCTAGGTGTCATCAGAAACATCTCATCCTGGATGCTGTCTTCACTACCTGACCCCACTTATCTTCCACAAGGATCCTGGCAGCTTCCACTTTGCAGGCTTCTCCACAGAGGCACTGGAGATTCGACGGTCTGAACAACTAGTGAAAGCCACTCATTATTTGTTCACTCTGACAGT
The DNA here is from genome assembly GCA_004026605.1 of Ondatra zibethicus. Lineage (NCBI taxonomy): Eukaryota > Metazoa > Chordata > Mammalia > Rodentia > Cricetidae > Ondatra > Ondatra zibethicus. The sequence goes on along the minus strand of PVIU01001568.1, from coordinate 75,308 downwards.
TTGCAGTCTGTGTACAAAGTGTATACAGCAATTCACATGCCATGGGGAATTGCTGCACTCAGCATTCTTTAGTGATGTTTCTAGAAAATTGTCTCTTGTCCCAAGAGTTCTGATCATATTAAGTCATACATATTAGACAGAGCATGCTTTCTTCTGAAACAAAAAGTAAGAGGCACTAGAAACCCCAAGGTGTACATACTTCTATAACAACAATAAAAGTTTTTCAGGTTTTGGGACAAACTCAGTTGAATCAAAAAGAGGCAGTTCTTCATACTGCAAAACCTGGGAATTCTTAACTCATGAAAGTAAGTGAAAAGGTAATACAGATTGTAAAAAGCATCACTGTCGTCATAAAAATGGGTATTAAAAACAAAAGTAAAAAAGCCTTAAATGGGTATTGGCATAAGTGTAGAAGAACTTCATAAGCATTTGTTCTAGCATGGGATTCCATCCACTCCTTCTTTTAGAAATAGAAATAACATTATTTGTTTGAGGCAGGTTCTTGCTATATACCCCAGGTTGACCTTTAATGTCACAATGTTGCCTATGCCTCCCCAGTGCTGAGATTACAGATGTATACCACTATGTCTATCAAGAAAATTCAATTTAAAAATACAGTACTATAAGGCTGTGGTTCAGTTGCTAGAGTGCTTACCCTGTGTGCTTGAAGCTCTAGATCTGAACCCCAGCATGGTGTAAAAGCAGGTATGGTAGCTTCGTGTTTGTAATCCTAGGATTTGTTGAAGATGGGGGTAGGTGGATCAGAGTTAAAGATAATGCTCATCTGTGCTGTGGGAGCACATTCTGCTCCTTCAGCCAATAGCCTTTAAGATACCAGCCCACTTGGGCATGATCTCTTATAGTTTAAAAAGCAGGAAGAACAGTGTGCCCACGCTCTCTGGCTTAGGGCTCCTGTTCCAGCTGCTAGATTCTTCCTGTTTGCACTAAGAGGACTATTGTTTAGGACGGTGATCTGCAAATTTTCCCCTTAAATAAATAACTCTTTTATTATCCTAATTGTGAACTGGTGTGGGATTGTTTTATGCCATCACATCTGCATAGCTAGTTGGAGGTCAGCCTAGGCTACAATGTCCTGTCTAAAGGACACACACACACACACACACACACACACACAGAGAGAGAGAGAGAGAGAGAGAGAGAGAGAGAGAGAGAGAGAGAGGCAGGGGAGAGAAGATACTATTTATTCTAAGAATACAGGGTTAGCACTATTAAAATCACACATTTCTCTACAAGGAGATAGAGTACACACATGTTATCTTAACCCTACAATAATCTGGTAGCATGGTGTAAGTAGGGGCACAGGTATTCAGTGGTCTATATAAGGTCATCTGCTAAGAGAGAGCAACACCGAAGATAGAAAGCACTTTTCCAGACCCCTAACTGGCATGTTTTTCTAACACACTGGCTAGCACCTAAGCTCCTGGGGAGAAAAAGAGAGGTCATAAGGTAATATCTATCAATTCCTTCCTCTCCATGCAGTGGCTCTGATCCTTGAGGAGTTAACAACTACCAAAATATCAATTCCTGTGTTCTAGATTTCAAAAGGCTTAGCACCAAGGAACCTGCACTTGAAGATGTTTTTCTCTTTAAAGGAGAAGCCTCTGCTTACATTGCTGTACAAGAGGATCCATTCACTCATCCATCCATCCATCCATCCATCCATCCATCCACCCACTGATCCATCCATTCTTTTCTTACTGATGTGAAGTCTTACTATATTGCCCAGGATGGCCTCAAACTCCTAGGCTTAAGTAACTCTTCTGCCTCAGCCTCTGTAATACTTAAGACTGAGTCAGGCATCCCTATACCTTCTTGAGAAAGTTGCACTTGATGGTGACTCACTTTCTATTTCAAAGGTCAAAAGTGAAAAGGTACTCCTATCCACTAAATAACGTTAAATGCACTGCAATGTTTTATTTCATATCAGTAAGATGGAGAAATCACTGTATGAGGAGTATGAAGGACACAGTTGAAGTCTTGAGTAAGCACAAAGACACCTGATAAATTAAGGACAGAAAAATGATGTAATCACCAGGCTGCATTTCAGATATAAATTGTTGTTGGAGGTCACTTATTCATTTCCCGGCTGCACAGACTCTCGAAAACAATCACACAGAAACTATATTATTTATAATACTGCTTGCCCAATGGCTTAAGCATATTTCTAGCTAGCTCTTACGTCTAGAATTAACCCATTTCCGTTATTTTATATTTTACCACAAGGCTGGTGGCCTACTGGCAAGGTTCCACCTGGCAGCTCATATCTTTCCCCTCTGGATCCCTACAACTGTTCAACTGTTTCTTCTCCTCCTCTTCTCCTCTTCCTGCTTCTTCCTCTCCTCCTCTTCTACTTCTTTTCCTCCTCTTCCACCTCTTCCTGCTTCTTCCTCTTCTCCTCCTCCTTCTTCTCTTTCTTCTCCTCCTCTTCCACCTCCTTCTCTTCTTCTCCTCCTCCTTCTCTTTCTTCTCCTGCTCTTCCACCTCTTCCTGTTTCTTCCTCTTTGCCTCCTCCTCCTTCTTCCACCTCCTCCTTTTCTCCTCCTCCTCCTCCTCCTTCTTCTCTTTCTTCTCCTCTTCTTCCACATCCTCCTGTTTCTTCCTCTTTTCCTCCTCCTCTTCTTCTTGTTAGCAAGAACTAAACTAGAAACCTGGGCACAGTTGTCTTTACATTTTCCATTCAAACCCAAACCCCCAAACTTAGAAGAAATGTCTGTCTCATGATATCTTTTTATACTTATGATCTTTGTTCCTGAAGAAAATTGGCAATAAAAACAAAAAATGGACAGAAAATTTCAGAATTCAGTCATTAAATTAAGACCAACTGCTGTTCTAGTAAGGGTTGGGCCATTCTTAGCATTCTTCCTGAGCCACTCATCTGCTTAAGATTTGTGTCAAATTACTCTCAACAGGAAGATACATTTCTCATTCTAATTAATAATTGAAGGTCATTTCTTAGTTGAACTATAAAAAATAAATGGCCAGCTTTGAACTATAACCCTTGAGCTCCCAGCCCACTGTGTTTAAACCCAGAAGTATATCTGGAGCTTTAGAGCATGCTGTAGTCACTTCTTCAGAAACCTAGCTCTCTCATCTTGTCAGACTTCAAACTAAAACTATTATTTTCAACTCCAGTTTCTTCTTACCCAAAATATCTTTGTTATTGACATGTTAGTCCCTTTATGAAACCCGCCTTAACTAATAACTGCTAACCAGAATGACCAGGCTTATTCTTTTAAACCAGGATAACAAGTTCCTTAAGGACTGTGTCTGGGATTCACCTGTGACCTCTCTCTCCATCGCACACATGTAGACTGTCAATCAAAGTTTATGTGTGGGAGACCTGCCAATGCAAGGGCAGGCAGAGAAAAGGTCCAAATGAGGCAAGAGGGAAATCTGGTTCAACATGACTTACTTAGCTGATGCTAGTTCAAACTTGTAGAGTCTGACCCCAAGCTGTTTATTTTTGACAACTTTGGGGAAAAGTTTCTTCTTGGAAATTATCATAGCAAAGCTTAAGGCATGAATACAGTGAAACTCCTTTGCAAAGCACTTGTTGTTTACAAAACACCAAAGACCTCTTACATAAGAATGGGTTCTAGTGACTGAGAAATGTACAAGGCTTTTCCTTTTGGGCCACCAACCTGCTCCCAAAGAATAACATGGAGACTTTTTATTAATTATGAATGTTCAGCCTTAGCTTAGATCTTATTTTAATCTGTTTCTCTGTATCTATGCTTTGCCTCAGGACCTTTTATCTTTCATTCTTTCTGTATATCTTACTTTCTTGCTGTCTCCATGTCTGGCTGGCAACTAGCTTCTACCCCAAGCACGTCCTTTTCTTTCTCCTTCATGCTCTCCTCTCTTCTCTCTCCAGCCTAGATTCTTTGTCCTGTTTCTTTTCTCTCCCCAGCAACCTTGCCTATCCCTCTCCTGCCTAGCTATTGGCCATTCAGCTTTTTACTAGACCATTCAGGTGCCTTAGGCAGGCAAGGTGAAACAAATACAACACATGTTTACATAATTAAACAAAGGCAGTACAAACAAGTTTAACACATCCTTACATCATTCCAAATGCAGCATAAACAAATGTAACACATCTCCACAAAGTTAAATATTCCACAACAGAGAAACAATGCTCAGAATATAGGTCTAAAAAAGAAAGGTCTGGAATAAACATAAGAGTATACTCTTTTGCAAAGCACCTGGGGCCCCTTTCGTAAGAATGGGTTCTATTGACTGAGAAACAATGCTCAGGAATCTGGTTGAAGCCTGGTTCTACAGATAGCAAAAGAGCACCAGGTTATTAACAGCGTTCTTGGTAGAAAACAAGTATACACATCCCTGCCATTGAAGAGACAATCCTATGTGCTCAACATTCCTGGTTTCTCTAGTGCTTAACTGTGAGCACCAGGACACTGTGCCTCTACATCTGTGCATCTACTTTCTGCTACAGATTCTGACTCCACCACTTACTCATTTCTCTCACTTTATGCAAATTTTCAATTTCTTTCATTTTCTGAATCACAAAACAACGACACTAATGACACCTGCCTTCATAGAGTTCACTGGAGAAGGGAATAAGAAAAGGTGCATGACGCAGTTTGCACAGTGGTAAATAATATTAAGCATTTAAGTGATGTTATCTGTTAATTAAGAAAGTGAATTACAAAGTATTTTGATGGTCACAGACACAATACAATGGCAAGCTCTTAGAGGACAGCTAGATGTATATGTAGTTAAAGTCAATTGGTAAAATAACAGAGAGAGAGAGAGAGAGAGAGAGAAAATTCTACCACCTGAAGGAAGTTAGGTTACTTTGGATATCTATGGGAAATTCACTAGAAGAAAGTCTATTACCTAACAATCAAAACCAAACAACAACAACAACAAAATATTATACCGTATTCTACAGGTTAGTTCTATAACATTCCCCAATGGCCTACTTATTACAGGCTTGGTTCTTAGCATGGCCACATTAGGAGGTTATGGAATCTTTAAATGGTAAAGCATAGTCAAAGGTACTTAGGAATGTGGGGAAGGGCCTTAAAGGGGATATTGGGACTCTGGTCCCTTCCTTTTTCTATCTTTGTGGTTTCCTAGTTGCTGTGACATGGATAACATACTCTATCTAATATACACTTCCTGTGTTAGACACAAAAGCAATGGCTTTTTGAGCATGGACCTTCAAAACTGTGAGCCAAAATAAGCTTTCATTGTGGTTTATTTTCTCAGTCATTTTGTTACAGTAACAGAATAGTATTTACCAAAGTGCTTTTTCTGTGTTTGGCTCCCCTGTTTTGTTAACTATTGTTTTATCTGTTTGATTTTCTGGTAAATGACTTGATCTAATTTGTTGCCCCATCTTCACGTTTCAAAGTACAGTCACTGTGCTTAGGTTTCTGGTAGCAGAATCATACAATATGCATTTACAATAACTTTGTATTCTGTGTAAATTCTGTAGCAAAATTAACAGCTTAAACCAACACAAATTTTTGTCTCATTTTCCACGGGCCAGACTCACATAACTGATTTCTGCCCTGTATCATGGTTCTGATCAATGATGAAAGGGATAGAGTATGTCTGAGCTTTGGAGAAAGTAGAGCATTCATTTTCAGTCAGATCATAAAGCAGGGCAGTAGGTTTTAGACAAGTATTCATGTTTCTGTATCCTCCTGTATCATGTCATCCATCCTTTTGTTCTTCCCTCCTTTCTCCTGCTTTCACTTTCTTTCTCTGTCTCTCCCTTCTCTTTCCCTCCTTCCTATTTTATCTCAAGTAGAAGGACCATGAAATCAATGAGGTTTACACACTGTCTCTAAGGAAACTTCACAGAAACATATGCTTTCTTATGGGGCAAATATGAAGATGAACTGACACATGAAACTAAGTAATTATGTTTAAACTCTTTTTGGTCCAAACTGAAGTAGTTATTATTGTTATAGTTATTTAATGGCTTGTCTTCCCAAAAAGTTTATGATACTAAGATAAACAGAAATTTTCCTATCTTTTAAAAGATGTTGAATATTCATTGTTCATAAGGGTCTTAGTGACAGCCTTAAGTGGCTGGTCAGTTTAAATCCTTTCTCTTTGAGGAACCAATTGTACAGTCAACATTGGTCATTGGTCATTAAAGAGGCAACAATTTTGCACATGACACAGGGAATAAAAAAACAAATCAACTTCCCATTATTGTTCTTGTTGTGTGATTGTTTGAATGAGAATGTCACTCATAGGCACATAGATTTGCAAACTTAGTCTTCAGCTAATGAACTATTTGGAAAGGATCAGCAGGTGTAACCTTGGTGGATGAGGTGTGCCCCTGGGAGTGGGTTTTGAGGTTGCAAATGGCCACATCAGGTCCAGTGTTTCTCTCTGCCTGCTGCCTGTGGATGAGAATGTAAAGCTCTCAGCTGTTTCTTCAGCACCACGACTGTCTGCTTCACACCATCATGATCATGAACTAACCCTTGGAAACTATAAGCAAGCTCCCAAATAAATGTTTTCTTTTATACAAGTTGCCTTGGTCATCATGTCTCTTCACAGCAATAAAACAGTAATCAAGACAGAAGATGGTACCAGAAACTGGGGATTACAGTAACTTTCACAGTTAATTACTGTAACAGGCCTGGTCATGCTGTTGTTTGGAGGAATATGGAAGACTCTGCGACTTTGAACTAGAAAAGTGGTTGAAAGTGTGAAAAGTAGTGCTTAATGGCCATCGTAGTAGGAACAGGGAAGACAATATTGCTGAGAATGTTATAGACTCTGTAGTCCTGGCTCAAGACAGGTTAGGGAAGAAGAACATTAGCAAGCAGCCTAGATACATTCTTGTGAGATTTTGGCAAAGAATGTGGTTGCTTTCTGCCTTCGTCCTGAAAATCTGCCTGAGGCTACATTGAAGAGTTTGGGATGAATAGGGTTGACAAGAGAAGATTTGAAGACAGGCAAGTATTGACTATGTCATGTGGTTACTAGTGGCAACTAACTTATGCAGATCTGCAATGGAAAGAAGCAAGTGGGGAAAAGAGAAATGCAAAATGTACAGTTTGAAGAGAAAAGGAACACTGGAAATGCAATGTTGGAACTATGTCCTGTGCTCGAAGAGATAAAACGTTAACAGAAAAGTCTGATGCTAAGTGGAATTGCCGTGGGCCACGCCAGAGGAGCAGCAAGTTGCAGTTGAAGCTCCTGGTGTCAGCCCAGCAGAAGGGAATCCTCTGATGGACCAGTCTTTCTTAGGCAAGGCCACGGGACTACAGACCCCGGAATGTCTTTTGCTTCTTCTGTGCCTTTACATTTGCCTCAGCTCTCTTTCTCAGGTACCTAGTATGGTATGAGTGGACATAAGGAGATTTCCACTGCCTGTAATATAGTGTGTTTAGCTCTTAGAAACATCTTGTTCTACTGGGCACTTTTACCTGTGGATTGTCAAAAAGATGGCCCCTCCCTAAGCTGTACTGTCTAATTTGATAATAATAATGATAGCCTATACACAGTTTTGATGTATAAAAATAAATACAAGGACATGTTTCACAGCCAGGGTCTGTGAGTGTCACCTAAGGAGCTGCATGGATTGTAGCTCAAGTTAGTGACTAACAATTGAGTCCCAATAGCCCAGCTAGTTTAAATTCTTTTAATCTTAATATCGGGAGATGTGTTCTCGGGTCTCGAAGTGCATCACAACTGATAACAAAGCTTTGAAAACAACACAGTTAGACTAAGATGCTTTTGTTAAATAACTTTGAGGTGAAAAACCCAAGAAGATGATCTGAAGTTTTAGAAAGGCACATAGTTAAATGCAGAACAAGAACAAAGCAGCCCAGTTATTCCTGGCTGACGGGCTCTCCTTGCTGGGTTTGGGTGATGACCAAAGGTGATGACTAATTCCTCATACCCATTTCTGCCCTCAATCTCCTGATATAAAAAAATACTATTAATGAATGAATATGTGCCCCGAAGATTAAAGCAGAGCTGACTGATTCTTTTTAATCTATAAAAATCTAGATTTGTTATTCCTTTAAGACTCCTTGTAAGATTGCTTTTCAAGATAAGTAATAAAGTAATTGGCCCTTTCTTTGTAACTGCAAAACGTAGCCTGCCAGTGAAAGACCTGACAAGAACACCTTGCTTGCCACACGTTTAATCTATAACAAGTATTTGGGTATGAATGCATGTGGGTTCTTGGGATAATTTAGTTTTCACCTGTAATACATAAAATGTTTAGTCACATGAGGGAGATGAAAAACATGTTTTTCCTATAATCATTCACTTGAGAAATGGAATGTAACTGTTTAGACTCTGTACTGCCTAGAAGATTCTGTTGGCATATAAAAGCTGTGGAAAAAACATGAGAGGGAAAAAGAATAAAGAGAGAAAAGAAAGAAAGAAAAAGAGAATTAAGAAGGAAATCATCAAGAGAGTTTGTGAGTCCCTTTTTCCCTAACCCCCTTAGATAAGAAAGTTTAGCTTCACTTTTTTTGGAAGGAGTCCATGGAATCCTACCAAAGCCCTGGGCTACTGGAGGCTGGACTCCCACACAGTGGCAACGTCTGCAGTCTGTGAACAAACAAGCCTGAGGGATATCCTTGGCCAAGAAGTCATTAAGTGAACCTTATGCAAATGTAAGTCATCCATCAGGCCAGGTTTCAATCCAAACAGGCAGCAGGATTTGGCAGTTTGGCCATGTGACTAGAGTCGGGAAATTTAGAGTCGGGAAAGATACAATAAAGAGAGTATGGAATCTTCCTCCACAGTTAAGGGAAGCTGTTGAAAGGAGCTGGTGTTCTAAAGAACCGTTTATCAGTTTGTATAATACAGATAAATGGTCCCTTTCACAGGTCCACTCAGGTAAATGGTTATCCTCCACTTTCCAAATAGAGCCAAGAGCTGCTTGTAAATGAGTGTCTCAGAGCAATGCATAGCTGGGAAAACCACTGCTGTACAAGAGAAAGAGTGGCTTAACAATCAACCCCCAGTGATAGCAATGCATAGAGAAGAGCAATTCCAATGCTAAGTAAAAGCCTAGTGTAATGCTACTTACACCATTAACATCCCCTTTCTGAAGAGCTAGTTACCATACCAACCCCAACCTGAGACTCCAGGCCCGCTCCCTCCTTCTCCTGCAGGTTCCCACTGCAGGAGATCTTCCATGTATTAGATTACCCGAGTGAAATGTTTGATGGGGGTTGGAACTTTTCAGTGATTCAGCTGCTTTTCCTTCATCCATGCTCCTGTAAGTGACCCAAAGAAACCTACTGGTTCACCGACCTGGACTTGGATGGAATCTTTTCTTTGGCCCTCTCCATTCCTGGTGAACTGGCACTTCTGTTTGCCTCCCTAGGAAAAGTTCTTTGTTCCCTTTTCATCGTTGCTATATAGCCTGGTGACAGCAGTGGCTACTAGACATGCCTCTTCAGAATGTGAGGTGTGCTGGGTAATTTTTGTTGTCAACTGGAAACAACCTAAAGTCACCTGGGAACCTCAAGTGAAGCACTGTCTCATCCGACGGGACTGTGGCATTGTCTGTGAGGATTACATTGACTAATGGTTGATGTGCAAGGGTCCAGGTCACTGTGGATAACCCTATTCCTGGGCAGGCCGTCCTGGATTGTGCAAGAAAACTAGCTGAACATGAACCAGAGAGCAAGCCAGTAAGCGGTATCTATTTCTCTGTGTTTCTGCTCCAGGCTCCTGCCCTGAGTTCTTGCTCCAACTTTCCTCAGCAATGGATTGTGACCTAGAAGTGGAAGATGAAAGAAAGCCTTCCCTCCACAAGCTGCTTCAGCCATGGTGCTTGTCACAGCAGTAGAAAACCAAACTAGAGCATGGGTGTTGTTGAACCCCTCCCCCAGCTTGACTCATCACTGTATACTGAATGTTGTCATGGTGGGAGATGAAGGTGATTGACAGCTTTTATTTGGAATCATAAATTTCCAGAACACAAATAACCACACCACCACAGGAGTGAATCATCTGTCACCCAGAGATTCCAGAGTCTTCACTCGATGTAGGTGCTGAATGAAATTTGTCATCAGCGCTTTCAAAAAACAAGGGCTGTGTTTTCTGTAGGAAAAAGGGTTTGTATATTTATTTGGTGGTGTGAAAGTAGTATGTGGTAGAGATGGATAGCTGTCCGTCAAAAGTTGATATTACTTTTAATATCAACCATGGCTGGTAACCGTACTTCTCAGCTTGACTCTCATGGGGTGATTTGACTGGTTTCTTTGAAACGGAAATAATGAACAGCGTATTTTATTCCACTAGGAATAAGAAGAAGCTGCTACGTGCCTGGGTTTGAACTTGACCTGACTGGGGCAATGGGGATTGAAGAAATAGCAGACACAAGTAACATAAAGCTGGGGTCAGGCTAGCCATGCACTCAGATGGAGATGTGCCAGCAACATACCAGGACCTCAGCATCTTTATTATATACAGTGTGAACAAGGAAGAGGATTAGCCAGGCTTGGTATGGAGCCAGACAGGAGCAGTCTCAGGCTACAGCTATCCAGGGTGAGGACACTATGCTCAGTAATTTCTGTTTTCACTGCTAAATGCCAACTGTTTGTCAATATCTGTACTCAGACCAAAGGAAGCTTTTCCGTTCCTGAGCCTTGTCCAGGGAAATCCTTGTCATTCCTGTGAGTCTAAGGCATTGGTCTCCTTGCCATGGCCATGCCCATGTTAACAATACATATTCACTCAGGACTTTGTCTGCTCCCCACAAAGAGATTCAAGTGTGCACGTGTTTTATTCATTCTTCATTCCCCATCAAGTGAATGAGAAATATCCTCAGGCCCCGAAAAGGGTGAGATTATAAAAGGACTCTTAGAGTCCTGCCTGGTGGGAGGGACTCTTAAGAAATCTCCCAATACATTGGGTATAATGAAAAAATAAACATTTATTATCATATTAAGTCGTTGAGATTTGGAAACTTAGTGTTAAAGAAGTTATATATTTCTCTAACTGAAACTTTGTGCAATAATAGCCTTCAGTCAGATGAGTCCAGAGCTCAGAGGGTCAGATCTAAGGGTAGATGGTAACATAAGCAATGCTTTTAAACACACACAAAGAGAGATCACTTGAAAAGAGCAAGTCCTTACAGAAGAAGGAAACAGCTTTTAGAACTCTAGCACTAGAGGCTGTGCAGAAAAGCGAACTCTGCAAAGGATGCTGAGGCTGTCTATGAAGTAGAAAAGAAAAGGAAAAGCAAAGGAGAACAATGTCCTAGAGTAGACAACGAATTGCTCAAAAGATCAGAAAATGCCCAGTGTTGCTGAGAGCCAATCCAGACGGTATTAACACATAGTTCATTGCATTTAATAACACTGAAACTTGGTTGAGACTTTGGCCAAAGCAATGGAATTACATTTGATGGGAACAGAAGGCTGAATTAGTAGTTTAAAAATAAATGAGGACAGAGAAAATGAAACAGTAAAGTAAAAAGGGAACGGACAGGATGGAAGGCAAAGTAGTATGTGGAATCAAGGGGAGACGGTGCTGAGAAAACTCTAGAATGCTGAAGAAAATGTGAAGGAAACAATGGAGAGGAGGACTTCGCTGGAGTGGGTGGAGAAAAGGATGTAGGGTCAAGGTAACCTGGAGGGGGTAAGCTTTGAAGGAAGCAGTGAGAGGTCCCTGCAAGTATCATACAGGGAAGCAATCCTGGCAAAAAGATGAGAATAAAAACGCGGTGCAGATTGACTTCCTCAACCTGGATCAGACTTTGGAGAATCTAATAAGAGGCAGTTTATTCCCAGTGTATTTAGCCCAGTACAATTTTTTAAAAAAGGTTTCCTGGTGTAATACAATCCACATTGCACAATGTAGCAAGCTTTCTTTTGAGCCACCAATCAGCTCCCAGATCATGACTCAGAGACTTATTATTAATCATGACTGCCCAGGCTTAGGTTAAGCTCCTTTCTTGCTAGCTCTTATAACTTAGTTTGACCTGTTTCTCCTCATCTTCATTTTTCTTCGGGCTTTTTACCTTTTCTTTCATTCTGGATGTCCTACTTTCATTGTTCTATATGTCCTCCATGTCTGGCTGGCTGGTTGGCCCCAGGCATCGCCTTTCTTTCTCCCTCATTTTCTCTTCCAGTCTAGATTCCTCCTCCTACTTATTCTTTCTGTCTGCCAGGCCCACCTACCCCTCTACTACCTAGCTATTGGCCATTCAGCTTTTTATCAGACCAATTAGGTGCCTTAGGCAGGCAAAGCAACACACCTTTACATTGTTAAAGTAATATGCCACAACATAAACAAACGTAACATCTTTCCCTAGTTAAGCAAATACAACGTAAACAAATGCAATACATTTTTACATAGTTAAAATAATATTCTGCAACATAAACAAATGTAACACATCTTTGCCTAGTTAAATATTCCACAATAGCACAGGGAAGGGTAATTAGTTTGAAACTCAACTCAGGGTATATATCATTTCTTCCAAGAAGATTGGCCCTAGAGATAGGCTATCTGTATTAGCATAAGAGTCTAAGTGTCTGTCCTGGTTTTGGTTATACAGATAGCACAGAGGTCATTCCGACTGCCAGCCACCTCTGGTCCTGGTTGTGAGAGATTTGGGAAGCCTCTGGCTATCAGGGTCATTTAAATTACCAGCCACCTCTGGTCTTGCTACTGCCTGGCCTAAGAGTAACACAGATCACCAGACTGTTAATCACTTCTAATTCGCAGCTTTCTGCATGAAAAAAACAGGTTTTTCATCATTCCCATTGGAAAAACAACAATGGTACACTTGCCATTCCTGGTTTCTCTGGAGATCTGTGGGCACAAGAACCTTAATGCTATGCTCCCAAAGAACACAACCATTGTCTTTGGTTTGATTTTCCTCTATTGTATTTGGGGTTTGGGACAGTTTGAATGGGAATGAGATTTATGAACTATGAAGACAGAACATTCATAACATCTAGCCATTGCCAACTTTTTTTTTAAGCTGAGGGAAAGGATTACTACTTTAGGAGATCAAATCAGCTCATTTAACATGGTATTGTAGATGACTGGAAACTTTTACCAGCTATAATTTTATATGATTTAAAAACTATTAGGAATTGTTACACTATTTATAAAAATTATAGACTGTTTAATACAAATAACATATGTGTGATTTTGATCTAAAATCAATATAAAATGTGTTAGATACCATTAGGAATCACATTTAAAATTCATTTGAATTTATTTTGCGTGAATCCATTCTTTGACAGTTCTATGCTTGCATAGCTCTGGCCATATGTGTCTTTCTACTCTCACTCCTCCCACCCTCAGCCAGTTCCCACCTCATTTTCCTGTCTTTGACTTTGCCTTGTGGCCTGTTAGGTCTAAGGGTGCTGCATGTGTGGGTATGGGTGTGAAGCTATCCACTGAAGCGGGAACACTCAACAGAGAGGACAAGGGACTACGCCACTTCCTTCTCTCCAGAACCCTTGAATGCACTTAGCTCCACAGGCTGGGGTAGGGCCCTATGAGCTGTTCCTCAATCTATGATGATAATTGGTTCTGTCTGTGCTACTTCTATGCAATCAACTGTAACCACAGAAAAACACATTGCTTTTCCACAGGAAGGTGCATACAATATTAATATGGATACATGTAGTTTTGATTGTTTCTTGATTACGTGTTTGTATTTTTGTTTATTTTTCCATTCAAAAATTTACACTTCCTCCCCTTCTACCAGACCCCTCCTACACTCCCACTAACCCTCCTCCCTCCCCATCCATCCTTAAGAGAGGTCAGGGTACCCTGCCCTGTGGTAAGTCCAAGGCCCTGCCCACTCCATCCTGGCCTAGGAAGGTGTGCATCCAAATAGACTAGGGTCCCCAAAAGCCAATACACGCAGAAGACATAGGTCCCAGTGCCATTATGATGGCTTCTCAGTCTGCCACCATTGGCAGCCACATTCAGAGAGTCCGGTTTGATCACATGCTCATTCAGTAACAGTCTAGCTGGATTTGGTGAGCTGCCATTAGATCAGGCACACTGTCTCAGTGGGTGGACCAGCCCCTCGCGGTCCTGACTTGCTTGCTCATCTTCTCCCTCCTTCTGTTCTTCAACTGGACCTTGGGAGGTCAGTCCATTGCTCTCATGTGGATGTGGGTCTCTGTCTCTGTCTCTATCTCCATCCATCGGATGAAATTTCTATGGTGATAATCAAGATATTCATCAATGTGACTATGGGACAAGCTAGTTCAGGCACCCTCTCCTCTGCTGCGCAAGTACCTAGCTGGGGACATCCCCGTGGACACCTAGGATCCCCTCTAGAGCCAAGTCTCTTGCCAATCCTAAAATGACTCCCTTGATGTAGATATCTTATTCCCTGCTCCAATATCCAGGCTTCCTCCATCTCCACCCTCCCACTCCCCAAAACTCTCCCCAGTCCTTCCCTTCTCCCTTCTCTTTCCCCCTCTCCCCTTCCCCCAACCTCATTTCCACCCCTACCCCCACCTCTGTGCTCCCAACTTTTGCCCAGAGATCTTGTTAGCTTCCAATTTCCAGGAGGATCTATATGTGTTTTTCTTTGGGTTCACCTTGCTATTTGGCTTCTAGAGGCTTATCAGCTGTAGGCTTAATGTCCTTTGTTTATGGCTAGAGTCCACTAATGAGTGAGTACATACCATATTCATCTTTTTGGTTCTGGGTTATCTCACTAAGGATAGTATTTTCTATTTTTATCCATTTGCATACAAAATTCAAGATGTCATTTTTTTTTTACCACTGAGTAGAACTCTAATATGTATATATTCCACACTTTCTTTATCCATTCTTCCATTGAGGGGCACCTAGGTTGTTTCCAGATTCTGACTATTACAAATAATGCTACTATGAACATAATTGCACAAATGCTTTTGTAGTATGGTTGGGCATCTCTTGGGTTATTCCCAAGAGTGGTATTGCTGGATCCTGAGGTAGGTTGATTCCCAATTTCCTGAGAAACTGCCACACTGATTTCCAAAGTGGTTGCACAAGTTTGCATTCCCACCAGCAATGGATGAGAGTTCCCCTTATTCCACATCCTCTCCAACATAGGCTATCATTGGTGTTTTTGATTTTAGCCATTCTGACAGGTGTAAGATGCTATCTCAAAGTTGTTTTGATTTGCATTTCCCTGATTGCTAAGGAAGTTGAACATGACCTTAAGTATCTTTTGGCCATTCAAACTTCTTCTGTTAAGAATTCTCTGTTCAGATCATTACCCCATTTTTTAATTGGGTTATTTAGAATTTTAATGTCTAGTTTCTTGAGTTCTTTGTATATTTTGGAGATCAGACCTTTGTCTGATGTGGGGTTGGTGAAGATCTTCTCCCATTCAGTAGGATGCCTTTTTGTCTTAATGACTGTGTCCTTTGCTTTACAGAAGCTTCTCAGTTTCAGGAGGTCCCATTTATT
Organism: Ondatra zibethicus; assembly: GCA_004026605.1. Lineage (NCBI taxonomy): Eukaryota > Metazoa > Chordata > Mammalia > Rodentia > Cricetidae > Ondatra > Ondatra zibethicus. The sequence continues at coordinate 59,888 of PVIU01001568.1, read as the reverse complement.
CACTGTTGCTCTTATTGTCTGTGCCACTGGGGTTATACATAGGAAGTGGTCTCCTGTGCCCATGTATTGCAGGCTACTTCCCACTTTCTCTTCTATCAGGTTCAGTGTGGTCAGATTTATATTGAGGTCTTTAATCCATTTGGACTTGAGTTTTGTGCATGGTGATAGATAAGGATCTATTTTCATTCTTCTACAGGTTGACATCCAATTATGCCAGCACCATTTGTTAAAGATGCTTTCTTTCTTCCATTGTATAATTTTAGCTTCTTTGTCAAATATGAGGTGTTCATAGGTTTGTGGATTAAGATCCAGGTCTATGATTCGATTCCATTGGTCAACGTCTCTGTTTTTATGCCAATACCAAGCTGTTTTCATTACTGTAGCTCTGTAATAAAGTTTGATATTTAAATATTGAAAATAAAGGTCAGGGATGGCAATGCCTCTGGAAGTTCCTTTATTGTATAGGATTTTTTTGGCTATCCTGGGTTTTTTGTTTTTCCATATAAAGTTGATTATTGTTCTCTCAAGGTCTGTAAGAATTTTGTTGGGATTTTGATGGAGATTGCTTTGAATTTATAGATGGCCTTTGGTAGAATTGCCATTTTTACTATGTTGATCCTACCAATCCAAGAGCATGGAGGATCCTTCCATTTTCTGGTGTCTTCTTCAATTTCTTTCTTCAAAGATTAAAGTTCTTGTCAAATAGATCTTTCACTTCCTTGGTTAGTGTTACCCCAAGATACTTTGTTGTATTTGTGGCTATTGTGAAAGGTGAAGTTTCTTTGATTTCCCTCTCTGCTTCTTTTTTCTTTGTGTATAGAAGGGCTACTGATTTTTTTGAGTTGATCTTGTATCCTGCCACATCACTGAAGGTATTTATCAGCTGTAGGAGTTCTTTGGTAGAGTTTTGGGGGTCCTTATGTATACTATCATATCATCTGCAAATAATGAAAGTATGACTTCTTCCTTTCCAATTCGAATCCCCTTGATTTCCTTATGTTGTCTTATTGCTATTGCTAGAACTTCAAGAAATATGTTGAAGAGATATGGAGAGAGTGGACAGTCTTGTCTTGTTCCTGATTTTATTGGAATGGCTTTGATTTTCTCTGCATTTAATTTGATGTTAGCTGTCAGTTTGCTGTATATTGCTTTTATTATATTTAGGTATGATCCTTGTATCCCTATTTCTCCAAGACCTTTATAAAAGGGGTGTTGAATTTGTCAAATGTTTTTTCAGCATCTAATGAAATGATCATATGTTTTTTTTTTCTTTCAGATTATTTATATGATGGATTACATTGACAGATTTACATATGTTGAACCAGCCCTGCATCTCTGGGATGAAGCCTACTTGATCATAATGGATGATTTTTTTGATGTGTTCTTGGATTCAGTTTGACAATATTTTATTGAGAATTTTTGCATCGATGTTCATGAGTGAGATTGGTCTGTAATTCTCTTTCTTGGTTCCGTCTTTGTGTGGTTTTGGTATCAGGGTAACTGTAGCTTCATAAAAAGAGTTTGGCAACAGAATGTTGGATCCTGTTTTTGTATCCATTCTCTTAACCTGTGCCTTTTTATAGGTGAATTGAGTTCATTGATATTAAGTGATATTAATGACCAGTGGTTTTTAACTCCAGTTATTGTTTTTGGCTGGTAGAGTTTGCGTGTTTCCTTTCTTTGAGTTGTGCTAGTGGAGGGTTGTTAGATGTCTGTGTTATTATGGGTGTTGTTTGCTTCCTTTAGTTGTGGTTTACCTTATAGTAATTTCTGTAAGTCTGGGTTTGTGGCTATGTATTGCTTAAATTTGTTTTTATCCTGGAATATCTTGTTTTCTCCATGGATGGTGAAAGAAAGCTTTGCTGGGTATAGTAGTCTGAGTTTGCATCCATGGTCTCTTAGTGTCTGCAGCACATCTATCCAAGACCTTCTGGTTTTCACCATTTCCATAGAGAAGTCAGGTGTAATTCTGATAGGTTTACCTTTATATGTTACTTGCCCTTTTTCCTTTGCAGCTTTTAATATTCTTTCTTTATTCTGTATGTTTTCTGTTTTGATTATTATATAGCAAGGGGATGTTTTCTTTTGATTCAATCTATTTGGTGTTCTGTATGCTTCTTGTACCTTCATAGGAATATCTTTCTTTAGGTTGGGAAAGTTTTCTTCTATAATTTTGTTGGATATATTTTCTGGGCCTTTGAGCTGTAATTCTTCTCCTTCTTCTACCCCTATTATTCTTAGGTCTGGTCTTTTCATGGTGTCCCAGATTTCCTGGATGTTTTGTGTTAAGAATTTGTTGGATTTGTTGTTTTCTTTGATCAATGAGTTTATTTCCACTATAGTATCTTCAGCATCTGAGATTCTTTCTTCTATCTCTTGTATTCTGCTGGTTATACTTGTCTCTGTAGTTCCTGTTCATTTACCCAGATTTTCTATATCCAGCCATCCCTTGGTTTGTGTTTTCTTCATTGTCTCCATTTCAGTTTTCAAGTCTTGAACTGTTTCCATTACCTGTTTGATTGTTTTTTCTTGTTTTTCTAGGGTGTCTTTGAGGGATTTATTCATTTCTCCTAAATTTTTGTTAGTCTTCTCATCCATTTCTTTAAAGGAGTTTTTCACATCCTCTTCAATGGTCTCTATCACTTTCATAATGTTACGTTTAAAGTCGATTTCTTCTACTTCTTATGGGTTAGGTTGTTCAAGTCTTCCTATTGCATATTAGCTGGATCCTGGTGTTATCATGTTGCTCTTCAGGTTGTTGGAGGAATTCTTGCATTGGCGCCTGCCCTTCTCTTCTTTCAAAAGCGGTCAGGAGAGTCTCGGGTGCTTGATCCAATTTTTGTTGTGGTTAACTGTGTACTTGAGGATTTTTCTTGTTCTGCCCTCTCTTAGGTCCTCTCAGCACTGGAGTTGGCTGTTAGATCCCCTCCTCCCTGAAGTAGGCTTTGGTGGTGGATCTAAGGACCCCCTCCTTAGGTCTGCTGGTAATGGATCTGCTGGTACTGGATCAGGGCCACTTGCTGGCCAAGGACCTCGCAGACAAAAGGGCGGGCTTGGCAGATGCCAGCTCCGTGAAACAAAGAAACCCCTGCAGTCTTGCACTCACCACTTTGTCCCCAGAGCCTCCCTTGTTCGTATTTTTTAAACAAAATGTGAAGAGAAGTGAAGTCATCACTGAAGGCAATGGCAAATGGGCTGAGATTGTACGAATGGAATTATTCATTTCAGAGAGAAGAATGAGTTCTAGCAAAACAGAGGGATTTCTGAATACCTATGAACAGCAGTCTATGGGCCTTAGCCTTTGTGCATGCAATCATTCCAGCACAGCAGATGAAGATATGCATTGCTTTGTTTTTCTGTGCTGATTTGGCTCAAATAGAGCATAGATAGCTGGATTCCACAAAAGATGGGGCGTGTTTTTTTCTAGAAAAAGTGAAAGACCTCTGAGGCGTTTATCTGAAATTAATACGGTGATCACTGACCATGGGTGAAAGTGAAAGACAAAGATACAGGAAACAGTGATGTTGTGCAGGTTGATTGGCTAAAATAAAAGAATTGAGGATATTACAGTAATCACACTGACAGAGAAATCAACATAGGTCCTTCTGGAAATGATCAATGTGAAATAGAGGGACTTCAAGCTATCTAGTGACAAAGGAGAATGACTCAGTAAATGGTAGGTGTCCAAAATGAGGTAGGCGGTGGGTATCTCAGCATACAAGTGTCCAGGAACGTATGGTTTTAAAGAAGGGAAGAAGAGTAAGAGGAAAGCCCTCATTGCCATATTCTGACCTGAAGGCACAAATGTGGGTGGGAATGAGACAGGTCTGCCTCTTGGGTATTGTTTATTATAAGTCAGGACTCTAAAACTGAACACAATAGGGTAAAACTTGTATACCAGTTCAATAACTTTCCTTAAGGAAAGTGCTGTATCAACCCTACCATGGTCCTTCTCCACAGTGGATGCCTCCACTTAGAAATCTGCTTGGAGTATGGCTTTTTATTAAAAAAAAATATGTGCAAATTATCCTGGAATAAAAGAAATTTATTTGAAAGAAGCCAAGCTGTTCAGGCCAACAACAATATGACTTGGAAAAGTGTACAGTAATGTTGGCATCTAATTTCCTCCCTAAACTTTTGAAGGATTTTCATAAGCAGGAACTTTATTCCTGGCAGTAGAGAATCTCAGTGGGTGGATAAGAACTTCCCAGTGTTGCACATGTAGAATGCTGGGTGTCATTGTGAAATCTACAGAGAGGACAAGGGAAGGAAAGGAAAATGTCCATAACCAAAACAATGGCAAGGCAAACAGCAGGGCTCCTGAATGGTCAAACTGATAATCGCTCTGGGTCTGATGACATCACCTCTTCTCCCTTTCCTTTCTCCCTTCCGTTGTTTCTTTCCTCCCTCCTTCCTTCTACCCTCTCTTTTGTGCTTCCCTTTCTTCCTTCCATTTCTCCATCCCTCTCTTCTCTATTTCCTCTGGAATTCTAACAGGTTTGTTGTTTCTTATTTACTTCTCCCATCTCGACATTTCTTTGTTACCCGCCCTCTATACAGCTAGTTTCTTTGTACTCTGCTGCTCTTGCTGCCCAGGATCCGAAGTCCTTCTAGGTCAGTCGCACACCCTAAAATTGAAATTGTTTCATTCCTTTAGGATGAAAAGACAGCACGATTCTAAGTATTGTGATAATTATCTGTTTTGCAGTTATTAATCTTTTATTTTTACTTATACCTGGTACAAATTATTTTGATCATAGGATATTTGTATTAGTTCTCTCATTGCTAGGATAAAAACAACTCAAGGTAGGAAGGGCTTACCTTGGCCCACAGCTTAAGGGTAGAATCCATGATGCCAGGGAAGGCATGGTTGCAGGAGTTTGAGGCAACTGGTCACACCGCATGTTGGTCAGGAAGTTGAGAGCAATGAATTCTAGAACACAGCTAGCTTTCTTCTTTGTCTGCAGTCCAGGCCTCCAGCCCACATTTAGAGTGGGTATTTACACACCAATTAACAGAATCTATAAAGTCCCTTGCAGACATGACCAGAAGTTTGTTTCCCTGATAATTCTAAATCCCAGCAGTTGGCAATCAAGATTAGCCATCAGTATTAAGTAACGGTGAAAATTCTCCAGCATTCGGTTGTTATTCTATACTCTTTGGTTTTGCTACATGGTTGAACTAAAAATTTTTATTTTGTTTATGACTTTTAACCACTACATTAATCTTTAATTCAAATGATTCACATACATAGAGGTATCTCATTTGTATTCCTGGCAGTATGAATTATGATACTTGTGACTATATTCCTGAAAATTCCTCAGTGTTATTCACCATAAAAATCTTCTAGTACATTGGACATTTGTTACATTTCTCTAAGACTAAAAGTAATAAAATAGTAGTCATTCTGATATGAAACTTACATTAACTTGCTGTACTCTTAAATATGTACAAACATTATGTGTAGATTACCAAACAGAAAAAAATTAAATACAACATGAAGATAGGGTAAAAACAAGGAGTAAAAAACAAATGTATAAAATAATTGAGATCAATATTCACGTTTCCACCCATTTGTACTATCATAATACCCATTCTAGTAATCACCCCCACAATAGTAAAATCTCAGACTCTAACACTGGAAAGACCAACCATAGATTCCGACTTTGAATGGGACCTAGCTGAGACTGTCTGTTGTCTGTCTTCCAACCAAGGACCTCTCTAGAATTTCCCATTATGGGAAGAGGTGGGAAGGAGTCAATAACTCATACAATAACTTATACAATTTTATTTTCAAGCCTTAAATGTATAGTCTACTTCAAGCTGAATTTTAAAGAAAAGATTCCGCTGCTTTGCAGATTTCATTTAAAATTTCATAAAGATCAACAGAACAAGGTGCAAGCCCAAGGGTAACAATTTTGTTGCCTAAGCAGAAAGCATAGAAAATGATGGTCTCTGTAAGAGCATCTTCTAACTAGATGCTGTCTAGCAAATAATGGTGCCTTAGCCTTCCTTGCTCTGGAGATGTTACACTTCTCTGTTCAACTTGTTTTCCTCGTTGGAATGTGGATAGAAGTGACAGTGTACAAATTTTATTCCAGATCTTAAATGTCACTGTCTATTTCTATGAATTATTCTGGGCAAGTCAGAACTTACCCAAAGTAGTTATTCTTGCTGTTTTTCAGGGCCATAGGATAAATGATATATAGCAAAACACCTCTGATAATGAGCCTAGAAGTTTATCCACAGGTACTTTAACATAAAATAAATATTGCTATACTATGATTATAAGGTTGTCTTATGCACAGTTCAAACTAACCAAAGGAGATGCCTAATGACAATGGTAGATAAACATCTCATTATTGGGCATTTGACAGTTAGACACCTTAAGAACTGTCACTCAGCCCTCCAATACTAGGAATCAATAGTCACTAACATTTTCTTAATATTCACATAACAGCCACCCATCCACAGTTTTTCTAGTTCCGGTCTCCTCAAATTCCTGATGTTACGTCCTGTTCATGCAAAGAGTGTGCTATGTTTGTAGAAGTCCTACATTATTTTTCTAAAAAATATTTATTTTTATTTATGTCTCTGTGTGTGTGGTGCCCTTGAGGCCAGTAGAGGCTCTCAGGCCCTCTGGAACAGAATTGTAAGTGGTTGTGAGCTACTAAACATGGGTAGTGGGAAATAACCTCGGATCCTGTGATAGATCAAGTGCTGAGCCATCTCTCCAACCCTGAGTCCTATATTTTCAAGAAGACTTGTATTGCAGGGAAGGGATCCTGCTAAAATAACCCCAATCATGTATTTTTGGACCAGCTGGATTGTGTACATGAGAGCCAAACAAAGAAAGAACAGAGAAAGCAAATACTTCACTAATGAGAAATGACAGAGACGGCCAGAAAAATGTCCCAGCTGCTGTGCAGGACTGACAGCCTGAGTTCAATCCCCAGAAGGACAAAGTGCACTCCCAAAAGTTGTCGTCTGACCACACATGTGCCATGTCACACGCATACCCACTGTTACACAAACATCAAACAACACAATAATGATACACAAAATCAAAAAATAATTAAAAGTTTAAAATAGATTTAAATTCAAGCATAACCGTTATTAAGTTAAATAAAGTAACTTTAACACAATTAAAATATAAAGATTATCATATTAGAAAACAGTAGCAACAACAAAGTCAACTCCTACAAGATAAATAAAATATAAAGCGCTTTCAAAATTTTCACAGAAAATAGACATTGATAAGTTAAGTGAATCTGGGTGGTGGTGGCACAGGCTTTTAATCCCAGAACTTGGGAGCACAGAAAGATGGAAAGATGGATCTCTGAGTTCAAGGACAGCCTGGTCTAAGGAGTGAGTTCCAGGAAAACCAGGACTATCTGAAGAAACCTTGAAAATCAAAAACAAAAACAAAAAATGAAAAAAAAAAAGAAAACAGAAAGATTAAAGAAAAAGATATTAAACTTAAAATATAATATAAATATTTCCTAAAATATTTGCATATTTTAAAATCCAACTAATAAACTTAAGTAAAATCTATAAACCACTCCCACAAATACAGAGGACACTCTTTCTCTCTCACACACATCTCTCATATTTTTGTTTCTGGAGTTGCTATCTATTGCTACTGGGGAGTTTCCAAGTTCTTGGCATTTATTCAAAGGATTGAAGATTTGTACTTAGATGGCAAACTAGAAGCAAGAAAACTATTAAAAAGCAAAATGACGGTACAGAGATCAGTAAGAGAACAGTAGGCTCCATCAGTACTTGAAGCCCAGGGCTACCTTCCTTTATAGGACAGGAGCTGTTGCCAAGAAGCTTAGTGTGAACAGTTATTTGCTGTGATTGACAGGTTTATATTTATGTAAGCCTTTGCTCACTGTTCCTGTCTCTTCCCATGATGCATCTGGTTTTAATCACATGTGTGACTGGCTATGCAAAAGCATAAGATGGTAAATAGGGATTTGTCCCTAAAAGTTCACTCAGATAACACAGCTTGCCTTAATTGCTCATGCACTCGATACTAGTTTAAGCTGGCTGTGCCTTGCCTTCCATACTGGATATTTTTTTTAATATGTTTGAACAGAAGCTGACCCTGAGAGGGGAGATAGTAAATGATGGTTAGGGGAGGAGAAACCTGCTCTACTGTTTGAAGTGGGATGTGCTGCAGCCTGAAGCAGGTAGGGATCCAGGGTTGCCAGGTGTGTTCTTAGAAGAGGAATCTGGGCACAGCCAAAGCCAAGCAGAGTCCGAGCTTGCTAAGCTATTCCTATGCTTGCCTGTCTCATAATACAACATTTTTATAAAGTTAAATAAAATACCTGTGTGTACAATAGAGTAAAATTAGAGAGCAAGATCCTCCTCACACATGAATATCAGATTTATGATTTAGATGGCACTCTTGAGGGATAAAATCAAACAGATTTCAATTAATTACTGAAAAGCAGCTTAATCATATGACAAAACCACCAGGCTTTCTTTATTTCTTTTTTTCGCAAAATTTAAAAAGTTATTTTTTATCATGTTCTTATGAAGACCAGCATGGCCTAGACCTCACTATGTAGTGGAGATGACAAGATGATCTTAAACACCTCTTCCTCATGCTACCTCCAGCTCCAAAGTGCTAGGATTTATGTGTGGACCATTGTGTCTTATTTTTGTGGTGTTGGAGTTCTGACCCAAGGCTTCAAACCCAGGACTTTGGCATGATAAACAAGCACTCTACCAGCTGAGTGATATTCCCAGTAGCATCTATGTTTTAAGGTCAGATATTTTGTGTATGCCAGGTTAGTCTGGATATGATTTGGCCTGGGCAATCATGATCATGATCTGCCTCAGCCTCCATGCTACCAAGGCCAGCTGATTCCAAGTGTTAATAGCACGGTGTGTAAGGAACTTACACAAGAAAGGCAATTAGACTCTTAATGTATGATTCCTAAAAGCTTACTCAAGAGTTTAAGTCTGCTCTCGTGAGTGGACATTCCCAGAAGGAGGGAACACGTCACACTTGTGTTAATGACTCTCCAAGGTCAAATGACTAAGCAAGGTGATCATGGAGCACAGGTCAGAGACAATTATCTTTGGATCTTTTGGTCCCTTCCAAAGCCTACCCCTATGTCTGACCTAACAAACTTCTGTCAAAACCTTAAAATTAGTAAACTGCTCTGTATCAAGGATCCAAAAGCTTGAGCACATCATCATGTGACATAGACAGGGATTGGTAACAGTGTTCCAGTTCTGCTAAAACCCACTACCTGATGTCTCCTCTAACGAAAGCCCCAAATCTTATGAATCCACATTCCCAATGGGACATGGAACAACTTGAATCTGTGTTCCCAGGGCACGGTCACTTATATTTGGCTTCAGAACAAACTGTTTCTTTTTCATGTTTTTGCATACTCTAAAGTGAAACTTGAACTAAAACTGTTTTCTCTTAAAATCCTAAACTGTGCTGCAGCCAGAAGATTCTCAGCGGGCAGCAAGGTAAGGGTCATGAAGCTGAGACCCAGTGACCTGACAAGTGTGGTTGTCTAATTTATACAGTTGGCTAGAAATAAAGCACCCAGCAAGGAGTAAGCGTGGAATTCTAATCCTGTGAGTCTAAAGACTAGCAATAACTACGCAGTCAGGCAATTAGCCGCAATGAGGCAGTCGCAGTTCTACTGCATCCACAGCTGGAGCCCAAGTGTGATTAGAGAACCGAGGCAGCGTCTGGAATAGGAAATTCAGGGCCTGCAGTCAGGGTGAGAGAGAAGCAAGGCGGACCTTGCTTTTCAATACTCTGGGCTCTTGGGTTTTCCTTCTTAATTACTTCTATGACTAGACCAGTGCTCAGAAGCCCAGGGTGAAGGCAGGACTGTAGGTAGGAGTCAAACAGTGCAAACACAACAAACGAAGCACTTTGGGAGATCTTCGGGTCACCATTCTAGCTTGATTGCACTCCCAGCCACCACATTAACGCACAACAGAACTTCTCACCATTCATCTGTTAAAGCAGACAATAACTTTCTTAAATCCTGTGTCGCATAGTCAAATCCACCTCCAGATCAGTGCCCCATCATATTTGCCTAAACATGTCACACACAAATCTTAGGGTGGTTTACAAATACATTCATCCTTGACATGACGTCTTCCTATTAAAGCCTATTTTGTTCTTTTTTTCTGTTTACATTTTAAGTTGTATTTTATAACCCCAAAGAGAGTGCTCCATAATTTTCTGAGCTGCTCAATCTTCTTGCAATGCCAAACTTTTTCAAATTTTAACTTGATACATCCTCCCTGTGTGTTCTCAGACTGCTCATCCACCTCCCTTCTCTGTCACTGCTTCCATCTTCGTTCATACACTCATAAAGCATTCACACATGCTATATCATGCTCATATGCTCATAGCTGGAGAGAAAAAGATACAAACTATTCAAGTCTTTGACACAGGCTTCTCTTCAGTCCAGTTGGTGAGGCTAATGGATTCATTCGTGTGTGATGAGTGCCATTATCAGCACAGGGTATATTGCCTTGATTTGGGTTTGGCTTTTTCGCCCACTGAACTGTCCTTTATGATTTCCAAATCTCTACTATCTGTTTCACAAGCACACTGTCAGCAAGCACATGGTACCCGACAGGTGTCTGCTTCTCTTCAACCACATCTAAACTTAACTATTCTGCCCCTAGTCCATCCTCCGTAGGAAGCAGCCCAATGGCCAGCAGGACCACTCTTCTCACTTCCTCTCTAACATGCTAAGGCCCATGCAAAACTCTATAAACTTTCAATTCTTTGGTTTAACTTTAAAAGCTTTTATTTTCTCGATCCAAATGATATTACAATCTCTTTTCCTCCCACTGTGCCATAGTGTTTACTTTGTGGCTATGTTTGGTTGACATTTTAGAGATCCATGACGAGATGTGAAGTGAGTGGTTGACTATGGATGTGTAATTCACAGGGGAGATTCAGAGTTGGAGAAGCACATTTGGGTGGCAAACACACACAGATATTTACATGCTTACCGAATAGACCGTCGAAAGGCTGACTGTAGGTACAAGAAGGAATTCTGGGTTCTGTAACCCAAAGTCAGACAGAAAGGTATACTGAAGTTATCAGTGTGAACCGCGGCAGGTGGCTGGGGAGGGCTCCAGCCCTGTCAAATGCTACTTTATGTAGTCCATTTCATTTTCCCCGCAAAGACTTTACCTTGTTTAGCACACTTATTCCCAGGTTTTAGGGTATTTCTGTCATCCAATAGATGCCCAATAAATGTCACTGAATAAGTAAAATCATAACAAGGTATTTCTTCATATTAAGTGTGAAGAAATGAAAATTTCACTCTTTTCAGACTCATGAATGAATGAGTCTCACTAACGAAAATTTCAACAATTCCCATACTCAACTCAAATGTCATACTTTTTACCATTTGAAGGTTCAGTGGCTTCTATATCCTGTGAGATATTATACATTACATATAATACCACATGTCTCAACAGGGCATCATACATTATTATCTTCTGCATAATTTTAATAAGTACAGTAATAGCCTACTGGGGTTTTTTTTTTGTAATCCAAATGATGATTTCTGGTACACTTTAGAATCTTTAACTTCAGGATATAGATTTTTAGAGACAAGAAATTTACTTAGACAATATTGAAGAGATCGATGATATTTGACAGGGAAAAACTGGGTGCACATTACATTCCCATTGTCAGACTAGACAAAAGTCAAGTGGAGTGAAACAAATCAGTGGGACAGGCATGTGCTTCCTACAAATCACTTCAATCATGCACTAGCTTTTTATGGTCAAAGAGTCTAAGCTTCTATGGAAAGGTCTTAGTTTGGGAATTTTGCAAGTCTCAGAATTCTCCAAATAAGTGACAAACATAAAACATAAACCAACAAATGCTTTAATTTTAAACTTCTTTCTGCTGGGTGTGGTAGCTCCTAATTGCAATCCTAGCTCTTGGAAAGCTGAGGCACGAGGACGGGGGTTCAAGGCCACCCCTGAACATAAGCAGGCCCAAGACACCCTGTCTCAAAAATCTGAAACAGAAGTAATATCTTACAGTTACCACTTAAGGAAAATTTACATTCTCTTTACTAGCTATTATCAAACAATTTTTTTAAAAAAATTGAAAATAGATTCTTTTCTCATACAATATATCCTGACCAGTTTCCTCTCCCTCCACTCCTCCCAGCTTCCCCTCCTCTCTCCTCAGGACCAACTCCCCCTCTGGCTCCCTTCAAAAAAGAGCAGGCCTCCAAGAGACAACAACAAAACATGATAAAACAAGGCACAACAAGACAAGGCGAACGCTCTCACACTAAGGCTGGACCAGTCAACCCAAGAGGAGGAAGAGAGACCCAAGAGTTCAGAGACATACCTGCTCCTGTGGTTTGTACCAGGTGAGCCAGCCCTGAGGGTGTGAGAGAAACACGGCTGGTACCTCCTCCCCAGTCTTCTGTATAGTGGTAGGAGTGAGGGAAGATGCCCTCTCTCCTTCCCCCTACCATCTCCAGCTGGAAAGGGAGCTGATCCTTCCCTTTATCAGCTACAACACTTGGGAATGCCTGCCTTACACCTTGTCTGGGTGGCACAGCAGAGCTGACCCTATAGATGGGGGAGGGGTGTGCATGAGCGATCAAGCCCCGCCCCTCATCTGCCATGTGCTGGCATGGTCAGGAGAGAAATTTCCTCTCTCATTGCCTATGGCAGGTGGGAGAGTTGGCCCTGAGGTCATAAGAACAGAATAGCCGCCCCCTGCCTCTCACCAGTTTGGGAGAGCAGGCCCAGCATCCTACCTGAGTAACACAGTAGAGCTGGCCCTGATGGTATAGGTCTGTGAGAGCCAACCCTGAGGGCTTGAAAGCAGAACTAGCCTCGTCCCTTGCTCACTGCTGCAAGGGATGAACTACTCAGGGCAATGCTAAAGAGCTCACATTGTGGTGAGGACAGGGAAGAGCTGGAGGGCTGACCAACCATGCAACTACCCTGGCCCAGAACCAGGGTTGTGAGTTGACCCACCTAAACACCTACCCCATCTATGATCTGTTGGAGAACGTGAAGGAGCAAAATCTGCAGACCCAAAACTGCAGGATCAACAACAGGATATCCAAGAGGAGTCCCAGTGAAAGCCCACCAGTGACAGTGTAGCAGAAATCAGAAGCCTCAAATCAGACCAATGACCCTTTGCAATGAACACTTAGGATATACATACATACATACATACATATCCTTATATGGATAAAAGGGTTTACAGCATGACTCACTGTGTCACACTACAGCTTCCACGATGAGACTGGATGAGATTCCATTTTTCTTTTCTTAAATTTTATTTTATTTGGGGGGTTGCAAGGGCAGAGGGCAGATACAAAGGGATGCGAAATGAATGGGATTGAGATGCATAATGTGAACACACAAAGAACAAATAAAAAGAAAGTTAAAAAAGGAGTCCCACAAATCACCACGCTAATAGCCATAACATACATGCAGAGGGCCTGGCACAGACCCACACAGGTTCTATGCTTGACATAGCAGTCTCTGCGAGCCCATATGTATTCTGTGTGGTTGATTCAGTGGGTCGTGCTCTTCTGGTGTCCTCTATCTCCCCTGACTCCTATAATCTTTCCTACCCCTGTGCTGTGGTGTTCCCTGAACTCCTAAAAGAGGGACTTGATGGAGACCTCTAATTTAGAGTCTCTCCTCATAACGTCTGGCTGCGGGTCTCTGCGTTCACTCCCATATGCTGTTGGAGGGAGCTTCTCTGATGATGACTAGACAGATCATCAATGAATATTTGCAGAATATCATTAGGAATCATTTCATTGATTTTTCTCTGTCTCTCTGTCTGTCTTTCTTTTTTGGGCCAGTTGTGTTTGGTTCTACTCTAGGTCTCTGGGCTACCCAATCTCTTGCTCTTGGTCATCCATTGCTCCCTCTCATTGAAATTGGTTGGCCACTCCCAATGACCACCATTGTATTGCCCCAGTAATTTTTTCAAGCAGGGACATATTGTAGGTCAAAGGCTTTGTAGCTGGGTTGGTGTCCACATTTTTTTAATTGTCTGATGAGTACCTTATTACACCAAAGAGACTAGAATGCAGGAGGGAAGGGTCCATGCAGGCACCCACTCAACCGCCCCATGTTCAATGATGTAGATTCTAGTATCAGCTTGGGTTGTTTGGAGGTCTTCACAGGACTCCCTCGACCAACCACTCAAGTGAATGCAACCTAGTCCTACCACTGAGAGCCTTGCCTGACTACAGAAGACACCCAGTTCATACTCTTTATCCTCTATTACCAGGAGCTCTCACTAGGGTCACCCTCATAGATTTCAGGAGGATTCCACACGTCCCCCAAATACCTCCCAACTGCATCATCTCTCCCTGCACTAGTTCCCCATATCTCATCCCCCCGCATCCTGATCCCTCCTGCTTCCATCCCCACCTGCCCCCAGTCCACCTGCAAAACCTATTCTATTACTATTTCCCAGGAAGGTCCATGCATCCTACCTAGAGACCACCTCTTTACCTAACCTCTCTGGGTCTATAGATTGTAGCTTGGTTTTCATTTACTTAACATCTAATATCCACCCTTGAGTGAATACATATTTGTCTTTCTGGGTCAGGGTTAACTTACTCAGGATGATTTTTTTCTACTTGAATCCATTTCCTGCAAATTTCATGATGCTATTTTAAAATGCATCTAACGGATGTATAATACTCCCTTGTGTAAATGTACCATATTTTCTTTATCCATGCATGGGTTGAACAACATCTAGGTTATTTCCAGTTTCAGGCTATTATGAATAAAGTTGCAATGAACATAATTAAGTGAGTGTCCATGTGGTAGGATAGAGCATCCTTTGGATATATGCCCAAAAATGGTGTAGTTGGATCTTGAGGTGGGTTGAGTCCCAATCTTCTAAAGAACTGCCGTATTGGTTTCCATAGTGACAGCAAAGGTTTGGACTCCCACCAGTAATGGAGGAGTGTTCCCCTTGCTCTACATCCTCACCAGCATGAGATGTCACTTGTGTTACTGAACTTCATCATTCTGACAGGTATAAGATGGAATCTCAAAGAAATTTGATTTGCATGTCCTTGATGGCTAAGGATTTTGAACATTTCTATAAAGGTTTCTCAGCCATTTGAGATTCCTCTACTGAGAATTCTCTGTTTAGATTTATACCCCATTTTAAAATTGGATTGCTTGGGGGCTTGGTATCTAGTTTCTTGAGTTTTTTTTTATATGTTTTGGATAGTAATCCTCTTCCTGGTATGGAGATGGTAAAAATCTTTTCCCATTCTGTAGGCTTCCTCCTGGTCTTGTGATGGTGATTTTTGCATTAGAGAAGGTTTTCAGTTACATGAGGTCCCGTTTATTAAATGTGACCTAGTGCCTGTGCTACCAGAGTCTATTCAGAAAGTTGCCTCCTGTGCCAATATGTTAAAAACTGTTCACTTCTTTACCCTCTATCAGATACAGTGTGTTTGGTTTTATGTGGAGGTCTTTGATCCACTTGGACTTGAGCTCTATACAGAGTGCTACATATGGATCTATTTACATTCTTCTACATGAAGAAATTCAGTTTGACCAGCCCCATAAGATGCTTTCCTTTTTCCAGTGTGTATTTCTACCTTCTTTATCATTAACCAAGATAGGTAGTCTGTGCTAGTGCCTTACATCAAACTGTTTTTACTGTTGAGCCCCCCCCTCAAAAAAACATAATCAGAAATTTTAATCATATTTAGAATGTTTCTTAAGGCAATTAGTTGTCAAATTTAAAAATACAGCCAGAAATAATGGAAGTTTCCATTTGCTGAATTAATACATAATGGTATTTCTCTTATCAAGCATCACTGGTGGAAGCAGATATTGCTGAATTCAATGAAAGTAACCAAATTAAATTAAAAATCTGTTCATGTAATTTCTAGACACAAATTTTGTGTGGGGGGCTCAACAGTAGAAATAGGCATGTCTCTATTTCTTTTGACTGCTCTTGAGACTCTTTTCTTCTTTTGGGGTTGCCCTGTCCAGCTTAGATAAAGACTTTTGCCTTGTCTTATTGTATCTTTATTTGTCATGATTTGTTGTTGTCTCTTGGAGGCCTGCTCCTTTACATAGGGAAACAGAAGGGGAGTGGATCTAGTGGAGAGGGCAGTAGAGGGTAACTGGAATAGTGTAGGGAGGGAAAACTGTTCAATATATATTGGATGAGAGAAGAATTTATTTTCAATAAAAAAGATTTAGGTGTGTAAAATATTTGGATTAATATTTTTTTCATGTAGAAAGAACATATACATTAAGATTTTTATCTTTGGGAAAATGTAATGAGAATTAAATTGATTTGTTGGAATTTGATTTGTCTTAGTATTTCAATTTTATATGGAAAATCAGACAATTAATTTAGACTAGTGGTTTGTAAGTGGTGGCACTGCTAAGCTTTGCACAGTGTTACGATGTCTAGGAGAACCAGAGGCTCACACATTTAATAAATTTGATTTATGAATTATTTAGGTAGTTACATGGGAGCTGTCTGAAGGCAACTGAAGCATCTAAGAAAGAAATCAAGTATATTAAACATAAATTCAATTTGAAGTGCTGAAGGTGTTTAACTGTTCAGACAGTTCCAAATATTATCCAAAGTTTTCTTAAAAGTAGCTATTAAAAATCCATGTCTAGTGCTGGGAAGACGACTCAGAGGTTTAAAGTAAGTACTGCTTTTGCAGAGGATGCATTTGGTTCCCAGCACCAAAGTAGGGCAACTCATAAGTACCTGTAATGGCAGCTCCAAGGGGATCTGACATCCATGGCCACCTGCACTTATATACATACACACAAACATATTGAATGTTGTATATTCTGAGAGTATCCAATTGAAAGATTTCCTTTGGGAAATAGAAAACTCATGTTGTATAAAAAAGGAGAACAATTTATTACATTTTCTATATATTTAAGCTATTGGAAAGTTCACAGATTTGTTACTGACTATAATTTTTAAAAGCAAAATTTCTTTAATAAAGATCATAAAATGTAAAGAAACGATCAGCTATTCTAAATACAATGTGTCAAAGAACCAGTCCTTCATTAGTCATTATTGGTTTCGTCACTTTTAAGAAGTTTTAGAGTAGGTAGAACTTGCTAAAAGAAAGCACTGGTGTAGGTGTTTTAGTTAGGGTTTTTATTGCTGTGAAGAGACACCGTGACAATGACAACTCTTATGAAGGAAACACTTAACTGGGTGGCTCACTTACAGCTTCAGAGCTTCAGTCCGTCATTATCATGATGGGGAGAACGGCAGGAAGACATAGTTCTAGAGCAGCTGAAAGTCCTGCATCTTGATGTGCAGGCCACAGGAAGTTGACTGACTCACTGTGAGGTATTTCAAGTATAGGAAACCTCAAAGTCCACCCCCACAATGACACACTTCCTCCAACAAGGTCATACCCACTCCAGTCAAGCCACACCTCCTAATAGTGCCTCTCCCTATGATATTATGGGGGGGCAATTACATTGAAACTATCATAGTCTCCATCTGCTCACTCCTATATATATGTTAAATACAGACTGAGTAGTTGTATGGTCTAGGGAGCATAAATGGCAGGGAGCTATCTTTTCTAGAAGTTCAGAATCTATCGTGCTATGGCTATTCTTAATTGTCAATTTGACTACATCTAGAATTAAGTAGAATCTGGATCTCTGAGGTAATAAGACACAGGCTTTTAGTCCAGATATTGAGATAGGATGACTCACCTTTAATCTGGGCCACACCTTCTGCTGGAACCCTATATTAAGATAAGGAAGAAGGAAGCTTTTGCTTGCCCTGGCCTTGCTTGCAAGTCTATTCCTTCACTTGCATTACAGCCTACTTCTTTCATATTCCAGCATCTACTGAAGATTCAGTCTTGAACTGAGCAATTACTGGATTCTTGGACTTTCCATTCATATTCAGCCATGGTTAGATTAGCGGGACCAAAGCCTGTGATTATTCTAATAAATTCCATATGTGTATAGATATAGACAGACAGATAGATAGATGATAATCATTCTAATACATATGGCAACTCAAAGTTTGCTTGTTTTCCGCTGAGATGACCTCTACAATATACAAAGGCATTAATACTAATAGCAGGGTTTATAGACAAAGAAAACCAACTGCAGATTCCTAAAGAGTAAGCTGTCACCTACAGGGCTTACTTAACCACATAATTCCTTAAGAGCTATCTTTAACTTCATAAACTACTTTGCAGTTGCTATATGCCATAAAAATTTTCCACCTCGGCAAGAACTACTGTTTGCTTGGAAAATAGCAAAAAGAAATTCAAGCATGTGATAACAACTAGAAATATTCAATATGAAATTTATAAGTGACTGTTCTAGTTTGCTTTTCTGTGACTGTGATAAAATATTCTGACCAAATGCAACTTGTGGAAGAAATGGTTTATTTCTGCTTACAAGTTACAGACCACCATTGAGGACAGGTGTGCAAGGCAGGAACAAGGAAGCAGGAACCAAAGCAGAGGCAGTAGAGGAACACTGCTCAGAGGCTTCTAAGCTTACATGCAGCTACCTTCCTTATATACCCAGGCCTACTTACCAAGAGGTTATATTGCCCACAGTGGGCTGGGCCTTCTTACATCAATTAGAAATCAAGAAAATGCACTCACAGACATGTTCACAGGCCAATCCAATGGAGGCTATTTTTCAATAAAGGCCCCATCTTTCCAGGTATGTCAAGTTGACCACCTAGATTAGTCATCACAGATATGCTATAAAAACTAGCTTTTGTGGTATTTTAGCCAGGTATGGCAGAATATTCCTGTAATTTCAGTACTTAGGAGGTAAAGACGGGATGATTGTTAGGAGTTGGCTGCCCCCTGGACTAAATAGAAATTACCATGTCAAATTCAGACACAGAGTGGGCACTGTCTCAGAAAAAAAAAAAAGAATGAATGAATGAATGAAAAATATTCCTAATATTCTGCCAAAACTAGGTACCTCATTTCTGGGCCAGCCCTTAACTGATAAGCTAATTGCTATGAGGCCAAACTCCTGATTACTAAGATACAGAGATACAAATGGTAAACAAATGTTATTACTCCCTATGGTCCTATGAAGGAGGAAGAAGGGGGAGGGAGGATGTTTTAGTGATTCCAACCCAACCCAGAACTAGAAGTTCCAGGCAAAAATAAAATCTATTTGAAGGCACAAGTAAAGCTGCCAAGTGACAGATTTGTCACACTAAGATCCCACAGAGAGTGTTGTGAGAGGTTAACTCAAGATCTGCCAGATCCAATATGAGTACAGAAGCTGCAATGCAAGGGGGGACCATACAGTCTCGGGGAGTAAACATGCATGTTACATCCCGAGGGCCACACCTTAGGAACCAAGAGTAAACCAGAAATGAGGCTTCAATTAGTCCCATCTCAGTTGATGTGTGAGATAACTTAGGATTCAGTATTACCTTTTCCATTTGGTAAAATATCTGAAACACAACTTAAAGAAGGTGTTGTGGACTATTTGAACACTGTGTGAAGGTGTATTGCTGTGATTGGTGAATAAAAAGCTGAATGGCCAATAGCTAGGCAGGAAGTGTAGGTGGGACGTCTGGGTACAGGCAGAACTCTGGGAAGTAGAAGGCAGAGTCGCCAGCCAGATGTGGAGAAGCAGCATGAGTAGTATGGAGAGATGAGGTACCAAGCCACAAGACAGAATGTAGGTTAAAATAAATGGGTTAATTTAAGTTATACAAGCTAGTGGGGCAAGCCTAAGATAAGGCTGAGTATTCATAATTAATAATAAGTCTCCATGTCATTATTTGGGAGCTGGCTGTACAGAGAAAGACTCACTACAGGAAGGCTTATTTTGGCTCATGGATTGAGGGCACCATCCATCACGGTGGCGGGAGCTGATGCTGATTTCACTGCATCCCCAGTCAGCAAGGAGAGAGCTGAATACTACCATCCCACTCATTTCCTTTCTCTTCAGTCTCAGACCCCAAAGTGCCAACCACAATCTGGTGGGCCCTCCCACCTCAGGAAGACTTTTTGAGGAACACACTTACAGACATGCCCAGAGGTTTGTCACCTATCTAAATATAAATCCCATCAAGTTGGCAAGATTAAACAACAGAGGATTATGATTTCTGACATTAAAAATACTACTAACTATACCAAAACAACCAAACAACAACAACAAAACCTAACACAATACTGACAGAAAAATAACCAGGAGATCCAGAAAATATAGTTATTAGACACAAGTTTAGAACTAGCTAGCATTAATATAGTCAATGCATTAAAGGATATATCATGGTCTTCTTAACAAAGACATGCAAACTACAAAGAAGCAAAAGTTATATTTTGAGATGAAAAATATGCAACCAAATTCAAGAACTCAGTGGACAGGTGTAACTACAGGTTAAGTACACTTGAAGCAAATAAGTGCATTGTAACATAGATCATACAGAAGTCTAGACAGAAGTATGGGAGACATAAAAATCAAGGAAATATACAAAAAGACTTGGAGAAAGCTCAGTGGGTAAAAGCATTTCCTACATAAGCATGAGAACCCAAGTTCAAATCCCTAGGACCCACATAAAAACCTGGGGATGACTATAATCTTGGGTGTGGGGACAGGCAGACCTGCCAGTTTGGCTGAAATGATAAGCTTCTGGTGTGGTGAGAGACCTTGTCTCCAGGGAATAAGAACAATAAAAGATACCCTACAATTGCCTGTGGCCTCCACATGTATATACATGCATGTACCCATACCCTCATGTGCATGCATTATACACACACATACACACACACACACACACACACACACGCAACTGTACTCATCAAATAAGAGAGACATAAAGGAGCACAAGAAACATGACATAACAAATGGTCTATCAGAGAGATGGAACTGAGCTCTTAGAGCAGAGGAAGGCCACAGACAGATCGATACTTGGAACGATGATGCCTGAGGTACTTCTCCCAAGTGGTTCTCAGCATGAAGTTGAGAAAGCTCTTCTTGTGATTTTGTCAAAGTAAAGGTGGAGCAACTGTGGGAAACGGCCAGCATGTTCTCCATTGCAAGACCTCCTTCACAGAAGAAATGACTTTAGCAGAGCACTATGCTGGGAGGCGGGGGGTGGGGGGGAAGGTGAGGGGGGAAGCATTTCACTCCAGTCCCTTCTAGTTTCTCCAACTCACATAAAGGGCTGTAGAAAAGAGAAGAGACAGCCTCAAAACATATAGATAACAATGAACGGATTGCGATTTAGTCATAAAGTTATTGTGTGCTAGCCATTTCTAACAACTACCAACCACCAACAAAGCTCCTTTATATGAATGCAAGGGGAGAGACACAGACTAAATTTAGAGAATGTAACTTCAAGCATGGTCAAACTCCTAGCCCCTCTAAAAATCTGTTTACCTGCTCTATCACAGAAATACAGCATGTCTGGCTTTTAACAACAAATGACGAGGTATACCAAAAAAGCAAGGAAATCGGTGAGAAGAGACAAAACAAACATCAGAGATAGATTTAGATAAGGCTCTGAAGTTGAAATTATAAGGTAAGTTATTTGAGAAAAGCAGACAATAGGCAATAACAAACAGGTAGAATCTGGAGGAGCTGAAAGCTCTAAGAACCAGTTATGCTGATAAGCTAGAGAATCACAAAACCTATAACAGAAGAAAGAATTCCACTGACAGACTTATTGGTGCACTGGACATGACCCTTGAGCTTAAAGACAACTGATAAACACTTCTCCAAAGGAAATGCAAAGAGAATAAAAAATATACAAGCACTGTGGGACAGTTTCAAAAGTTGTGAAAGGTGTAGTTGGATAGAATATCATATGGAAATGAGGGACTGGAATAGAAGAAATGGTTGGAATAATATAATCCAGGGGTCATTTCCAAAGTACAGACAGAAATCACATGTCTAGAGAGCTCAGAAAACACCAACACTTATTTTATGCTCACTTGACAGGATTTGTGTCTGGCAACCCATCAAGCAGGAAGACAGTTTTACAACTACCATTCACTGACTGACTGGGCAGTCTCCCAGGGGCTAGGACCACAGTTGTAAGCCCCACACTGCATTTTAAAAAATTATTTATTTTACATGGATGAGTGTTTTTGCATGCATGTATGTCTGCTGAGGGATAGTGCTCTTGTACACTGTAAAGATTTGTCACTTGTATTAGTTTAATAAAACACTGATTGGCCAGTAGTGAGGCAGGAAGTTTAAGTGGGGTGACCAGACTAAGAAAATTCTGGGAAGAGGAAAGACAGAGAGTCAGTCACCAACCAGTGTTGGTGCAGGCTGCTCATTTGCTTCCCAGCCACCCAGACTTCCAAAATAATCACACAGAAAATATAAAATTTACAATACTGTTTGACTATTATCTCAAGCATACCGCTAGCTAGCTCTTATATCTTTGGTTAACCTATTTCTATTAATCTGTGTATTGCCATGTAACTGTGGCTTACCAGGTAAAGTTCTATCCAGCATCCAGCATCAGGCATCCATCTCCAGCAGGGCTACATGGCTTCTTCCTGACTCTGCCTACTCTCTTGATATATATCTCTTTCAGCCTAGCTATATTCTGTTAAGTCATTGGCCAAAAGCAGCTTCTTTATTAACCAGTAAAAGCAACATATAGACAGAAGGGCTTCCCACACCATTTCTCCTTTTGTTTAAACAAAAAGGAAGGTTTTAACTTTAACATAGCAAAATTACATATAACAAAACAGTTATCAATCAAAAATTACAGTTACAATATTTATATCTACTTTATCTTTTATCATAACTAAGAAAAACTGTAACTATAGCTATCTATTTTTCAACTCCATCAAAGACTCCAGAAGGATATAATATTACCTAAGTAAATAGGAAGTGCATTGTAAGCAACTTCCAAAACTCTAAAATTGACAGAGACAACTCACTGCCTGGACAGTCACCCAAAGGTCTTCTGTAATGTTGGAGCATCCATCTTCAGCCTACAGGCCCATAATATCCAACAGACCTATCCATGGAACAAGAAATTTCAAAGACAATTCTGCCTATATTAGCAGTTTATCAGTCACTTTCTTCTGTGTCCTGCAGGATATCTGTCATTCTTTCATGAAGTAGGAACCCCCGAAGGACTGTCTCACCTTCTTTAGGCAGCTTCAGCAGTTATTTTTTTTGTGAGTCCTGCAAGTCCAATCAAACAGTTCAGACAAGAGCAGTTTCTTGCCCAAATGGCTAACAAACTCCATAAGGAGCCTTTTCGATGCCCATCATCCTCTTGAAGTAACTGTTGCTGCCAGGAGCAGATGTATCTCATTGTCATGAAAAGTCCTAAGTTCTTAGATATTTTAAATGCCATATTCTGAAGGTCTCTGAAAGATTTGGAGAATATCTATCCATCTAGAAAACCTAGTTAACATGACTACAAGCTTGACTATCTTGGATGGCTATCTATTAACCTATATTTCTTAATTATACATTACATTTTTAATGAGCTGTACAAACACAATACCTTAACCAAGAGCAGAAATATACATATAACAAAATTGACCTTAAATCAATAAACCAAGATCCATACCAATGCAAAGTATTCATATCTATAGCAAGCCAGATGCAGAGGAAGCAAAATGAGAATGCCTTACTGAGAAAAGATATCAAGTCATGTGGCTAAACATAGACAAGAATTATGAGTTAGTTTAAGTTGTAAGAGCTAGTAAATAAGCCTGAGCTAGTAGGTTAAACAGAGTTTATAATTAATATTAGCCTCTGTGTGTTTCTTTGGGATTGAATGGCTGCAGGACTGGGTGGAACAGAAACATCTGTCTACATATGACCATACACCATGCGTGTACCTGATGCCCACAGATGTCCAAACAGGGTATGCAAGAGCTGGAGTTAATATACGTTTGTGTAGCACCATGTGTAGGGCCCATGGGTCTACCCCGGCTCCTGGGTTTCATCTTGAGGACAGTTTCTGGTCAGCCAGCTTAACATCCTATTTGTTCCTGTGCTCCCTCTGTCCCCCTGGTGGTTAGCTATAGGGTGCTGTTTACTCCACCTTGGGCATGGTAATTTCCCACCTGCCTGGGGGGGTATTCCATTGTGCAGCAGCTAGGTATTTAAGGTTGTTTCTAAGTTTGAATAAACAGCATCCTGCTGATCTCCTTTCGAATGACCCAGGTCTCCTGTGTGTTCTTTCAATCTCCAGGCCCTTGCCCAGCTCCTGTACCATACAGTGGCACACGAACTGTACAGAGAGCAACGCAGGCGTTACAGTTCGAGGCACACCAGCGAGATCGGTTGTTACAACCATGTAGGTTCTGGGACTTGAACTAGAGACTTCTAGAAGGGTAGCCAGAGCTCTGAACTGCTGAGAAATCTCTTTAACTCCTGCAGAGAGAATCAAATGTGGTAATGTTATGGATTGATCCCAGTGTTCTCCTTCTGTTTTTAGATTAGTCAGAAGTTCCCTACAGGAGGGGAATTCTGGGAAAGAATAGTATCTTCACAGCACACAGAGACAGAACTATTATTGGAGCACAGATAAATTTAAGTGGGACTTCATGTATTCATAGCTTATATGACCCAATTTTAACTTTAAAAAGCCCTTAAAATATGTATAAATGACTTCAAAATGCTACAGAAGCCCAGGTTTGAAAGTGATTTTAGTAAACTGAGCCCAGAAGCCATAGGGCAGCTGAGGTATACAGTTCTGTTTTCAAGTAACAATTCCAGGTCTGAGGCAATCCGGGAAGACCAAGCAAACATGGTGGAGTGATCAGAGACTTTTATATCCACTGTCCTCCCTGATTTAATGTATTCAAACATAACATACTACCTATGGCAGACTTCTGTGATACCTCTTTTTCCTCTATCATAGACATCAAAATCGAGTATCAAAATAAAATTTAAGCTAGGTGTGGTAGGATGTACCTGTAACCCTAGCAGAGTGCCCCAGAGGTACAGTCAAGACAAAGGGAAGTTCAAATCTAAAAAAAAAAAAAAAACCCTACCCAAATGGAAGTAGAGACTGCTCATTTGTTTCGTGGCGCCAAGACCCAAATAATCACACAGAAACTATATGACGCTGTGGCCTGCCAGTGAAGTTCGAGCTTCTTTCTCCTTTAGCAGCTACATGGCCTCTCCCTGACTCTGCCTATTCTCTCTCTCTCTCTCTCTCTCTCTCTCTCTCTCTCTTCAGATTTCCGGCCTGTCTTTACTCTGCGAAGCTATTGACCAAAACAGCTTTATTCATCAACCAATAAAAGCAACACATATACAAAAGGAAATACCATATCATCTCCCCTTTTCTGTCTAATTAAAACAGAAGATTTTAGCTTTAACATAGTGAAAATACATATACAAAACAGTTATCAAGTAAGAATTATAGTTATATTTCCTTGTGAGTGTAAAGTTTCATATCTAATATTTATCTTTTATCATAACTAAGGAAAAACTATAACTATCTATCTTCACCTTGACCAAAGACCAGAAGGATATAATATTACCTAAGATAACAGGAAGTGCATTGTAAGCAACTTCCCAAACTCTAGAATTGACAGACATATATTGCTGTCTGGACAGTCACCCAAAGTTCTTCTGTAATGTTGGGAAATCCATCTTCAGCCTACAGGGGCATAATATCTGGCAAATTTTTCCATGAAGCAGGAAATTTGAAGATCTGTTCTGCCTTGTACTAACAAAGTTTATCAGTTGCTTTACTCTGTGTCCTCCAGAATGTCTGGCAGACTCTTTCATGAAGCAGGAACCCTGAAGGATTATCTCACCTTCTTTAGGCAAGTTCAGCAATCATTTTTCTATGGGTCCTGAATGTTCAGGTTATACAGCATACATCAAGAAGTTCAGGCAAGGTTCCACAGAGCCAGCATCTAAAAAGCCCACCCTTTTGTCTGTGAGGTCCTTGGCCAGCAAGTGGCCCTGATCCAGTACAAGTAGATCCATCCAGAGAAGTAAATGTGTGCCCGCCCAGCCAATCAGATGCCCCGGTTAGAGAGTACAGGTGCCCTCCAATCCCCTAAACTTTCTGGCCATTCAGCAGGAATTCTCCCCGGCTACTGGCTTTTCTACTTATCCCACCCCAGCTTGCCCACAAGCACCCCTTTCCATCTGTGGGGTCCTAGGATCCCACAACTCAGCCTGCTTTGGGGCTGAGGGTCTGGGGACACAATTGTGAGTGCAAGGCTGCAGGGGTTTCTTTATTCCACGGAGTTGGCATCTACCAAGCCTGCCCTTTTGTCTGCGAGGTCCATATACCGAAATTAAATCAAGACCAGGTGAACAATTTAAATAGACCTAGAAGTCGTGAGGAAATAGAAGATGTCATCAAAAACCTCCCAACCAAAAAAAGCCCAGGACCAGATGGTTTTAATGCAGAATTCTACCAGAACTTCCAAGAAGAGCTAATACCTATACTCCTTAATGTGTTTCACATAATAGAAAAAGAGTCATTGCCAAACTCTTTTTATGAAGCTACAGTTACCCTGATACCAAAACCACACAAAGACACAACCAAGAATTACAGACCAATCTCACTCATGAACATCGATGCAAAAATTCTCAATAAAATACTGGCAAACGGAATTCAAGAACACATCAAAAAAATCATCCATTATGATCAAGTAGGCTTCATCCCAGAGATGCAGGGCTGGTTCAACATACAAAAATCTATCAATGTAATCCATCATATAAATAAACTGAAAGAAAAAAACCATATGATCATTTCATTAGATGCTGAAAAAGCATTTGACAAAATTCAACACCCCTTTTATGAAGGTCTTGGAGGGATTAGGGATACAAGGAACATATCTAAATATAATAAAAGCAATATACAGCAAGCTGACAACTAACATCAAATTAAATGGGGAGAAACTCAAAGCGATTCCACTAAAATCAGGAACAAGACAAGGCTGTCCACTCTCTCCATTTCTCTTCAACATAGTGCTTGAAATTCTAGTAATAGCTATAAGACAACATAAGGAGATTAAGGGGATTCGAATTGGAAAGGAAGAAGTCAAAATTCGTTATTTGCCCATGATATGATAGTGTACATAAGTGACCCCAAAACCTCTACCAAAGAACTCCTACAGCTGATAGATACCTTCAGTGATGTGGCAGGATACAAAATCAACTCAAAAAAATCAGTAGCCCTTCTATACACAAAGGATAAAGAAGCAGAGAGGGAAATCAGAGAAACTTCAGCTTTCACGATAGCCACAAATATCATTAAGTATCTTGGGGTAACACTAACCAAGGAAGTGAAAGATCTATTTGACAAGAACTTTAAGGCCTTGAAGAAAGAAACTGAAGAGGATAGCAGAAAATGGAAGGATCTCCCATGCTCCTGGATTGGTAGGATCAATATAGTAAAAATGGCAATTCTACCAAAGGCAATCCATAGATTCAATGCAATCCCCATCAAAATCCCAACAAAATTCTTTACAGACCTTGAGAGAACAATAACTAACTTTATATGGAAAAACAAAAAGCCAGGATAGCCAAAACAATCCTATACAATAAAAGAACTTCGGGAGCCATTACCATCCCTGACTTCAAACTCTATTACAGAGCTACAGTAATGAAAACAGCTTGGTATTGGCATAAAAACAGAGATGTTGAACAATGGAATCGAATTGAAGACCCAGTTATTAATCCACACACCTACGAACACCTAATTTTTGACAAAGAAGGAAAAATTATACAATGGAAGAAAGAAAGCATCTTCAATAAATGGTGCTGGCATAACTGGATGTCAACCTGTAGGAGAATGAAAATAGATCCTTATCTATCACCATGCACAAAACTCAAGTCCAAATGGATTAAAGACCTCAATATAAATCCGACCACACTGAACTTGATAGAAGAGAAATTGGGAAGTAGCCTGCAAAACTTGGGCACAGGAAAACATTTCCTCTGCATAACCCCAGTGGCACAGACAATAAGATCAACAATGAATAAATGGGACCTCCTGAAACTGAGAAGCTTCTGTAAAGCAAAGGACACAGTCATTAAGACAAAAAGGCATCCTACTGAATGGGAGAAGATCTTCACCAACCCCACATCAGACAAAGGTCTGATCTCCAAAATATACAAAGAACTCAAGAAACTAGACATTAAAATTCTAAATACCCCAATTAAAAAATGGGGTAATGATCTGAACAGAGAATTCTAAACAGAAGAAGTTCGAATGGCCAAAAGATACTTAAGATCATGTTCAACTTCCTTAGCAATCAGGGAAATGCAAATCAAAACAACTTTGAGATAGCATCTTACACCTGTCAGAATGGCTAAAATCAAAAACACCAATGATAGCCTATGCTGGAGAGGATGTGGAGTAAGGGGAACTCTCATCCATTGCTGGTGGGAATGCAAACTTGTGCAACCTCTTTGGAAATCAGTGTGGCGGTTTCTCAGGAAATTGGGAATCAACCTACCTCTGGATCCAGCAATACCATTCTTTGGAATATACCCAAGAGAAGTCCAATCATACTACAAAAGCATTTGTTCAACTGTGTTCATAGCAGCATTATTTGTAATAGCCAGAACCTGGAAACAACCTAGGTGTCCCTCAATGGAAGAATAGATAAAGAAAGTGTGGAATATATACACATTAGAGTACTACTCAGCGGTAAAAAACAATGACATCTTGAATTTTGTATGCAAATGGATAAAAATAGAAAACACTATCCTTAGTGAGATAACCCAGAACCAAAAAGATGAATATGGTATGTACTCACTCATTAGTGGACTCTAGCCATAAACAAAGGACATTAAGCCTATCTTTCACAAGCCTAGAGAAACCAAAAAGCAAGGTGAACCCAAAGAAAAACATATATAGATCCTCCTGGAAATTGGAAGCTAACAAGATTACTGGGCAAAAGTTGGGAGCACAGAGGTGGAGGTAGGGGTGAGAGTGGGGTTGGGGGAAGGGGAGAGGGAGAAGGAGAAGGGAGAACAGAAGGACTGGGGAGAGCTTGGGGGAGTGGGAGGGTGGAGATGGAGGAAGGCCGGATATTGGAGCAGGGAATAAAATATCTACATTAAGGGAGTCATTTTAGGGTTGGTAAGAGACTTGGCTCTAGAGGGGATCCCACGTGTCCACGGAGATGTTCCCAGCTAGGTACTTGCGCAGCAGAGGAGAGGGTGCCTGAACTAGCCTTGTCCCATAGTCACATTGATGAATATCTTGATTATCACCATAGAAATTTGATCCGATGGATGGAGATAGAGACAGAGACCCAAATCCACATGAGAGCAATGGACTGACCTCCCCAGGTCCAGTTGAAGAGCAGAAGGAGGGAGAAGATGAGCAAGCAAGTCAGGACTGCGAGGGGTTGGTCCACCCACTGAGACAGTGTGCCTGATCTAATGGCAGCTCACCAAATCCAGCTAGACTGTTACTGAACGAGCATGTGATCAAACCAGACTCTCTGAATGTGGCTGCCAATGGGGGCAGACTGAGAAGCCATCATAATGGCACTGGGACCTGTCTTTTCTGGGTGTATTGGCTTTTTGGGAACCTAGTCTATTTTGATGCACACCTTCCTAGGCCGGGATGGAGGTGGGAGGGCCTTGGACTTCCCACAGGGCAGGATACCCTGACCTCTTTAAGGATGGAGGGAGAGGGAGGAGGATTAGTGGGGGAGCGGCAGGGGACTGGGAGAAGGGAGGAAGTGTAAATTTTTGAATGGGAAAAAAAAATTAAAAAAAAGAAGTTCAGGCAAGAACAGTTCCTTACCCAAATGACTAGGCTTGTCAAGTTGAAGGTAAACTCCATAACGAGTTTCTTCAATGCTCATGAACCTTTCTCAAGTAATTGGTGCTACCAGAGTAGACATGTCTCATTGTCAAGAAAAGTCTAAGTTCTTAAAACATTTTAAATGCCATATTCTGTAGGCCTTTGAAGTGTTGAAGATTATCTAACATATCTCTGTATATCTAGAAAATCTAATATAATTAAAAGTTTGATTATTATAGATGACTACCTATTAATCTGTATTTCTTAACTATACATTACAGTTTTCACTGAGCTGTATAAACATAATACCTTAAAAAAGAATATAAATATACATACAACAAAATTGATCATAAATTTGTATCAATAAAGCAAAGTCCATACCAATGTAAAGTATTCATCTCTATCATATCCCCTGTATTTGTTTTTGTTTTTCTTTTTTTTTAGAAATTAACTGTGACCATTAAACACTTATAATCAAACCCCTTTATATAAAAACAAACATTTATAAAGAACCATTTTGGGAATGTGGAGATAGTTTTCTCCAAACTGTTTCCTGCTGCAAATTAGGTAAAGTATTTTCAGGGTTCACAGAGACCTTTCAGGATGTCTTGTTCCATCAAACCACATTAGCCTAGAAGGAATCCACAGGTTCTCATCTTTTGTGGAAACAAACGCAGAACCTCTTTTCCAAAGCAACATATCCTTAGGTTCAAATTTTGAAATATATATGTTTGTTTAGCTGAGCAGTCTATACAATGAAATGTCTCTCTGTAGTCAAGAAATTCAAAGAAAATATAACAATATACATAATCTAGACTCTCTGAGTATATTTTATCTTTATGTGTTTTTTTCTCTATTACTTTTTAATATTTATTATCTTTATTCCTTTAATTTATGTCTTACTTTTTTATATTACTTTTACTGTCTCTTTAAAGACTTTGTGTTATTTTTTAACTATTTCTTTCTATAACTGCCTATACCCAATTGAACTGCCTGTAAAATTGATAAAGTTAAAGTAGTGACCTGGGTCTTTGACAATGCTCAGGAATGTTTGCTAATTAATGGCTGTATTACTATTTTTAAAATACATATTTTAAGAAACAGATTCTGGGGACTGGAAAGATGGCTCAGGGGTTGAGAGCATTGACTGTTCTTCCAAAGGTCTTGCATTCAATTCCTAGCAACCACCAGTGGCTCACAAACATCTATAATGAAATCTGATGCCCTCTTCTGGCATGAGAAATATATTCTGGGTGGTGGTGCACACCATTAGTCCCAGCATTTGGGGGGCAGAGGCAGGAGGATCTCTGATTTCAAGGCCAGCCTAGTCTACAGAACGAGTTACAGGACAGCCAGGACTATACAGAGAAACCCTGTTTGGGGGTTGGGGGGAGTACAAGATTAAACTACCCACATAATTTTTTAACAGGATTCCTCTGTGTATCCCCAGCTGTCCTGGAACTCATTATTCTTTTTTAATTCATTTATTGTGTATATAGTGTTCTGAGCACCAGATCTCATTATAGATGGGTGTGAGCCATCATGTGGTTGCTGGGAATTGAACTCAGGACCTCCAGAACAGCAGTCATTTCTCTTAACCTCTGAGCCATCTCTCCAGCCCCTGGGACTCATTCTGTCCCAGAACAGACTGTCCTGAAACTCAGAGGACCACTTGCCTCTGCCTCCTAAGTCCACCACCACACCAGGCTAAAAATTTTTGATACCTGGATTTTCTCAAAATAAGTCAGGAAACAATAGCTGGGTAGGATAAGGAAGTGGAAAAAAACTTAATGGGGTTTGCATTGTGGACAACCACAATCCTGCACTTTTTAGCACTGAGGCAGGAGGATCTTGAGCTTAACATCATCTTTGGCTACACAGTCAGAACTATCTTAAAGCAACAAGAACAAGAAAATAACAAAGATGGCCCTGATCTAATGATTTAAATTGGTTAAATACATAGAGGGTTATTCTGATCTTTCCTGTACTTTTCTCTGTTTTTATTTGTGTATGGTTCTGTGTGTGAAGAGCACGTGTGTGTGGGGGGGGGTGGCCATGCTCCTCATTGTGTGCTTGAGAAGGTCAGAGGTTGACTCAGGTGTTGCCAGTCAGATTTCTCTAAAGGAACAGAACTGATAGAGTGAGCATATTTAATGGGATTTATTAGACTGGCTTGCATGCTTGCACTTTCTCTCTCTCACTCACTCATACACACACATGCGTGCACACAAACTCTCTTTCTCTCTCTCTCTTTCTCCTTCTTACTGTCTTCTCTGTTTCTTTTCCTCCTTAGTTTTAATTTATTTATTTATTTATTTATTGGTTTTTCGAGGCAGGATTTCTCTGTCGCTTTGGAGCCTGTCCTGGAACTAGCTCTTGTAGACCAGGCTGGTTTCGAACTCAGAGATCCGCCTGCCTCTGCCTCCCGAGTGCTGGGATTAAAGGCGTGCGCCACCACCGCCCGGCTCCTCCTTAGTTTTAATCAGCACATAAGTTCTTGTCTGGTAGCCTGACAGCATTACTGGAAAATCAGTATCCCCTTTGGGGAAGTCTTAATTAAACAGGTTAAGAAAGCATTCAATCAGAAGTTGAAAGATAGTTTTCCTAAGGCTTTTTTTTTTTTTTTAATCAGGAAAGAAAACTATAAATGTTGACAGCTCTTGGAAAAGAAAAGCTGAGATGAGAAAAAAAAATCCATACTGTTTGAATGAAGCCATCATGGAGTGGTGGTCAGCCACAGGCAAACAAGCAGTCTCATGGCATGGAGGAGAGCTGCAGAGAAAGGGTAAAGAGACTACAGTACCAATGACAGCACAGTTAGGTTCTGGGTAGCATCCAAAAGAAAAACACAGAAGCAAAAGAAAGTTGTTCCAGGCAGACCCAGTGAAACCTCGTGGTCACACTAGAGTGGCAGCAGGACTTGTAAGAGGGAAAAGTCCATTATCTACTTGTAGGGATACTAATTCCTCCATGCTCTGTAGTGTCGCTTACAGAACCCACTCCCCTTAGCCAAGTGCTTGTTCTATTCAACTGGATTCACTCTGTGGGAAGCAGACAATGTCTTATCGCTTCCTGGGGGTAGGTTCCATTCTTCTCTGTATCTACTGGGCTGGAAGTCACTACGTAGCCTAGGCTGATTTACAGAAATCCTCCTGCCTCAGCCCCCAACTACTGAGATTCCAGGAAAGCTCAGCTTGACTAAAAATTTTTTTATAAAGAAAAAGAAATTATGTAGTCAATAAGATTAAAACTGTTTCTGTATCACTGAGTTTTTTATTTAAAATTTGAATTATATTAATAGCATATTTTATATCAAGTAAAGCTTTATCTAAAATTTGTCAGTATTGTGTTTTATTTTTGTTATAAATTTTAACTCAACATAATATTTATATAATTAAGCATTTATATAGCATTTATATCATTAAGTAAACCTCTGTATCACGGAGTGTACATATCCAAATTGCTTTCTGATGAAGTGCACACACATTTAAATAAAAGAGAAAGACCAATGCCTTGGGAGTTAGCAAGCTACCTTCAGTACTCTATCAACTAACACTGAAACAGACTCTAAACCTACATTCAGATTCCATCTTACCCTAGTCAGAATGCTAGTCAATGTTGCTCATTAAAAAAATGTCACAGTGAGGATGTGGAAAAAACTAAATCTTTATTCACTGCTCATGGGAATGTATCCTAGACCAACCTAGATGGATATCAGTATGGCGGTCTCCAGGAAAGCTAAAAATGGAATCACCTTATGACTCAAAACAACACCACCCCGGGGTATTTTCCAGCAGGGTTCGACATTAGCCTGTTGCTGAGATACCTGAACATTGATGTTTATTAAAGCAATATCCTCAACAGTTACATTATAGAACCTAGTTAGGTACACAACAGCAAGGGAGTGTATAAAGAAAACACTGTAAATGTTACAGCTCTGACGGGAAAATGTTACAGCTCCTGGCAGTCAGGAGCTGAGGAAGACCACAAAGCCACACAGCACAACCAACCTCACACAAGGGATTTATTGGGAAGGATACAAGAGGGTGGCTGCCCACCCCCAACCCCTGCATGGGGAGAGGAGCATCAAAGAACTGAGCAGGAATCAGGATTTCCATAGCATTTCTTGGGGTGGGGGTGGGGGCTGATCTTTCCAGGGTGGCCTGAGATTGGTGGGATTCTGTGGCCTGATGTTTGGGTAAGTTTAGGGACTAGCGGGGCTTTGTCTTCTAATCGTGGGTTTTTTCTCTGTAGGATAGAGCTTAGTCACTTGTATCTCAAGCCTCGATGGGTTCACATACACAATGGAATGCTTTTCAATGGGCTTACATACACAATGGAACGTTTTTTAACTACGAAAAGGAATGAAGTGATATTGTTTGTAGGAAAATGCATGTCACGTGAGACAATCTTATCAAGCAAGTCAGACAAAGATTACATGTTTTCTCTCATTTGTGCCTCTTAGATTTTACATTATCACATAAAAAGTATTCAAAATGAAAGTGGAAGAGAAATTGTCTAGGGAAATAATGGGGACAAACAAGAAGGGGAGAGACATTTCCATATAATACATATTTGCATGAAAAAAACTGTTTTCAAAAGGAGTAATATTCTAGTGGGTTTTGCGCTTTTTTTTTTTTTTTTTTTTTTGGTTTTGACAGGGACTTGCTATGTTCCTGAAATTGGCCTTGAACTCAGGATCCTTCTGCCTCACCCTCTTGAGTCACTGGGATTGTAGGCGCCACTCAGCTCAGCTCTGAGAAAGGTTTTAAGGCAAACACCTCATGAAGAAGTTGACTATATAGTTGAAATATAGTGCATGCAATAACAGGCCACAATTTCTTAATTTGGTACTTCCCAGGAAAAAGGTGAAAATGGTTATTGGTAGGAGGGATACTGCCTTGGTCTGAAGGCCTGATTCAGAAGAATGGAGAAGTGGTTGGTGAAATGGCTCAGCAGGAAGGGCACTTGCTGCCAGGCCCGATGGCCTGACTTAATCCTCAGAGCCCACCCACGAGGGAAGGAGAAAA
Organism: Ondatra zibethicus; assembly: GCA_004026605.1. Classification (NCBI taxonomy): domain Eukaryota; kingdom Metazoa; phylum Chordata; class Mammalia; order Rodentia; family Cricetidae; genus Ondatra; species Ondatra zibethicus. The sequence continues at coordinate 25,094 of PVIU01001568.1, read as the reverse complement.
CTGACTCCTAAAAGCTTTCCTCTGACCTCCACACAAGACACATGACACAGGACAATCATGCACATGCTCACACCAAGTATGCACGCAAAATAAATGTAAGTAAAAGAATTTTAAAAGTACTGAGAAGTGAGTTAATAACAGGATGTCAGGGAAAAAAACCTGTAGAAATGCTGCTGTCTAATGTCATCAGAATACAGGATCATATAGGACAATAAAACTTCGGGGTTAATTAAGCCAAAGTATCTTCCCTTCTCTCTGTCATTCAAGGATTATACTTCCGGTGATACCGGCACTAACTAATCTACTGAGTGGCATCATAGTCTATTTCTGAGAATAAGGGACATATCTGATTTTTGAACACAAGAGAAAATACAATGTTTCTTAAAAGAGCTTTCACTCAATCATCAGCGAATCTCAGTAAATCAGGGTGAAAATAATTCTCTTCCATCCAACAAACAAACCACAAAACATCTGTTTTGATTGCATCTTTCCCAGATTGGAAATGTTGACAGCTGCTACATTTGCTATTTTGTGAAACCATTCAACTATTGATTGACCTCTGTTTAACTTTGATGTGGCTTTATATTTTGCTTGGAAAAGAAAAATCAATCTTAGTAACTCCAAGACTGACGTACAGTTAATACATGGAAAAACTTGGGTTATTCTGCAAAGTACTATTTAGAAAAGGTATTGACCCCAGATAACTGAAAATGAACAACAACAACCACACACAACAAAACCAAGCACAACAAAGGTGCTGCATGAATTATCCTGCCGCAGAATATCTGTTAAACTATGCACAGATTGTTTAATTATGTAAAGATGTGTGACTGTTTTACCTTGCCTGTCGAAGGCACCTGATGGGTCTAAAAAAAAGCTGAACAGTCAAGAATGAGAGAGGAGTTATAGGCGGAACTTCTGGGCAGGGAAAGTAAGTAGGGAGAGAAATTTAAGCTTGAGGGAGAAAGAAAAGGAGACACCAGGGAGACACCATGAGCCAGCCAGCCAGATACAGAAGGGGCAGGAAAGTAGGACATACAGAATGAAAGAAAGATAAAAAGCCCTGAAGCAAAATATAGGTGAATAGAAATAAATTAAGTTATTTTAATTTAGCTAAACTAAGGCTGAGCATTCTCAATTAATAATACATCTCTGTGTCTTTATTTAGGAGCTGGTTGGTGTCCCCTCCCTCTAAAAAAAATCCAACTACGTCATCTTGTGTCCACCCTGTGTTGGCGAAGCCCAGATGAACATCATCTTTTTTGGTGACTCTGCCGCTTCCTCCTACAGTCTCATTTAGTTCAGCACAGGTGAGATAGGTGGGTGGTGGCCAGGATCACAGCAGCCCCAGTTTGAGGACCCTGTGGTGTCTGTAAAGCAGAATTTAAGAAGCAGGAGTATCCAAGGTGGTGACAGGAGAGATGAGACAGAGAGCCTGGCTTTGCAGGCAGTTGCTAAAGATGACAGACCAAAGAAGACCCAATGTCTAAACTATCCCTAGGAAGCCTGTGTGCAGCTCAGAGGCAGCGGGGCTCCAAGGTGAACTGGTAAAACCTAGTCCAAGGTAAGATACTAGAGTCCAAAGCTCTGTCCATTTTACTACCTGGTTTAACTTGCCCCTTGTAACTTTTAAATGGGGTCTCCCTCCCTTGCTGGCAGGGACCCACTGACCAATCAGAATCCCCATAAGCATTCAAATTGACTGACCACATTCATCCCAAATGGGTGCCTAATCTATATATAGATGGGACTGAATTGGCCTGTTCCCAGGATCTGAGAATCTCTGTATTAGATGTCTATTCTACTCTTCAAACAACCCTTTATTTTAGCCATCTCTGCCCATATTCCCTCCATTGTTAGTTCCTCTCTCCCATCCCTGCTTCATCCTCCTGTTCCAGTCCCTGCTCCATCCATCTATAACTATCTATTCTAATTCCCTTGCCTATCAAGATCTATCTGTTGCCACAAGTCCCTTCCTCTATAACCCAACCTCTGTGATTCTATGGATTGAAGCTTGGTTATTTTTGAATTCACTGCTAACAGCCACATATGAGTAATTACAAACCATATTTGTCTTTCTGGGTCAAGGATACCTTACTCACAATGATGGCTTTCTTTCTTTCTTTCTTTCTTTCTTTCTTTCTTTCTTTCTTTCTTTCTTTTTTCCTTCCTTCCTTCCTTCTTTCTTTCTTGTTTATTTTTCTTTCTTCCTTCCTTTCTTTTTTTTTTGAGGGGGGGTTTCGAGAAAGGGTTTCTCTGTGTAACAGCCCTGGCTGTCCTGGAACTCACTTTGTAGACCAGGCTGGCCTCTAACTCACAGAGATCTGCCTGCCTCTGCCTCCAAAGTGCTGGAATTAAGGGAATGGGCCACCACTGCCCAGCTTCAATGATGGTTTTCTAGGTCCAGCTATTTATTTACCTGCAAATTTCATGATTTTTTTTCATGAAATACTACAACAAAACTTTTTCGTAATTATAAAATACAAATATTTTGGATACTTTGAAAAAATACAAAAACTACTTGTTTCTTTAGCTAGTTTTAAAGGAATTAGGAACGAAGGGAAAGTTCTTGTATTGAACATGAAAAACAGAAAAAAATGTCTACACTATTGGCTAGTTGAGCCAAGCTGGTTTTTCTTAATTAAGGTCACATATATCTACACTTGTTAGGGCTAAAACACAGCAAACAGTTCACTTCGAAAGGCCTTAAGGCCTCTCTAAATATAAATTACATTTTGAGCTTTTGTTCTTCCTTCTGTAGTGGTAGCAACTGAACTCCAAGACCTGGGCCGCTGGGCAACTGCTCTGCCACTAAACACAACCTTACTTCTGAACAAAATATGCTGGAATATTAAGACTGCCCAGTTTAAGACTTTACGGTAGTGTATTTTGGTTCTGCACTGCCAGTCTTTTGGACTTGTGCAGATCACAGGGGTCAGTTTGAGGAATTTATTAACTCTTGGCACTGGAGTGAGTTAAAAAAATAGTATCAAATATGCAGGTATTCCAAATATGTGGTTTAGACTCTGATGTGAATAAAATGTATTTTATTCAGCTTGATAGTAAATAAAATAAAGCAGACTACTCATTTTAAGGATTCTTCCTCATTAACTTTGGTTTTGTCAAGCACCTACATGATAGCTCACAGTCATCTATGACTGTAGTCCCGTGGGATCTGATGCCCTTTTCTGGTGTGCAGACATACATGTATACAAAATACCCATATACATAAAATAAATAAATACTTTGTTGTTTTTTATGCTGAGTAATACTCCATTGTGTAAATGTACCACATGTTCTTTATGTATTTATCTGCCAAGGGACATCTAGATTGTTTCTGATTTCTGGTTCTTATGAAAACAGCAGCAATAAACACAGCTGAGCAAGTGTTTCTGTGTTGGGAGGAAGGATCCTTTGGGTATATATCCAAGAATGATATGAATGGATTTTCAGGTAGATCACTTTACAATTAATGTAGACCTCTGTGTGTTTCTTTTGGACCTAACGACGGCGGGAACTGGGCAGAACAGAAACCTCAGTCAAAAGAATGGCGCCCACATGGACAACTGCATCCACATAAAGCCTGAGAGAGCTTGATGTAGGCCCATATTTCTGTATGGCATGGCAGCCAAGCCATCAAGCCATAGGCCACACCTGGGATGGGTCACGTATCCTGCCAGGCAGGCTGTCACTGCCCTAACAAAGGGTCAGGATGTTTTGCTCCTTTCTTTGTAATAGCATACAGAGCAGACAGGTAGTTGTGGACATGACAAAAGGCCATTCACCTGATTACCTAGGAGACAGAATGCTAATGTATTTCGCCCTCAGTTAAGTTATGGTATTAAAACTGTTTGGAGACTAAATGGAGGAATTCTTCAGGATGTGAACTCAGGATTTCATGAGGGACCACTGAGAAAGAATCTCCCTCCCGATGAAGCCACGTGAGTCCTGTTTTTATTCCTGTCTCCTCCACGCCGGTCCAGAGAGAGAGAGTTTATGCTGGGGTCTGGTCAAGAGAAATAATTGAGGGTCTGGGCTAGCATTGGACCCCGACAGCCTGGGAAGTAATTCTAGACAAAAAAGAATAGAGTAAAGCATGGCTTATTGATAGCAGCACTTTCTCAGGTGGGCTCTGCTTTCTAGAGGCAAGCGCTCTCATTTAAGAGAGGCTTCCTGAGTCAGCATTAGCTGCAAAACCCTGCAGCTCTTTTAAGAGGTCCTGCCAAGAAACACTTAAATGGTGTTGATGAAAAGCGACTGCATGTTTTTTGGTGGTGGCAGGGACCTTGAAACACCATAGAGTTGTGGCAATAAACAGGGCTCCGGCGGGTACCTCTGCCATGAGGTTGGAATTTCAGAAAGCTAAGGAATGGGCTGGATCCAGCCGTCAAAGCCACAGCTTTAATCCTAGCCATATCGCTTAGCAACAATAAAGACTCATGTGGTCAGAAAAAGAGAGATATACAGTAAAGAGAATTTCAAAGATGAAGAAAACCTCTAAACAGTTTACAGTGTTAAAAATATATGTAGGCTCAGGGGAAAAAAAAATAAAGGCCTTAAAGGTATGGTGGCACACACCTTTAATCCCAACATGGGAGACAGAGGCAGACAGATCTCTGTGAGTTCAACATGGGGTGGCACACACGTTTAATCCCAGCACTTGGGAGGCTGAGGCAGGCAGATCTCTCTGAGTTCAAGGATAGCCTGGTTTACAGAGTGAGTTACAGAACAGCTAAAGATACACAGAGAAACCCTGTCTCAAAAAGCCAAAAAATTAAAAACAAAAATAAAAGAAATCGAGTTTAAAATAAAGCCATGTAAAGATGGAAAACACACAGAGAATCTGGATACTATATATTATTATGCTTTCATTGAATTGAATGCTGAGGAAGGAGAAAAAGCTGCTAAAAGATATTTGATTATAAATGCTGCTGGATTAATCATATATATTGCTTTGACTTTAAAATTTAAGTCAAAAGATATGTTACTTTGGATAACAGGTTTTGCTTTTGTTTCCACAGGAAATGAGTGTGAGTTCATTCTGTGTTAAGAAAAATCAGGTTTGACCAAGGAAGACCCCCTGAGAAATCTCCGATAGGAGGAATGGCCCAGATGTCTGAGTTCTACACCCAGAACAGTTCAAAGACTGCTGCCTGAGATGATCAAGCCTCACGGGATACTCCAGTCACGACTTGATCATAATTCTAAATTTTCTTTAAGTTCCCATAAGATTATCAGCACCCCCAATCAGCAAAAAGTAGCCTGGAAAACTATGCCCACATTCCCCAAAAAATGGACTATAGATATTTTTCTTTGTTTAGAATGTTGGTTACAAGTTGCTATGGATAATGGTCAGGCAAAAAGCTAAACAAGGGATATTAGATTCGGAGTTCTTGTTTTAAAAAGGGGGGAATTGCTGTGAGACAATGGTCTTTTAATCTGTCACTTGTATTATTTTTAATAAAATGCTAATTGCCCAGTAGCTAGGCGGGGCGACGAGAATTCTGGGAAGAGGGAAGTTTCAGTCTACAGTCGTGACCCAGATGCAGAGGACACAAGATGTGACTGCCTCACTGAAAAAGGTACCAAGCCCCGTGGCTCACACAGACAAGTACTATGGGCTGATATAAGTCATAAGAGTTAATAAGAAGCCTGAGCTAATAGGCCAATCAGTTTATAATTAATGTAGACTTCTGTTTGTTTCTTTGGGACTTAAGGACTGCAGGAACTGGGCAGGACAAAAACCTCAGCCAACAGTAGATCAATTCCCATCTTCCTGAGAATCTGCCAAATCCTAGCACTTGGGTGGCAGAGGCAGGTGAATCTTTGAGGCCAGCCTGGTCTACAGAGTAAGTTCCAGGACAATCAGGGATATGTAGAGAGACCCTGTCTCAAAAGAACAAAAACAAAAACACTGATTTCCATAATGGCTCAACAGGTTTGCATTTCCACCCACATCCTCACCAGCATGAACAGTCACTTATTTTACAGATTGTAGCCATTCTGACAGGTGTAAGATGAAATCTCAAAGTAATTAGGATTTGCATTTCCCTGATGGCTAATGATGTTGAACATTTCTTTAAGCGTTTGAACATTTGAAGTTCTTCTTTTGAGAATTCTTTGTTTAGATGTGTACCCCATTTTTAAATTGGGCTCTTTGGTGTTTTTTTTTATACCTAGTTTATTGAGTTCTTTATATATTTTGGCTATTAGCCCTCTATCATATGTGTAGTTGGTAAAAACATTTTCCCATTTCCTAATATATACCTAAATGAAACTGCCAAGTAATTGGGGAGGCAGAGCCCCACATGGCCATCTCTTGTCATCAAATGAAACTTCCAACACTGTCATTGGGGTATATATAATTGAGTTGTTGCCTAAACAACCCATGCTTTGCCAACACCATAGTTTACTTTCCACAAACTGAGAGCAAGGCTCCATTGCTTAGGACAACACCTACACAACCTATTGAACATGGAGGTGTTGAGCTGGGGCCTACGAAGAGCCTTTATCACTTTGGTGTCTTGTTATAGGAAGGTACTCTGCAGACTACTAAAAGTGAAGCATAAACACCAACCCAACCACAAACCCTTTGATCTACCATAGTGTCTTGCCTTCAAGATATGCTAGGACAATGGTTGCACAAACTTATAGGAATAACCAACCCATATCTGATTTAAGTTAAGGCCCACTCTATGAGATGTAACCCACATCTGACAGTGCTTGAATGAGCAAGAACCACAGACTAGATAGCTCAGGGACCTAGGGCAAAACCAAATGCTACTGGTATAGAAAAGAAAAATCACTGTAGCAATACAATAACTGCTGATTGCATTCTGCCAGACTCATAGACCAGTGCCTTGCTCAGACATCCTCAGAGAAACTTCCTGCTGCAGCAGAGGGGAACAAACACAGAGCCCCACAGCTGGCTGTGGTTGTGCCGGGGTTGGATCTTGCTGGTCTGACACTGGGCCAGGCTGGAGGGCCCAGTGTCAGAGTCACAAAGAGAAACAACAGGGTCTAAAGGGCTCCATTTCTGTGTGAGTCTCATGAGGGTTCCACCCATAAAGGCAGGAGTGGGTGGATTATGCAGAGAGTGAGAGACCTTGGAAAACTCGGTCCTAAATGGGATGTCTCTATCAAATCTCTCCCTTGAGGGCTCAGGCAACCCTGTGGAAGAGGAGGTAGAAAGAGTATAATAATCAGAGTAGATGGAGGACACCAAGAAAACAAGGCCCTCTAAGTCTACATGATCGAAGCTTCTATGATGTCACAGAGACTGGGGCAGCATGTGCAGAATCTGCACAGGACTGCACCAGGTCCTTCTGTGGGTATAGACTCTTCATACCTCCCCTTGGGGAACATGTAAATTGAAGCTCATTAATATTAAGTAGCAGTAATTTTTTTTTCATTTTCAGCCACTTTACCCACATTTCAAGCTCTCAGGAGTTAAGTGTGGCTGGTGGGTTCTTCCTTGACCAATAACAGGTATAGGCCAAACCCATACATGCAGAGATTTCAATGGGAAGTGCTAGCTCAGAATATCCTCCTCGGAAAACGGTTCATTCACATGGGCCATTTGTTTCTACAGTGAAGTGGTGTTCACATTTAGCACTGAAAAATTCATTTTGTATGTAGTTTTGTCTTCACGACATCTGGTCAGCAGTGGTAGTTTCTGGAGTTTCCAATAAACATGGTGTAACTGTTTCCCACTGGAGTACAGAGCAATCTAGAAGTAAGATTCAGGAGCATGTAAATGGGAGAATTACCTTAATTATTGATAAAATTGCATAGAGCTAGTACACATATTCATAATTCCAGTTACTCAGGATGCTGAAGCAGGAGGATGACAAGTCTGAAGCCAACCTGAGCGAGCTATGGGGCCCTGCTTCACATGACAGGGTAGACCGTGCCTGAAGTTGTCCTCTTACCTCCATATGCATCCTCTCCGAACACACAGACAGGAACACACACGTATGTAGACACAAGAGGACGAACGGGAGGAGAAAGAGACAATCACCATGACTTGATTGTAAAACATGATTTTTAGATCTGCAGCAAAATGGCATTTTTGAGATTAGCCAGACTTCTCTACCTAGTCATCCTACTGGTTAGAATATTCAAGATTCCTCTGAAGGAATATTCAAAATCTTTTCCGGCTATGTAATCTTGTAAAACTAATTAAAGCTAATTAAGCCTCTTTAAGTTTCAGCTTCCTTATTCATAAAATAGAGATAATAGTTCTATCCAGCTGGACACTAAGGATACTACTCCCTGTGTAAAACTGAAAATGACACCATGAGTTCCGGGAGCGCATGAGGTTTTTGATTTACTTAGTCACAGCCTTCCCAGTGTCTAGGTTACATTCCAAAAGGATTTGTTGATTTGCTGACTGAATGACTAAATAGCAGGCAGAGAAAACAAGTGGCTCAGAGCATTCACTCAGCATACTTGCGAGGCTGGGACTTTGCACATAGTGCAGAGAAGGCAGTGGACTCATTGTCAGAATAGGGACCAAAGGAGAAGCATGAGCCAGAAATGCTGAGCACTTTGGACGTGGGAGTTCGAGGAGCTTGTAGCTAACCAAGTACACGGGTTAGCCAACAGGAAGACATTCAGAGCCCTGCTCTCCTCACCGCATGGGCATGGTCTTCTTTATTGCACGGTGATTCTCACTAGCCTAGACCCTACTGCTCAGAGTTAGGCTGACGGGCAAGTGAGCACAAGATCTGCCTATATCCTCCTCAGAGAAATCATTAATCTGCATGACACCAAACTTGACTGCCAGTTTTTTTTCTTTCTCTCTCTTCCTTTTTACTTCCTTCACCTTCTCTATCATTGTTCTTTTTTTATATATTTATTATGTATATAATATTCTGTCTGTGTGTATGTCTGCAGGCCAGAAGAGGGCACCAGACCTCATTACAGATGGTTGTGAGCCACCATGTGGTTGCTGGGAATTGAACTCAGGACCTTTGGAAGAGCAGGCAGTGCTCTTAACCGCTGAGCCATCTCTCCAGCCCCATTGTTGTTCTTTCTTTCTTTCTCATCTAGTTTTTTTTTTATTTTTAAGTGAGTTTCAGGGATGGCACTAGGGCCTTCACGCTTGCATGAGCAAGCCCTTTATTGATTGAGCTACTTCCCTAGCCCTGGTGTTTGGTTTTGAAGTAGGCTCTTACCAAGGCGACAATAACCAGCCTTAAAGTCGCTAAGATGTTCCTGCCCTCTTAAACTCCTCTCTAGGATACTCATTGCTTTACTCTCCCAGTGAGTGCTGGGATTACAGGCAGGAGCCACCACACACAATTAAAAAGCAGATTTAAGACAGAAGGTTTGGGGCTAGGCCCAAGGTTCTAAGCAGTGCCCTGGGACAAGTGCCAACCTCCTACATTTTGAACAGCAACATACACAGTGCAAGGAAATGGCCTTTAAAACTAGTTAGGGATGTTTTGCCTGTGTTTGTTTTCTTTATAATGTAATTTCTCAGTCTAAACAGTGTAGAAAGAATGGCATATCTTATAAATTGTTTTCCTAAATTTTATTTTCACATATTAAAAAATATGTCATTTTGAAACAGGGTTTGGTCTTTGACCTGTAATTCAACACACAAAAAATTATCTTCTCTAAATTTTACTGTCAGGTACTCAGGCTCTAAAAAGTTAGAGTTAGCCTTAGGGCTAAGCGCTTCAGGCTAAGTTTAGCAGCTATTAGAAATAATGCAGCAGGCAGGAAGGTTCCGGAAGTACTGGAGGTAAATTCAGGACATTTTGAAACATTCAGGCACCTAGAAAAAGTACTAATTGTGAAAGAGTGACCTATTTTCAAAGACAGGAGCAAAGAGACCAACTATGCCAGAATGTGACCAGAATGTGGAGGGTTCTGGTGGTGCAGGCAGGTAGGATTTGCTGAAGGAGGCAAGGCAGAATGTGACTAACACCCAGCCTTCTCAGGTTCCCCCCAAAGATGACACCCACAAATAAGCAGGAAGCAGTCTTGAGAATCTGCCGCCCCAATTCCTTTGACCTGTGGTGCCTAACCGCCCACTTTTTTTATTATAAGAGACAAGCCACGCCCACTCCCTCCCCCATCCACTGAGGCAGGCTGATCTTCAGCTTCCTGCCTGAGCATTCTCTTTTTTCCATCTTCCTCTCAGAGAGGCAGCTTCTGCCTCTCTCCCCACTTCTCCCCTTCCACCTCTTCTGTCTGTCTGTCTGTTTCTCTCTCTGCCTCTCTCTCCCCCTCCCCCTTTCTGCCCTTCTCCCTTTCCTTCCATAACCCCTAAATAAATGTCCAACTCCATTCTGTATGGTGTGCCTATTTGTCTCTCTCTTGCCCGCCCCCCACTGCCACATGGAGACCTGGAGACCAGCCGCGTGGTCTCGTGCGCAGTCCCTGCCTAGACTGCCCACTGCCAGGGACTTGCACCATCCCGGGACCCAGGAACCAGCCAGCAGCCCACAAAGCTTCCTGCCTCGTGGTCTCGTGCACAGTCCCTGCCTGGGACTGGATGCTTTCCACAGCAAGCCGCCGGGGGCTCACAGCCTGCTTGGGACCGAAAGACACTCAAAGTGGTCTTGTCACCGAGGAGCCCCCAGGCTCAATAACCAAGCCGTCAGATGCAAAAGCACGAGATTTATTTCACGATTGCGCAAGCAGGTGCCCAGCTTTGTGATAGCTAAGCACCCTGAGCATCCAGGCAAGCAAGCTTTTATAGACAAAGTCACGAGTTTTACATGAATTATAATATGGGGTACGGGTACAATTGGGATTGGTCTAGATATTCAAACCAGAGTTCAACCCAGAATGAAATTAGCATAGTCCAGCCTATTTCCAAAAAACTCAATTACGTGACATCCTGCTAACTATGTGACATCCTGCTGGCTACGTGACATGTGACATCCTGCTTGTTCCATTGTGACTGAGAAACACCACCCGTTTTCACACTTACCTGCGCATAAGACAGAGACTGAAGATACACAGACAAAGGCTAACAAAACTTAGATAGACAAAACCACTGATCCAGAGTCAACATCACAGTCTGTCCCAATCATCAGAGTCACAAGTAAGACAAAACAAAAGACCGAAGACACAAACAAATGTCTGTGGGAACCTGGATTAAAAACTTTCTCTTTAACCTGCAAAATAACATCAAGGTTAAAGGTCCCGTACCGCGGCCAGCCAACGTTAAAGGTTGGCCATTTGGAACTGCAAAAGATAGTCCATTTCTTCTTTTTGACTTTGACCAACTGGTTGCAAGCATGGTCCTGGACTTCTTTCCAATGATCTAAAGTCAAACTTAAAAAAGTTGTTATTGCTTTACCCATCTCGGGAACACAGAAGACACAAAAGACAGAATAGACAGCCAGCACAACAAAACACAAATAGACAACACAGGCCAGAAGCCATGCGGCACTGACTCGGCTCAAAACCGAAAGCAACAACTCAAATGGAGGCGGGGAAGAAATCCCCATTCTCCGGGAAGGAGGACAGCCTGCTCATCTCCTTCACCTCAAAACAATCCTGGAGCATCCTCCAAGATTAAGAGTCAGAGTTCTCGGGTTCATCAACCCCCTCCTGACTCCAATACAGAGCCGTACGTACGGTACAGACACTGGCACCAGACTTGCAGAAAACCATAGGGAACCAACAGATGCTGGCCAGACTTACCTCCTGAAGGGTCCCGGAATTGAGTCGGGGGTCTCCCTTTCCCGGCCAACGCACCAAATGAAAGACCCTCAAAGTGGTCTTGTCACCGAGGAGCCCCCAGGCTCAATAACAGGCTGTCAGATGCAAAAAGCACGAGGTTTATTTCACGATTGTGCAAGCGGGTGCCCAGCTTCGTGATAGCTAAGCACCCCGAGCATCCAGGCAAGAAAGCTTTTATAGACAAAGTCACGAGTTTTACATGAATTATAATATGGGGTATGGGTACAATTGGGATTGGTCTAGATTTTCAAACCAGAGTTCAACCCAGAATGAAATTAGCATAGTCCAGCCTATTTCCAAAAAACTCAAGTACGTGACATCCTGCTAATTACGTGACATCCTGCTAATTATGTGACATCCTGCTTGTTCCATTGTGACTCAGTTTACAGTTTGGTAATCATTCACTATGACGGTTCTGATAACCATCTGCCTAGAAAACTGTAACCAGTCCTGATAATTGCTAGCCTTCCTGCCCAGCGGGGGGGGGGGGGGGGGGGGGGGGGGGGGGGGGGGGGGGGGAGGAAGAATCTGTCGGAGTGCAACAGTCAAACTGGTTTATCACGCTTTGTAGTTTTCCATAACCCAACTCATTCAGTTCGCTATGAAAAATCGGTTGGGGTCTTTCAGGGACTGGCTGCTTATGGCAGCAATTTCACATTGTGCTTACCGACCCCAGAGTCAGGTCAGGTAGAAAGGATGAATAGAACCTTAAAAGAGACCCTGACAATTGGCCTTAGAGACCTACGGAAATGACTGGACAGCCCTCCTTCCCTTTGCCCTATTCCGGGTTTGGAACACCCCTAGGATTTAAACTCACCCCTTATGAGATCCTATGTGGGGGGACCGTCACAGCTCACCGAGTTGGGTGGAATGTATAATCCTGATGCTATTCTTTCTATAACTTTATTTGCCCACCTAAAGGCCCTTGAAGTGGTGTGACGCCAGACCTGGGGACAACTGACAGAAGTATGCATCTCTGCCTGGATCCACGCCTCCCATGTGAAGCAAGCTCCTGAACTACCCAAATTGCAGTTTCCGGGTCTTTTAACAACACCACCAGTCAGGAGGCTTGTGTTTGGGGGACTAATCATAGGCTGACTCTTACTGAGGTTATATAATGAGACTCTTAAGAGCCCTAAGACTCCTGGCACTAGGTACTTGATTCCTGGTTTAGGTAAATGATGGGCTTGTAGTACAGGCCTGACACCTTGCGTGTTGACATTGGTTTTTAATGACACCAAAGATTACTGTGTGCTTGTACAACTGGTACCTAGGGTCTTTAATCATCCAGCTAACATGCTTGAAGATGAGTTTGACAAGCACCCAACTCGCTTTCGACGAGAACCTATTTCTCTGACACTAGCAGTAATCCTGGGCCTCAGGGTAGCTGCCCTGATACAGTCCCCTCAATACTTTAAATGAATTAAAACTAATTACCTTCATTAGAGAAAGAATAAGTGCTATTCAGATTTTGATGTTACGCCACCAATATAGCGCTTTACAAGGTCAAGAAGATACTGAAATCTAGTTCTATGATTAGAACTAGGTACTTGAAGAAGTGGGGAGATGAAAGGCCCGGATAAATCCATACCTCTCTAGCAGAAAGAGAAGAGCCAAAAAAATGTAGTTTAGCGGGGTCAGTGACTCTGTTTCAGGAACTAGCTGAAGATAAAGTTAGATTATAATCTTGAGAATAAACAGGGAGTTACCCCCTTGTGATGATCACTGGTATTTTCGGAATTTTCCAATGAAGCCCTCCCCACCCCCTTTGGATTACTGGGTTGTGGTTTCTTCCCTTAAGTACCCCTTCTCCCAGCTACTCGGGGTCAAACTCCTCCCCTGCACGGGTTATGAGTCTCGACCCCAGAGCTGGTACTTGTCAATAAACCTCGTGTGATTGCAGCAAGGACGGTCTCTCGTGAGTTCCTGGGGGGTCATGTTATCCTGAGAGTTGAGTGAGACTCTCCCTGATCAGGAGGTCTTTCACCTTCCTCTACTACACGAGTATCTTGCTTTGCCGCTTACCTTTGTGACTGAACCATCTTGTGTCATCTCCTATGTTTACAGTCCTTCTTCCCTTCTCAGTTCTCAGTGGGCTGTGCTGTTTCCCCTCAGACTCAGGTTCACACAGTCATTAGCCTTTTCCAACGTCTCTAGTTTTCTAAACAATGTCAACTTTGTTTGTTTGTTTGTTTTTTCCAAGACAGGGTTTCTCTGTAGCTTTGGAGCCTGTTCTGGAACTAGCTCTTGTAGACCAGGCTAGCCTTGAACTCACAGAGATCCACCTGCCTCTGCCTCCCAAGTGCTGGGATTAAAGGCACATGCCTTTATCCCAACTTCTTTGTTTTTTCCTAGGTCACAGATTTTACAGCACCTTGATACAGTATTAATATTTTGAATTGCCATTTACTCTACCTTATTTACTTAAACCCTAGTTTAGACTGCCAATGTCTAATTTCTGAAAAAATATGACAAACATTTTTTTTCTGTCTAAAGGGTTATTCTGAGTAAAATTTTCCTTCTAAAATTCAGCTGTATATATCTTCAATATTAACCTTTATCAATGATACATCTTATTCATAAATCCATGTTTTGATGAACCTTGAAGAAATTTCTGCACACTGAATGCATGTTAGACAAGTCATTCTTCTCCATACAAACATAGACCAAATGAGAGTATTTTTGTCTATATTTTACAGATAAGAAAACTGAGATTTAGTTACAACAGACCGTATATTTTAAGAGAAGAATGGTAGGAACACAGCCCACCAATCATCACTTCCCACTGTTTTGGTCTTGAATCTTCGATGCCGTTCTTCAATTATCTCCTAGAGATTTCCCTCTGCTTTTAAATTTTCTACTGGATTGTAAACACTTTACTGTACAAGGACACCTGGGTTCCATCTTCCTTTAATTTAACTGAGGGTCTACTATGGAACTCCCCAAGAAATTGTCAGTAAATAATACATAAAATTTTACATAGTCTTTCATAATATGCATGTCTAGTAAATTGTCACAATATTATTATTGACGCATCAGATTGAAGACCCTTGTGTTCCTCGTGCCTCACAATCTGACTAGAGGACACCAGATTTGAATGCTACAGCCTACCCTTTCTTTGAAGCGGCATTCAGTATGATAAAGACATTAACATAAACAGAAAAAATCCCTTCGCTGCTGCTGTTGTCCTTTTAATGTACTGAAGAAAGAAAAGGAAAATAGTTGTATTTTTTCTTTCTTTTATGGTGAGAATGTAAATGTGTTTTTCATGTTCATTTAACTTTCAGGAAATCACTAAGAGTGTCTCTTCAAGACTCCCTGGCGAAGAATCTTATGTACAGAAACTAGTGCTAAAATCCTTAGTTCCTGCCTATGCCTGGAAATCCTAGCTTTTGAGCGAGTTCATGAGAAGCAGAGATGGAAACCGGCGGACTTAGGACCGCGCGGAAGCCAAGCTGTCTAAGTACTTACACCCTTCGGCTCCCGGAACCCGCCTCTCGTCGCGTGACGTCACCCGCCTTCCGGAAGTCCCGCGCCAGCGCCGGGGGCGTGTCCAGGCCCCTCCGCGTGCAGTTACCTGAGAGACGCGCGAGTTTCGGTGCCGCCGCCGTCCCCGCCCCTGCCGGGGAGGCCCACGCGGCGCCATGGAGGTGGTGGAGGCCGCCGCGCAGCTGCAGACGCTCAAGTTCGGCAGCTCCGGCCAGGGGCCCGCGGCACCGGCGGCACCTGAGGAGCCCCGGGAAGCCCAGCAGGCGGAGCGGGCCCCGCAAGCAGGGGAGCAGCCGCCAGCCCCGAGCGCCGACGCCGGCGGAAATCCGCCGCAGCTCGACCGGCCGCCCCTAAGCGAGGCCTGCGTCACCGGCCCGGACGCCGTGGAGCCGCCGCCAGCCCTGCAGGCCTCGGACTCATCGGACTCAGACTCGGATTCGGACAGGTCGAGTGCACGCGCGCCCGGGGGCTGCCGGGACCGGGGGCCGGGGGCCTGGGTCGTGGTGGGCGCGCGCGCTCTGCGGGGCGGCGCTGCTGATGCTGGCTGCGCACGTGCGCTCCGGGATCCGGTACCCGGCCTTGCTGCATCTTCTTCCCAGGGGTGTCTGCACAGTTACAGGACTTCCCACGTCCTTCCCCGACTTGACAGTCCGCAAAGGCACAAGTAGAGGGGGTAACCTGTTTACCGTGTAGAAAACTCGGTATTTGTAGATTGTTTTCATAACCTCCATATAAGCTTAGCATATACTTCAGAGTTATGACATGAATATTGTTTCAGTTTGGAATTGCCACTTTTTTTTTCCATCGAAACCACTTTTTTCAAATTTTAGGAGTTGGCGGTCAGGAAAAGGATTGCTGTATGTTTCAAAGTTGACTTCTCTTCCAGAAAAGGTCTCATGGAGGCCAGACTGGTCTCAAACTGTAACCTGCCAGGATGACAGTGAACTCCTGCCTCCTTCCAAGTGTAGGTTGTACATGCGCCCACCATAGCTGCTCTTCTCATAGCTGCTTGATAATGTTAAAATTTGCGAACCAGTTTCTTGGTATTTGGGGCTCTATGCTTACCAGAGAAATTTACTCTCTGTGCTCTTGTTGATGGAAGAAGATCCAAAATATAGAATGGTTTCCAAATACCTTGACCACGCGGCGAGGGGGTTCTGAGAGTTGAGCGAGATAGGCACATGGTGGGGAGATGTGGGAGTTTTAGAAAAACCACTGACTGAGACCAGGGAGAGTGGTTTCTCTTATGCCCGAATCCGCGGGTTCCCCACAAAAGCCAACAAAAAAGACCGAGTCCCATATGGAAAAGCAAAGAGCCCTTATTTTAATCAAGTTTGCAAACTCGGTCTATCCCAACGTATTGGAATAATCGGAGACCCAGGAACTCAATTAGGGTAGGGTTTTTATAGTAGTAGAGGTGGGAGTGAGGGGGGTCTCTGAGGTTTAGGGCCCCTGATTGGCTGACATTTGTCTAGGGGTGTCCTGTTGAGGTGCCCTGGCTGGTAACTATCTACACCTCTTGGAATGCCAGGCATTTCCTTTGAATGGTCTGCTCTTGGGTGGGGGTCGGTTCCTCCTGCAGCCAGGCCCTGTCTCTGGGTAAACTATGGAGACTCCAGAGTCCATTTAAATTCATCGATGGCCAGAGTCACAGGTGATAATGGTTGGAAGTAAAGAACTTCCTTTGGGTGACCTGCCCAGACTTAGATTATCATGGCTGGCCCCCACATTCCACAGTTTCCAGTTGAGGGAGAGGTGCTGAAAGTTGGGGGAGGGAGCTGAGCCGGGTCTGAAGAGCTTGGGACAGTTGAAGTTCTGAGACGGTGGGCATCTGGTAATGAGAGCCTGCGCTGCTCAGGGCCAGACTTGAAGAGAAGCATGGGAGAGCTGAGTGCTGGGAAATGGTTTCTGAGCTTTTGTGGCAGAGGGTACCAAATGTTTGAAGAAATGAAAAACAAAAATTTAGAAAAAAAATGCCTGGGTGCTAGGTAGATAATGGTTTGTTTTTTTACTCTTCGTTTTTTTTTTGTTTATTGAGACAGGGTTTTCTCTGTGTATTCTTGGCTATCCTGGATACTCTTTGTAGACCAGGCTGACCTCAGACTCAAGAGATTCACCTGCCTCTGCTGGGGTTAAAGGCGTGCACCACCAGCTGTCCAGCCTAAATAATATTTTTTACTAGATCATTGATTTCAAGTCTTTGGTAATTGTGTAACATTTTCCGAGGAGACATGAGCAGATGTGTCTTGATCTGAGGTAGTGCACCAGTAACGGGCCAAAGAAACAGTTCCACCCAAGCATAGTTTAGTGAGACATGGCATTTACAGGAGCAAAGGCAGCTGTCTCGTGGAAAAGCCCATGCCACCTCGGTGGCAAAAGCTGTGTCCCTGGAGCTTCATGCTGTGGCAGCAGCTCTAGAAATCTCTGCTCAGCAGCTTACTGCTTTTATAACTTTAGGTAAAGGGAGCTTTTACTAGTTTCTTGAATCTTCTAGAACCAAAGAAGTTTTTAAAGTTAATGGTCACCATGGCAACTTTGCCTAGAGTTACCATTAGTCACTGATTGTCACATGCATAATTGCAGTCATAGAGATTTATAACATGGGACACTCTTAGCCCAGAGAGGGTCCATATGTCTGTAATAGTATATTTCCAGTGTCAAAAATGGCCTCTCCCCACAACTGTTCTTCATCCCACTGGATTTTCAAATGGACAGAATAAACCCAATGTAGAGGCACCTTTAACCCAGGGAGACAGAGGCAGGAGGATCTCTGGTTCAGGGCCAGCCTGGTCTACAGAGTGAGTTCTAAGACAGTCAGGGCTACAAATAGAAACCCTGTCTCAAACAACAACAACGAAATACTAGTATCCCACCAACAAAGTCAGTTTGAAATGTTAGCTTTTGAGTTAGACAAGCAAGAGGAAATAAATTGTTTCCTACTTAAAACAAGATTTTATTTTACTTATGATGGTACTTGACCAGGTTTTCAACTTTGCCTCTACAGTGAAACGGATTCGGATAGTTCAAGCGCCTCCTCTTCATCCTCATCTTCATCTTCTTCCTGTGTATCACTTCCTCCAGTGCTGTCAGATGGAGAGGAGGATGTACAAGTTGAAAAGGAAAATAAGAATTTTCCTCTTAAAACAAAAGATGAGTTGCTGCTTAATGTAAGTGCTTGGGATTGTTACTTAGATTTCTTATTTCTGTTATTTACTCTGATCGCTCCATAAACTTAGTGCCTCTTCTCAGCTTTTTGTGCGGACTTCTGCGTGCTTTCACAAAGAGTCATATGGAAAATTTCCAAGGTTGCTGCTAACCCTGACACTTGTGGAGGCATTGCCTTCACTTTAGTGACTTCCATGTTTTCTTTTCGAGGGGTGGGGGAGGTTGTTTGTTTTTTTGTTTTTTTCAAGACAGGGTTTCTCTGTAGCTTTGGAGCCTGTCCTGGAACTAGCACTTGTAGACCAGGCTGGCCTCAAACTCACAGAAATCCGCCTGCCTCTGCCTCCCGAGTGCTGGGATTAAAGGCGAGTGCCACCACTGCCCGGCGACTTTCAAGTCTTTAGAAAGACTTCCCAGGCTGGACACAGGTCAGTCAGTTTTAGGCCCCTTGCTTAGCATGCGTGAAAATCCTGGGACCTGGGTTCATTCTCAACGCTATGGAAATATGAGGAAAATGACCTTTGTAGTTTGGTGGCCTTCTTTCATTTGTTTATTGCTGTTGTTCTATGCACAGATCAGAAAGTTTCTTCCATAGTCGTTGAAAGCTTTTTAATTGATTGCTTTTAGAGAGGTAGAGTGCAAAATTCACTGGCTTTAATGGACTTTAAGAATTTTAGACTACCTAATCACTTGAAACCTTGTATCATTTTTAAAAAATCCTGTGAGATAAGGGGCACCCATTACATTCAAACCACCACACTGGTCATCTCTCAAGTTCTCATTATAAAACCAACAAATTTTAGAAATGTATCCATATTTTATTTGCCATATTGAGTCTGGATTTCTCAACATTGCAAGTTCTTCGAAATTTATTCCCAAATCTTACTGTATTATGGTGGAGGGTGTTTTTCTAAATAGAATACCCAGGCATTCGTGAGAAATCTGATAGTCTTTGGCCAGACAGGTCAGGAGCCATATTTGAGAACTGAGTTCATAACTGATTTTGCTTCTCCCTGGTATTCAGTGAAGTAATTGACTCTGGTGGTAGGTTCATAGTCAGCAGTAGTGATAGTTACAAAATGAATGTGTGAATAGATGGCTTTTCTTCATTTGTTCTTTTAAGTAATTGTAACACGTCTGTAACATATGCCAGATACTTCACACAGAACCAGTCACGCTCCTACTTTCATATTATCTAGTGGAGAGACAGTGAATGAAGCAGAGACAATCGAGTTGCTCAGTGTGCTGTTGAAGTGTCTGTTTGGCTCAAAAGAAAATAGCATTTTTTGGAAAGTACGTTGCTGTCGTTTAAAACTCAGAACAATGACTGATGTCCTTTTTTATGCTTTTTCTAAGGGATGTTTTGGGAAAGACAGAAGAAGCAATTACAGGTTCTTTTATGTTCATTGGTGTTTTGCCTGCATGAGTGTCTGTGTGAGGGTGTCAGAAGCCTTGGACCTCGAATTACTGACAGATGTGAGCTGCCATGTGGGTGCGAGGAATTGAATCTTAGTTCTTTGGAAGAACAGCCACCTTGTCGTCTCTACATCCCTATTTATTTGGGGTTTTGAGACAGTGTTTCTCTGCATAGCCCTAGCTGTCCTGGAACTTACTATGTAGATCAGACTAGTCTCAAACTCACATAGATCCGCCTGCCTCTGCCTCCCTCGAGCTGGGATTAAAGGCGCACCCCATTATATCCAGCAATTTTTTTAATTTTCAAGTTAATGAATTCATGGTTAGATATTAACTTGTTTTTATATTAACAGTATTAGGGAAACAACACTACCGTTTTGTTGCTAGAGATAGTAGAGACATTGTAATTTCTCTGGTTTTCCCTCTAGAAGGATCTATTATGACTCTCTCAAAGGATTCATTAAGTTCAGGACATAAGCTTAGCTTGGAAAAAGGGAGGGAGAGAGAGAAAGTAGCTTGATCCTGAATTCCAAGGATAGTATGACCTCCGTGTCCATTCTGCTCTGCCTTTGTATTGCTTTATAGAGGTGGCCAACGATATGCATTTTTTTTATGAAGGATTTAGCCTGCAACCTATATCTTGTTACACAGCCTTGAACAAACAGCCAATGGAATGCATATTGAGTTTGTTTGGGTCAGAGCCTCATGGTCATTCCTGTTCATGGGGGTGAGTGTAGGAGGTGAGAGTGTGCAGGGAAGTGAAAGCTCGAAGAGCACATGACTAGTAGTGATGATAGTGGGACTGCCCAGGAGCCAGTCGGCAACAGGGAGTGCGACTGTGTATTTTGAGGAGGGTGGGGATTGGGTTATTGTGCCATATAAGCCATGTGGGATGGTTTTCCTGACAAAAAGGGAAGCTGACCATTTGGAGTATCAGTATTAACTGATAGAGGCAAGTTCTTGGAAGTGGGTGTGATGCTTGGCTTAAAGTCAAACTCAGTCTAGTGAGAAGAAAAGATTCTTGTATCAGGAGAACAAAAAGATTTAATGTAAACTTTATGTGGAAAGTCATGAGTGCCAAGGCAGCTGTTAGGTCATTATTTTGCTTGTCTCTTGAATACTTCAGTTTCAGTGAATGAATGTCATGTGATTTTTGTCCTTCCATACTGATTTCCCAGGTTCACCTCTGGATTGAACTTTTTCTTTCTAGCTTTATGAACTTCTCTATCCCTGGTTCTAAATACAGCATTTTCTTGCAGATCCCCTTGAGCTAGCTAGTGTTTTATTTCTTCTTTTGGGACAGTACTATTAGATTTTTGTTTTGTTTTACTTTGTTTGTTTATTAAAAAAAATTCATTCTTCTGGGAAGTGTCCCCTCTTTATTACCACTAATTCTATGTGCTTTGGGCTGTTTTGTTAAAACCTTGAATGAGTCACTTTTACTCTTAGGCAATGTTAATTGCATGTCTTAGTATGAAGCTGCTGGATATATGCAGTTTATTTATTAATTTAATGCCTAATGAGATTCTGAAGAAAACCAGTTGTTTTTGCTAAATGCTCTAAGCTGTTAATGGCAGCTTTCAGTTTGTGTAGGTCTTAGGGATATCTGGATGTTGGACATGCCTTCTTTCTTGCAATGTTGTATCCTATCTGCTTTTGATGTATTTAATCTTTTCATCTTTTAGGAGTGTTCTCTTCAGATGTGCAGAGAACTTCCTCCTTACTTTCTGTCAGTCTGCTTTTAAGCAAGAATGCTGCCTCTGATTCAGTCTCCTTAAGGCTTCCTATTTGAAAACTTGAACGCTGTGCTCTGGCTATAGGTTGAGCATCCTTACTGTGGAAATCTGAAATGTGAAACTTTTTGAGTATTGACATGAACTTTTTGTTTCATCCACAAAATTATTTGAAATATTGTATAAGATTACATTCAGTTAGTGTGTATAAGGTATGCATTAAATAAATGAATTTCATGTTTAGGCTTTAGTTCCAGGATATCTCATGTGTATGCCAACTGTCAAATCAGAAAGCCAGGGTGTTTCTGTGCCAGGAGTTTCTTGTGAGGGACACTGAGTATTTCCTTTGTGGCTTATTAGTTACAGGTATCTGGGAATTACAGTGAAGTAGTTTGGAGATTATTCTTCCAAAAGTAAACTTTGTGGGCAGTTTTGGTTTGTTGTGCTTTGTTTTGTGTTTTTTGATTATAGCCAAATCCTACCATTCAAAGAAAATTAAAAGTAAAAGAAGCCATGCATAGTAGTACATGCTTGAATCCCAAAAGTCAGCCTGAATTGTATAGCTTACTCTGTCTCAGAAACAGAAACTGAGGATAGGGGCACTGGTCAAAGGAACAGGGAAAGTGAGATTATTAGTGAGCCATAGAGGAACTGAAAAAGGAGTCTAGTTGGCTTTCTTGATGATGTATCAGTTACAGGCTCTGATGTGTGTGTGATTTAATGAATTGCATTTCTTCAGCGTAAACCTGTGAATGCTGAGCGGTTTCTATAGAGCCTGCACGAATGTAGAGCACTGCGTGCGCTGCAGCCTTGGAGTTATGTTAAGCCATTGTACTGACTGTGCATGTGCACATGTGCAAATGGAAAATTTGATGCCTTTTGAAAATTTTTCAGAAACTTATGCTCTGAGTTCTTCTTTCAAATAAAACAAATGTCATTGAAAATTTGAATTTTTAAAAACATTAGGGGTGGCGATGTTCCAATCTATGAACTAGAAATGAGCTTTATAAATTATTGCTTATTTTCTTGTCCAAAAACCTGAAAGACTTTCACATTTTAAAACTGTGATTTTGGTACTTATAGGTATAAAAAGGGATAATTGTGTGTATTTATGCTTGTGATACAGCATGACCAAGAAAATGTTAATTGCTGCTCATGAGAAATTTAACTTTCTCATCAAGACTGCCTTTGTTTAAAAAAAGAAAAAGAGTACTTTGTATTTGGGTTGAGGACACTTACTTACCTAATTTTGCTAAGGCAGACACATCCAAAACATCATCACATGAAGGAAAGAAATACCCGGGCTACTTCAGGTGGTTAAAAGTTTCACTGGGATATTTCATACCTGCTTGATGTCCCAGTTCCTGTGAAAGTGTGTTATACTATAGTGTGCACTAATCATTACTAATTGAATATGTTTTTCTCAAGGACTGACTTATTTGTCATTTTGTTCTAAATATAGGGGAAGGTTCTTTTTAAGTTTAAGCTTTTTATGACTGAGTAGATTTGGGATTTTCTACATTCTAACCTGGATACTAATGAAACTTAACACAATGCCTGGTGTTTAAGTAGGGTTTTATACACTTAGAGGAAGATGTATTTTTTTATTAGTATTTGATGTTATACAATACTCAGAATGTTTTGAAAGGCTTTTGTCTTTCACTATACAACTGATTGCTTAAAGCCCATATGCAGCATAATGCACTCTGCTAAGGCACCTGCCTTAACACTCACAGGGTTCTGGGATCCATCTAGCACCATATGCAGTTATTCAAGGTAGTGAATGAATGGTTTGTTAGGCTTCAAATGAAGATTTTATGCACTAGAGTATGCATACATTTCCATTGTATGTCCTTCTGTATGAATATACTTACACAGACCCATTCCATGGTCTTGTTTTCCTGGTAGACTTGAATAAGGAAGTTTGTCTAGCTGAAGTGTGAGGATAGTGACAGAATGTCAGGGGAGTGCTGTGTGTAGTAGGACTGTGTCAACGAAAGAGTGAGAAAGTGAAGATCAGGTGACCTTGCCCAAGCAAGAATGGTTCTGTCACAGTCCAGTTGTACGCTAAGAGTCAGTAGGAACCCAGAAGGTGACAGTTTGTTCATTTGTCGTCCACACGGCTAATGTTTATTCTAAACTGAACCTTTTTCGCCTTTAAATGTTTCAGAAACATTAACTGTGGCATGCAGTTATTTGACAGTGCCTTTTCTCTTAGTTTTATATAAGCTTTAGATAAAATAAATATATAATCCTTGGGTAGCAGTGTTTAAGAGTTGGTTGGTTAAGATTTTTTTTATACTGAAGTATAATTTTAATTCAGTTTTTTATTTGAGTCTTTTGCAGAGTTTTTTTTTCATACATTGTTTTGTTTTATTTTTACCATTCAAAACATAATTAAAGAAATAAAATTTTTACCTTCCTTCCCCTTCTCCTGGTCCCCTCCCACTACCCCCCCTCCTCCCTCCCCCTTCTTCCTTGAAAGAGGGCATGGTGCCCTGCCCTGTTGGAAATCCAAGGCCCACCCCCCTCCCTCCCGGCTTAGGAAGGAGTGCATTCAAAAAGACTCAGTTCTCAAAAAGATAATACATGCAGAAGAGATAGGTCCTGGTGTCATTGTTGATTGGTTCTCCATCCGCCAACTTTCGCTGCCACATTCAGAGAGTCTGGTTTGATCATATGCTCATTCAGTCCCAGTCCAGCTGGATTGGTGCGCTCTCATTAGTTCAGGCACACTGTCTCAGTAGGTGGACCAGCCCCTCACGGTCCTAACTTCCTTACTCATCTTCTCCCACCTTCTGCTCTTCAACTGCACCTTGGGGGCTCAATCCATTGCTCTGATGTGAATGTGGGTCTCTGTCTCTATCTCCATCCATCTGATGAAATTTCTATAATGGTAATCAAGATAATCATCAATGTGACTATGGTACAAGGCTAGTTCTGGCACCCTCTCCTCTGCTGCCTGAATACCTAGCTGAGGACATGCCCTTGGACACCTGGGATCCCCAGGGCCAAATATCTTGCCAACCCTAAAATGATTCTCTTAATGTAGATATCTTATTCCCTTCTCCAATGTCCACCTTTCTTCCATCTTCACCCTCCCACTGCCCCAAGCTCTCCCCAGTCCTTCTCCCTTCTCCTTCCCCCACTCCCCTACCTCCCACCTCTATCCCTGCCCCCTGGCTTCCAACTTTTGCTTGATGATCTTGTTTGCTTCCAACTTCCAGGAGGTTCTGTATATGCTTTCTTTGGGTTCACCTTGCTATTCGGCTTCTCTGGGTTTGTGAGCTAAGTGCTTAGTGTCCTTTATTTTATAGCTAGGGTCCACTAATGAGTGAGTACATACCATAATCATCTTTCTGGGTTTGGGTTACCTCACTCAGGATAATGTTTTCTATTTCCATCCATTTGCATGCAAAATTCAAGATGTCATTGTTTTTTACCACTGAGTAGTATTCTAATGAGTATATAATCCACACTTTCTTGATCCATTCTTCCATTGAGGGGCACCTAGGTTGTTTCCAGGTTCTGGCTATTACAAACAATGCTGCTATGAACATAGTTGCACAAATGCTTTTGTAGTATGAT
>PVIU01001567.1:0-207481 GCA_004026605.1 Ondatra zibethicus | reverse complement strand
GGACTCGTCCTTCCCCCAAGGCCTCAGCCCGGGTGGGCCGAGCTCAGGTGCAGCCGGGACAGGGTCCAGATGAATCCGCGGAAGCTGGTTGGGCGAGGTTCCCGGTCCCAAAAGCAGGCCTACTGAGGGTTGCCCTCTCCTCTCTGCTCGGCTCCGTGGGACAAAGGAGGCCCCCTAGCAGGGGACTCGCCCTTCCCCCCAAGGCCTCAGCCCGGGTGGGCCGAGCTCAGGTGCAGCCGGGACAGGGTCCAGATGAATCAGTGGAAGCTGGTTGGGCGAGGTTCCCGGACCCAAAGGCAGGCCTACTGAGGGTTGCCCGCTCCTCCCAGAAGCAGTTTTAAAGCACAGTCCAGTTCCCATCTACTGAACAAGAGTCCGGGAGGAAAACCTGGAAGACTCTTCCCTCTCCTGTTCACTCACCGTCTTCCTCTATCTCTTTCCCTCCTCACAGGTATATTACAGGGCCAAAACCCGTTAACGCTAGATGTGGGAGAGAATTAAGAAATAATAGTGAGAGGAACTAAGTCATCGTGAAAAAGAAATTCTTACAAGAATAAAAGGCCTGGGGTGTGGGTTTGTAATCTCAGCCACTCAGAAAGCTGAAGAAAGGGGGATCACACATCCGAATGCTGCGTTGGTGAGTTAGCCAGAACCTGCCTCACAGAACGACGGGTCTCAGTCACAGAGTGTTTGACTGGTATGTGGGAGGCTGCAGGGTTAATGTCCCATACGGAAAGAGAACAAAGGCAGCTACTTCTTACCTTAATCACACTTGCTCTTTCAAATCAAAGAAAGTTTAGTCGGCCCATTCAAAAGTGTACCAAACTACTCAAAAAACATTGTAAGACCACAGACAATAACTCCATGTATTTTCTGCAGTGTGTCTGTGGGGACCCACAGGTGTGAGCCTGTTCCACCTTGACTGGAGGTCAGAGAGTTTGATCTGATTTTTGCTCTGTCAAAGTTGTTGACAACAGGTGTGGCTACAAATCCTGACCTAGGGTGTGTTTACTTGGTGTTTGGGGCATTAAAATGGCCGGTAGAGGTGGAAGCACTCCACCCCGACCAAAGGTCAGAGAATTCAAGCACATTCCTGCTCAAAACATCAAATGCTTTACTCAGGAAATAATGGCTTGATGTCATAAGTATGGAAGAAGTAATTGTTCTGGTTGTCCTTTGTGTCACGTTAAAGCAGTCTTTTGCCTTCTTCCCTCCCCCCTCTTGTATAAAAGAGTACTAAAATTAAATGCGGGTGGATTCAGTATTCAGTATACACTGAGTTGCCATCCCAATACTATCCTACGTGTCTGTGTTTCTTTCTTATCTCTGTTCTTCCTACCTAACGTTTCTAATCCACAGGCCCACGCCCCTACCCCAGAACATACAAACCTGTCATGGCTGGACCACAACAGAAGTCACTCTAAAAGTGTGGCTTACGACATGTGTCCCCCTCCCAGAGTCAGGAGTCCCTACAATAATGTCCGAAATGTGCTTTATCAACCTTTGCCAAGATGCTCACACATCTTGATTTACTTGCCTGCGTGCGTTGCTGTAATGTGTTCAAGGAAGCTGAGCAATACTGGCTTGTCTCAAGCTGTGCCCCTCTGTGGCCTCTGTCCCCTCTTCTCATCTCACCTACCTCTTGAATTCCTATTTGTCTTTCCAAGTTAAGCAAGCTCACCCAGTAAACCATAATTAAGGCCAAGTTAGTGCGAAGCATTGTGATAGGCAGAAAATTAAAAGAAGGAATTTGGGTTTGTCCTCTCGCCAAACATATTACCGTCTAGCTGCGCAAGAGAGATAAATAGATGGTTTAACAGGGTGGGGTAGCAGTGATATGGGAACATTTGGTAACACAAAAGCAATATTCACATTAAATAGAAGACTGTCATGGTGTGAAACAATAGTAGTTGTATATAATAATAGTAGTAGTTGCCTATGTCCCTTTGACATTAGAATAAAATTACAGAAAATAGTCCTTGAAAAGCATGAGGGGAAACAAAGATGCCAGAGGAAGCTCTGAGTTGGCAGATGAGGCAAACCAAGTCCAAACTGATGGCCAGTCTAAGTCGATGGTTCAAACCCCGTGAAATGAAATTAAGGAGAACTATAATACTTAAAGACACCTATATTGAAAACATCTTTAAAAAATGGTTGATTTACTTTTATTTTGTATGCATTGATGTTTTACCTGCATGTATGTCTGTGTGAGGGTATCAAATCACATGTAGCTAGATTACAGACAGCTGTGAGCTGCCATGTGGGTGCTGGCAATTAAACCCAGGTCCTCTGGAAGAGCAGCCAGGGCTCTTAACCACCGAGCCACCTCTCTAGCTCTTTGAAAATATCTTTTAATAAGAGATGCTGATAAATAAATGTGTCTTAGGAAACATCATAGGGGTACTGTTCCGTTTTTTAGGTTGTGATAATCACCATGACCAAAAGCAATCTGAGGAGTAAAGGACTTACTTAAACTTATGGAACAGAAAGGTCATCATAGGACTCTGAAGGCAGAAACTCAAGGGAGACAATAGAGGAGTGTCGCCTCCTGACTCTCTCCCTCTAGCTTGTTCAGCTTCTTTTCTCCCTCCCTCCATCTCTCCCTTCCTCCCTACCTCCTGCCCTTTCTTTCTTTTGAATTTTTATTTTATGTGCCTTGGTGTTTTGCCATGGGTGTCGGGTCCCCTGGAAGTAGAGTTACAGACAGTAACTGTGAACTGCCATTGAAAGACCCCCGGCTGGAGTGGGGAGACTCTCACTCAAGTCTGGGGATAACATGACTCCCCCAAGAACTCACGAGAGACTGTCCTTGCTGCAATCACAAAAGGTTTATTGACAGGAACCAGAGCTCTGGGGCCGAGACTCATATCCCACGCAGGGGAGGAGTTCAACCCCGAGTAGCTGGGAGAAGGGGTATTTAAGGGAAGAAACCATAACCCAAAAGGGGTAGGGAGGGCGTCATTGGAAAATTCCAAAAATACCAGTGATCATTGGAAAATTCCGAAAATACCAGTGATAATCACAAGGGGTAACTCCCCGTTTCCCAAGATTATTCTCAAGATTATAATCTAAATTTATGGTCAGCTAGTTCCTGCAACAGAGTCACTGAACCGGCTAACCTAGATTTTTGGCTCTATTTTTTCTGCTAGAGGGGTCTGGATTTTATCCTGGTCTTCACCATGTGGGTGATGGGAATTGAACCCTGGTCCTCTGGAAGAGCATGCTCTTAACCCCTGAGCCATCTCTCCAGCTTCAGCTTCTTTTCTCTGCAGCCTAGACCCACCTGTCTAGGAATTGCATTGTTCCCTGCATCAGTTATTAAGAAAATGCTTCCATGCTCATAGTTACGGCCTACCTGATAGAGACAATTTTTCAGCTGAGTCTCCCCTTTCCCAGGAGACTTTAGGCTTGTCTCAAGTTGACAATGGAAGATAACTTTATAGGTACCCAAAATACCATCCATTTAATTTAATATTAATTTTAATTTAATATTAATTAACATTAATTTTAATTTTTAATAAATGCATAAATCTGGTTCAGTGAGATTTCTCAGTGAGTAAAGGCAGTTGTCACCATGCCTGAGGACCTGAGGCCAATTCCTAGGACCCACAGAGGGGAAGGAGAGAATTAATTACTACAGGTTGTCCTTTGGCACACACCTCTCCTCCCCTCAAAAACTTTAAAAAAATTAAGAATTTAAATTTAAAAAACATTTAAAGATTTAAAAATTTAATGAATAAAACCAAATTCATGTTTTAAGAGCTACAAGGAAACTTAGAAATGACAAGCACAAAATTCGGTGTTTATCACCTAAAGAGAGGTGTGTGTGGAGGAACACAAGTCTAATGGTTTCTTAGTTTCTACAGCTGTGAAGAGGCACCCTGGCCGAGGAAACTCAGAGAAGAAAGGCGAGCGCGTGACCATCACACATAGGAGCATGGCAGCAGGCGGCAGGCAGCAGGCGGCAGGCCTGGTCCTGGAACAGTAGCTGAGAGTTCATATCTTGGTCCACAAGCATGAAGCAGAGAGTGCTAACTGGGAATGGCAAGGGAGTTTGAAACCTCAAAGCTTGCCCTCAGTGTGACACACTTCCTCCAACTAGGCCACACCTCCTAATCCTTTCCAAACAGTTGCACTAACGGGGGGGGGGGCAACTACTCAAATAGATGAGCCTATGAAGGTCCTTTTCTTTCAGACCACCCCAGACAATCAATGGAGGTAAAAAGACTTAGCTATCGCAAGATACTTGGCTCTAGAGGAGATCCCAGGTGTCCACAGGGAGGTCCCCAGCTAGGTCCTTGGGCAGCAGAGGAGAGGGTGCCAAAACTAGCATTGTCCCATAGTCACACTGATGAATATCTTGGTCACATCCATAGAAATTCCGTCCGATGGATAGAGATAGAGACAGAGACCCACATTCACACCAGAGCAATGAATTGAGCTCCCAAGGTCCAGTTGAAGAGCAGAAGGAGGGAGAAGATGAGCAAGGAAGTCAGGACTGCGAGGGTTTGTTCTACCCACTGAGACAGTGTGCCTGATCTAATGGGAGCGCACCAATCCAGCTGGACCGGGAGTGAATGAGAATATGATCAAACTGAACTCTCTAAATGTGGCTGCCAATGAGGGCAGAATGAAAAGCCATCAACAATGACACTAAGACCTATCTCCTCTGCATGTATTATCTTTTTGGGAACCTAGTCAATTTGGATGCACACCTTCCTAGGACGGGATGGAGGGGGGAGGGCCTTGGACTTCCCATAGGGCTGGGCACCATGCCCTCTTTTAAGGAAGCAGCGGGAGGCGGGGAGCAGGAGGGGACTGGGAGAAGGGGAGGAAATGTAAATTATTTTTTTTGAATGGAAAAAAATAAAAGAATATGGGGGAAAAAAAGACTTAGCTATCAAGAAGGTCAGTAATGTTTGCTTCAGAACTGGGACATATCAGTATGTGTAAATTACATCAGAATTAAACCGGGAAAGAAGGAACTTCAGTGTATTGGGATTTTTATGTCAGAGTTCAGCTGTACCAGAAGAATGACTAGGGATCGATATGCATAGTCCAGTGATCTCAGGAGCTGGTGAAGCAGTCTCCGATCCTATGCCTGATGGTGGAGCAGGAAGCCCTCCAAGCCTGCAGTCAGGAAGGAAAGATGTTCATAAAGTGCGGGAGATCACAGGAAGGTCAGAACTCACAAACCAAAGCTAGAACCAAAACTATGGGCTGCATCCTGTGCCAGTTTTTATTGTTACTGATGGCAATATTTTCCCATAGAACCTCAGGACTTCTGTCCCAAAGCTAAGCATATCCATCTGACCAAGGAATCAAGGAACAGGGAACCAGGGCAAGGCAGGTCAGCTTCTACTTCGCCCAAAGGAATTGAGTCAGCAGCTCAGAAACAACATGTGTTAGTGACAGAGGGTTGTTTCTTCCCTCTGCTCTCTGTGTTTCCCATGTGTCTTTCACATATTCTGTCCTGATATACAAGAATAGCGGATGGAGTTCAGCATCACCAAGCTCACACACAGCAGATCTTGAAAAGTAACGACACACTAGTGACACGTGAGGCTACTTTAGAAAAAGTCTGCCACCCGTGTTCTCACATTTAGTAATGATACTGTGTTTGGTAGGCAATATCTCCATTGGATTCAGGGTATCATGCTTTAGGCAAGTTTTGGGGGAATTGAAATGTTATTTAAAGAGGTATTAGTGATACCTAAAAGGAGGATTTTGATTACTCTTAAGATTTTTCAAAGAGCTCTTGTATAAAAGGCATCCTTGGTTTATTGTAGAGGTTTGACAGTGAAAGTGTCATAGAAATGTAGATTTTTAAAAATTCATTTAAAGTCTGAAATTCCTTCTGTATTACAAGCTCCGTAAGGACAGAGAATCATGTATGTGTGTGTGTGTGTGTGTGTGTGTGTGTGTGTGTGTGCATGCACGTGCATACATTTATGTTTTCTTCCCATTCCTCAGTACATATCAACAGATGCTAAGGTAATAAAAATATTTGTTGTATTAATCAATTTATTAAGAGAACTAAGGTAATTTTCCATAAAGATGAAATTAAACTAGTTAACTGTGAAATGGATTATGCATACATCACACAATCCCCTTGTATCTCAGCGTGATAACCGTGCTGTGTCCTCATAAGTATGTTCTTTCACGGCTGTAAAATCAGAGAATGGGAGCAAAAGTAATCTCCATAAAAGATCCAGAATATCCCCAAGTCTTTTAAGAGAATTTTCATCTTAATAAGATCACACAAATGGTGTAATAATTAAAAACATGTTACACTTCTTTGGGTAACTTGAATGTTTCTATTGACAATTGTAAAATTATATGTAAGGGGGGGTGGGGAGATGGATCAGCAGTTTAGGGACATGTACTGCTCTTTGAGAGGACAAGAGTTCCAATCCCATTAACCACTTTGCATAGCTTACAAATGCCCATAGCTTCACTTCAAGGGTATCCGACGCCCTCTTCTGGCCTAGTGAGTATGTGCACACACTCCTGCACACACATGCATAAATACTTTTTAAAATAAATTAAGTCTACAAGTAGGCCTTTAATAAATGAGGATTTTCTATTTGGGGTAGTAATATCTATTTTTCCATATCATAGATCAAAATACTGTGTGGGGCCTGGGGAGACTGATCAGAAGGCAAGAATGCTTGCAGGGAAAGCGTGAGGACAGGAAGTCAGGTCCCCGGCACCCACATATGTGCCAGGCATGGCCACCACTGTGAGGCTTTGGGTGATTGCCAGGAGGGTGGTAGGGGTTTGCAGACTGCCAGCCTAGCTCCAGAGTGGTTCTGCTCTTATCTCCGCAGAAAACACATCTTCAAAAAATTCAAGGTACCCTGGATGTTTAAATACTGACAGATGGAAACAATTTACAACCCAATGAGGATCAGCAAAAAAAGAAAAAAATCAAATAGGTTCCATGAGTGAAAATATTCAACACATATATTTATATGTATGTATTTATATTTATAAATATATAGAGCTGGTTTTGGAGTTGGACTCTGGCTCAGTCCCTCTCTAATTCCAAGCCTGTTGTTAAGAGAAAACCCAGAGTGTCTGTCTTATGTCAAGAGCCATGATATGGGGCAGAAGGATAAAATAATTTATAAAACTTCTTTGCCTTTCTATTTTTGTCTTTATCATGCCTTTCATTGAATATATATACCTGTATATGTCTATATAAATAATGCCTAAGTTTTCCATAATGAACAATAAATTTTCCTGCAGTAATCTTTGATGTTTCCGGGAACAAGATGGGGCCCCACAACAACAACCCCACCTGGTTGATATGACGTCATGATACTGATAGCGCTACTACAAGATCTGTTTTGGGTACCAGCTGCACAAGACGGTTCCAACTTGGTTAGCTGAAATGGTGCACATCTTTTACAACATTCTGGCCAGACCTCCACAAAATACTCAGAGACTATTTGCAATTTTATCAGACATTAATCTTGGAATTTAACCATCATTTTACTTTCATAGGATCCCCTAGAAAGAATGTTGCCCCCATGACAGCTGGAAGCAACTTTAGAGGACGCTGTCCTGTCTCCCAGCAAAGTTTGCCCTCAGGCTTAGGGACATCATTTAGGGGTTGATTGTAATTGGTATATGGTTGAGGGATGGGGAGGAATTTTATAGGCTCAGGGATCTTTTAGAAAAAAAAAAGATGATGGGATAATAGATTGGTATTTGTGAGTTATTGTTTTTAGACAATTATATTGGTATAGATTCTTGTATATTGATACAAAGTTAAATTATATTGAATATTGTATTCATGTATGCTTCTACCTGTTTAAAACATTGTTTATGTATTGATATATATATTTACCATATTGTAGTGTACATTTCTATCTCTGATCAAGTTACTTATACATTGTTTACATTTGGAGGTCATTGTCCTCATTTACTGCACAGTTGTTTATTGTCTTAGTCTTTAAGTTAGATAGGTATTGAGAATTATAGATCAATAATCATCTATGTTTGTCATATTTATAATTAGACTAATCAGGTTCTTTAGATACATAGAGATTATATTCAGTATAGATAGATAATCTTTAACTTCTTCAAAGAGCTGTAGAAAATGGCATTTAATCTAATTTAGAGTTCCGTGGTAGTGAGACACAATCGCTCCTGGCAACACTAATCTATTCCTGAGAGAATGTTGCGCACCAAAGGCACTCCACCTGGAGCTTTTCTTCTTGGCAGAACTGGCCTTTGGGCAAAGAAATGTCCATACCTCAACCACTGACAGAGGCACATAGTATCTGTAAATGGATAAAACAGGACTGTCATATCCTGCCAAGACAGGTAAGATAGTTTTGAAAAGTTTCTTGCCTTTGAAAATAGTCTGTCAGTTACATTAGGACTTAGCCAAAGTTGGTTGCTTCAACATTACAAATGAGACTTTGGGTGATTGCCCAGGTAGCCAGTTGTCTCTGTCATTTGTTGCACATTTTGGAAGTTTCTCGATTACATTTCCTGTTCACTCAAGTAATATTGTTTCCCTTCTCAGATCTTCGATGGAGTTGAAGATTAGATAATTGTAGCTACCTTCATGACTTAGCCAAGCTTAATTTCAATGCAATATTTAGATTCCTTGAAATAGAATGTTTAATAAAACTTTTGTTATGTGTTCTTTGCTTAATATGGTTTATATTATTTGTAATTTTATATTTGGTATCTGTTCCTATTGTATACAGTTGTATTGGGTTTGGATCGATCTTGTTTAGATAAAAGGGGGAGATGATGGGGAAGCTCTGTTAAGCAATCACACCTAGTTAAGGCGTGACTACCTGGAACCCAGGAAGAAAACTGGGACAGACCAGGTGCACGCTTGCTTTCTCCCGCCGGACAGATAGGAAGTTGGACCTCCCACTCTTGTAGTGTGAGTTTCCCCTTATAACCATTAAAATATAATTGTTATTCATGAGGTGGCCTGGTTATTTATCATACCGACCTATTTGCAACACCAGAGTCAGTGAGAAAACTGTCTCAAGAAAATAATGCAAAAAGTGGCAGAGCCAGCCACCCAATGTCTTCTTCTAGCTTCCACATGCACATGGGTATGTGCACCTGCACACACTTGTGCATATACATTACATACACTTTCTCACACACAAAATACTACTCTCTTCTTATTTACTTTCATTGTCTTGGTAGTTACTGGCCAACTCAGCTTCAGCATTCACCACTAAGGATATGAGAAGTGGCTACCTAGGTAATTTTTTTTTATTTTTGGATCTAGATGCTTTCATCTTTCAACTATCTTACAAATATTTATGTTTAAAATCAAAGGTTACTGAAACCCAGCAGTGGCTATGGATTCAGTTAAACCATCAATCATGAGTTATTATATCTGTTTCTTGAAACAGAGTCTCACATTTTAGCCCAGGCTGGTCTCAAACTTCAGATCCTCCTACCACAGTCTCCTGCATTCTGGGATTCTACATCTACCACCATGCCTTGTCCCTTCTCTTTTTATATCTTTGATTAAACTTTGTATGTTTGAGCCAGGAAATGGTGACAGACACCTTTCATCCCAGTACTTGGGAGGCAGAAGCAGGCAGATCTCAGTGAGTTTGCGGCCAGCTTGCTCCACAAAGCAAGTTCCAGGACAGCAAGAGATACACAGAGAAACCCTGTCTCAAAAAACAAAACAAAACAAAAATGGTAACTATGGCATATCAGCTTAGAAGCGGCACTTCCGAAACCAAACCTCTATTGTGTGCTATGCTTTCTGGGTCTATCAATTCTTTCCCCTTGCTCATAATCAAAAGTCCCTCCTGCCCAATACCCCAAATGTATAACTTTTAATTATCTATATTCATGAGTAGTATTCTTATTTAAAAGGCTTTCTGAAGACGGACACTAAAAAGAAATCAATACCCTTCCAGGGTAAGCTAATAGTGTTATAAATATTTGTGACCATCGCAGCATGAATTTAACAGTTGTGTATAAAAACACAACTCTACCTCTGGAGATCCCTACGACCATCAATACAAACTTATGTTTTCTTGTTATTTAGAAGCCTTCTTATGGAAAATGAAGGCAATTATATACTGAAAAGTGTTACCTGACATGCAAGACCCCTTGCGGTTTATACTTATTTCTCTCCGTCACCTCGGGTTTCTGCCTCACCTCACTAAGTATTCTACATACTCTGGTTAGACACATATAGGTCCCTACAGGTTGCATTGTATTGTGGGAATAGCGGTGTTCTCAATTTAACTGTGTGGCTGTATTCTGTTATTTTCATTGATTCGTCCTTCTCTCAATATCCATTTTTAGATCCATGCTCATTATGTCCATCTTCCTGGAGGTTCTATGTGACATGGAATCTCTCACTGTGCAGCATTTTCCACCAACTCCAGGGACTATAATATATGTCCCATCCATGGCCCCAAAAGAATGAATGAGATCATGATGGCACCAAGTCCACTGTACACACAAATGCCCATGGTACAGTTTAGTCTATCCATTAACTGCAGTCAGAGATCAACAACAACCATTAGCGAACATTATGACAAGACAGAGTAATAAAAGCAGTGACCCTGCACCGGTCACATGCCCATAACATTAACTGGACTCAGTGGGTTCAAATCAGATGCCAAGAAGTTGAGAGGGAGATGTGGGAGTGTCTGGGAGGATTTGGCAGGGGAGAGTGGGGGTGCCTGGGGAGTTGACAGGGAAGTGTAGGGTGCTTTGATCAAAATATGTTGTGTAAACTTATGAAACTCTCAAAGAATAAATAAAAAAAATTGCACTGAATGGTGTGAATGTGACCTTTGTCTCTATACCTGTTTCTCTCCCCTCCCCCTGTCACTCTTTCTCGCCTCAACCTTTTAGTGATACTGCAAGACGACATGATGAGCTGGATCGAGGTGAGTGGCACGGGCATGGTGACAACACGAGCATCGGTAGCCTAGTGTTAGATGAAGATCTGAGTGTTACTTGTACACTCTGATGCCAGTACCACAAGAGCCACTATAAAAATCAAGCAAGCTCCTGAGGGAGTAGAGGGTAGTGCCACCAGGTGGGCAGAAGAATGATTCATGTCCCCTAGAAGATGAAGGCAGATGGCACAAGATTCATCAGATACTCAGAAAGGTGCATGGTTGAAATTTACGAGTTCTTCCTAGAGCCTCAGCATTACTGCTTAAGGATTACAGATGAAAGAAGGGGAGCTTAAACAACAAAAGGTGAAAGTTCAGATATAGGGGACTAATTATACTCACACGTGGTTTATTTATTCCCTGGTGAGGACAGCAAAATTGTGCTGTCTTTCTTTTGTAATGAAGCAATAATGAGCACACATCTTCAGCATGTCTGCATATGGGTCTTTGTAGAGATTTCTTCAGAAAATACTCAGCAATTTCTGGGACATCAGAAGAACATGGCTATAACTCTACTAACTGATGCTTATCCCCCTATTAAAAGAAAGTTCAACAAGTTGCCATAGCTTCCAGCCATTCGGTTTTCCCTTTTTGAGAATTTCCATTATTGTCCTCTCCCATGTTAAAGCAAAGATTTCCTGTTTTGCATGATCTGGATGCTAATTCATCATTTATTTCACGCAGCTTGTCAGCTAGTGCTTAATTTTATCCCTGCAATTTCTTCATATATTTAAACTTAATGTAATCAAATCCATATTTGCATCATTTCCTTCCTCCGTTCTTGCTTTTCATCTTTCCTCTTTTCTGTCCTTTTTTTTGGCTTTAGCTTCCTTTCTCTAAGATTTTTTTTCCTGGAGTATTTATCAGTAAGATCTTTCACTACTTCTAGGTAAACATATATTCTCCAGGAATTTAATTTTTTTAAAATAATTCACTTATCACTTTCATTAATTTATGGTAAGAAATATGGCTCCAAGTTAATTTTGTGTATATGTAAGTGTGCACACACATGCACATGAATGCAAATGCACACATGTGCCTGCAGACTTGCATGTGGAAGCCAAAGGTTGGTATCTGGTGTCTTCCTCAATCACTAATTTATGTATCTCTCTATCATCTTTCTATCCTCTATCTGTCCATCTATCTGTCTAATTAGTAATTTCCTCAGAAACTTGTCTAATTTCTAATTGAAACAAGACACCCCTCTGAAAATAACAGCACACATTTAAGCTCTTTGGTTTGTTTGCTCCATTCATCTTTCTGATCTTAGGTTCAGCTTGTTGATCTTCTATCATGGTAGGAGCACAATTTATAGTTTTAGTTTTCTAATTTTTCTTGTACTGAGAGAGGTAAACTTCAGTCTTAATTTATAGCCCACTGTGAGTGCAGAAGTGGAATGAGGGTCTAGAGCGCCCCTGCCTAACAACTGAGCCTTGGTCACTAATCAGTCTATACCCTTCTCTCAACCCAGTAACGAATGCACAGAGCCCCTGGTCTTCCTACACCAATACTTTGCCACTGTGAGCGCCTGTGGACAGCAGCTGCTCTTACAATCTGGGCTCAGCTTCCTCCTTACATTATTTTTTTATTGTTAGCATTCAGGCATTATGCTAGCCTGCCCCTTGGGGACCTGGCAGGATGCACTCAGGCAGTACCTCGGTCAGCCTAGAGTCCTAAAGCTGCTACCTCGCTATGTAGTCTGTGCACCTGTGCTACATCTTTCTTTAAGAGAAAAGCTCCACCTATTCCCCCCCTCTTCCCCCTCCCCCCGCTCCTCCCAAGAGGAAGGCATTTTCCCCTGTTTCTCTGTCTCTGTCTCTCTCTCTTCCCCCTCCTTAATAAACCCTCCACGTGAGTGTTGTCTGCATGACGTGCCTCTCACACTGTTTTTTTTAATTATAACAATATTGATGTTATATTTATTAATTCAGTTTGCCTGGAAAACTTAAAAAGTATTGCAGTTTATCGCATAATGAAGAACTTACCTAGATCTTTGTTTCTCAGTGTGTGTAGATGAGATCACCCACAGAATCCCTCATTTGTCAGACAATGCAATAGTGAGCAGTTAGAGAATGTGTCAAACTAGAAGGGACATTGTGCTCTCTCAAACTTCGGAGGATGGCCGTGTACATTTATCTTTGTGACAAAGTAAAATGCAAATAAAAGATACCATCAGCTTTGAGGTAGTGGTTAAGTGTGCAAACTGCGGGTGCTTGTGCTTTGTGAATTTGCCCTGATCATCCAACCTCAGTTTCCTAATCTAAAAAACAGAAAGATTGGTAGTCCTCACTTTCCAGGCTCAACTTTTAAATGGAATGAATATATCGCTTTTCATTCATTTTATTATTATTATTATTATTATTATTATTATTATTATTATTATTATTATTATATATTATCCTAAGAATGGTGCCTAGCACATTTTGGGCCCCTTATTAATGTCATTGTTTAGCAGGCTTGAAAATTCTGCAATTCTAGAAACCCACTGTTACTATGTACCTTTCTCCTTTCCTGCCCTCTAGTGGTAATTTTAAATACAATTTTTGTGTTTGATTTGATGTGAAATTCTTATTAATCTCACTTCATCAGTACAAATCACTTTGATTTCAACTCTCTCTCTCTCTCTGTGTGTACAATTGCACACATTTATCAGTGTTTCACGCATTTGATAAGGGGAATCTGAAGACTGTGTTTGTAAAAATCTTTTCTTTGTGCCCATTTAGAGTCTTTTCACTGAGAGATCTCCATACTAATATATCCCTTTCACTATAACAAAGAGCTTTCATTTGACCTATTTCAATTTAAAACATTTAAAAGTAACTTCTTTCACCTTCAAGTTATTATATCCTTGCTTCTTGAAAAGTAAGGTCTTAACTACAAAAAATCACCATGGTCAAAAGAGAATAATAATGTCTGCAAGCTTTGAAAATCTTTTTTTAAATATTTATTTATTTATTATGTACACAATATTCTGTCTGTGTGTATGCCTACAGGCCAGAAGAGGGCACCAGACCCCATTACAGATGGTTGTGAGCCACCATGTGGTTGCTGGGAATTGAACGCAGGACCTTTGGAAGAGCAGGCAATGCTCTTAACCGCTGAGCCATCTCTCCAGCCCCCATAGCTTTGAAAATCTTTAATGAAGAGCAATAGAGTAGGCCCTGGTGGTGCATGCCTGTAACCTCGGCACTTAGAGGCAGAAGTTGAGAAAATGCTGTGAGCTTCAGGTAACACAGCCTATGTAGTAACTTCCTGGCCAGCCTGGGCTAGGTTGTAAGTCTGTGTGTGTGTGTGTGTATGTGTGTGTGTCTCTCTGTGTATATTCATGCATCTATATCTACACACACATGTATACACATATATCTATCATCTATGATCTATTATCTATCTGCATACATACATAAAAAATTTACATTAAACTAAGCATGATGGGAACTGTCTACAATCCCATTACTTAGAAAACAGAGGCAGGGGAGGGGAATGGGATCTTGAATGCCACATCAGCTGAGCTAAATGAAGAGAAAGCACCCCACAGACTTACCTACAGGATAATCTGATGGAGGCAATTCCCAAACTTAAGTTCCCTCCTTCCAGGTATCTCTAGCTTCTTGTCAAATTGACCAAAAAACTAACCAGCCCACCCAGTCTCAAAAATCATTAGTTAATTTAAACAAAATATCATATTAAATCATGCATACTTAGCAAATAAATAAGCAACACCCTCAAACTGTAGGAGATTGTGTTATCAGAGGGTTTGCATCTTATAATTCATAAAGCAGCAAGCGGGGTTGAAGAATTGCTGTAAGTAATAAACTATAAGATTTAATAAGTAGCTCTAGTGTTCAAAGTTGGATCTTGAACCGTTTAAATCACTCGTACTGTCCTTGATCAGAATGGGACCATAAATCCAAAAGAAAGGAAGAGTCCATGGCCTTCAAGCCTGTGTGGTTCAACTGATAACATTTCCTTCATGCTCCCTAAAACTTCCCCTAAGCAGCTCTTCTTGGAACTTTAGAGTGGAAAAGATGCATACCATAAATAAAGTTTTATTGCCTTTCCTTCTTAGGGAAATAAGACAGGTTGTGCTGGTATTGGAAATATATGGTAGAAGATCCCATCCATGCCTTTGAGAAAGATGGAGAAGAGTAAGGAGAAAAAAAGAGCCTGTAGTTAGTTTGGAAAAGAGGTTAAAGAACATAGCATTCTGGGTATGGTTTGCATCCTATGATTTTTTTGGGGGGGTGGAGGTGTATACATACTCCCGATATGTTAGCAGATAGTATTGGGTAACAGAACTTTGGCGTAAGTCAGTATCTTGGTACTTATTCATGTCAACTTCTTCCTTTTTTTTTTAGATTAATTTTTTTTATTATGTATACAATGTTCTGTCTGCCCTCCAGCAGAGGGCACCAGATCTCATTACGTATAGTTGTAAGTCATCTTGTGGTTGCTGGGAATTGAAGAGCAGCCAGGGCTCCCAAACGCTGAACCATCTTCCCAGTGCACCCTCTGAACGCTGCTTTCCATACATACTTTTATATTATTTTGCCATTTATTCACTCATAAAAATGTGCTGCTCTTTACTATGGACTAGACACTATTTAAAACAAAAACAACTAGGGGTCGGCCTTATGGGACCTGCGTTTAGCTCACTGTCCCGAGATAAAACTGCAGAAGAAAAGTCTAGAGGGTGACATGGAGAAGGGCAGAAGTCAAAAGTTTAGTGTCACAGAAAAACACAACTAACGATTCCGTGTTCTTTTTGCCTTCAATCTAGATATATAATATTCAAAATATGCGTGCAGTGCCTCTGAAGGGATGATGCCTGAGAACATCATCACATGGAACTGCAATATAGTGAGAAGCAACTGTGTGTGTGTGTGTGTTCTAAGACATGTCTAGTTTACAAGTAAACGTCACATGCATGCTGTTACCATGTCTTCTGGGAGGCTTGACTAATTCACAGTGTTCACTCATGGCTCTTTGTTTATTCCTTGGGCTCTGTGCAATGTTCGTTGAGTACGTCATTTTTCTTTCATGTAAATGACATAATATTGTGATTCATGACTTCATATGATTTTCTACCAGCTTATGTGTGAGGGCATGTGTATATAAGTGCAGTTGTCCATGCAACCCAGAAGACAGTGTCCAATCCTCCAGCGCTGAAGCTCCAGGTTGCTGTAATCTGCGACTGTGAATGGTAAGAACTGAACTCGGGTCTTCTGCTAGAGTAGTGTGTGTACTCTTGACTTCTGCACTCTCTCTCCAGTCCCAGTAGGTTGTATTTTTAAAGAACTTGACAAGAAACCCCTTTTAAGGAGCCCAGTGCAGGAGCAGCTGCTCAGTGTTTTGCAGGGAAACAGAACCAATAGGATGCTGCATATGTAAAATTACATATTATAGTATATGTGACCTCATTAACATACACATAACTATAGAAAGGGTTATTACAAGGATTCAGCTCACATGATGTGCAATTACGGAAGCTGCAAAGTTTGAAGATCTGCAGAGAGAGGTAACACACTAAAAACCTGGAGGAGCCAATAGTATCATTGAGGCCAAGGATTCTGGAAGACTTATTTCAAGACTTATTTCAACACTCTCTCAGGAACATCAATAACAATGCTTTGTCAAATATCCCCCTCCCCCATCCGTGGTTCTCTCAAGTTGACATATATATAGTTAGTCACCCCAGTGACAATTTCCTTTGCTATGTTGAGTTGACAAAAAATGTCATGAGCATTTAGAGGAGAGGGCAAAGGTCCATGGGCAAACCAACACCCTAGTACATGTCTACTGCATGCCTACTAAGAGGTTGTCCCCATGGTCTGGTGATCTAACATTAACCCAAGTCATGAGGTGTGACATGATCCATGAGAGCAGGAGATCAGGGTGCATGAGAAGTAACACCTGGCAGTTGAGAAGGGTTTGAACGGGAAGAAGTGAGCAGACAGGATGAACAAGCAGGAATGAAGATACAGATAAGCATGACATGTTAGGACAGAGTGCTTAGCTTACCCGGACCTGGTATGCTTCTA
The DNA here is from genome assembly GCA_004026605.1 of Ondatra zibethicus. NCBI lineage: Eukaryota > Metazoa > Chordata > Mammalia > Rodentia > Cricetidae > Ondatra > Ondatra zibethicus. Next base: position 190,524 of record PVIU01001567.1, on the reverse strand, counting down.
GGACCTTGATGGGAAATGAGGTTATGTGGGTGTGTGGTAGTCAATTCATGAACAGGCTTGAAGCAGTAAGTGTACAGCTTTATTTAAGTATTGCATTTTCAAAAACGGTTGTTACATATGTCTTATCTTTTAATCCTTTCAACAATCCTGTAGGGTAAACACGATTGATATTATTTTAGGAAATTTTTGCTCTTGTACTTTTAGAGATAAGATCTCCCTGTACGGAGTCCAGGCTAGACTCAAGCTCACTTTGTAACTCTTTCACCTGGACCTCCAGATCCTCCCCTCTCACACTCGCAAATACTTGAATTACAATAGGAGCTACCAGGCCCGGCATCATTATTGATTATTTCGTTGATATTCTATGCGGTGTTGAAGCTGTCATCTGAATCCTGCTTCATGATCTTCTCCTATCAACGTGGCAATAGGAGACTCTTCTGGCTCTTGAGTGCAGGACTTTACTACCCAAGTGGTGCTTCACAAGTTTTGAATATGGTTTGTGAGAAAGAACTGCAATATAAAACCTAAGAAGCTAGGAGGACAGGAGGAACACTTGTCCAACATTGCCATAAAATAAAGGAACCAAAGACAATTCTCACAGGTGGTACCCCTTTAAAGGAAGAAGGGACAAACTTCCAAGAATAGGGGTGCAGCTAGAAAGACACAGAGAACAGATGTGAAGATAAGAGGAGACAGATTCTCACAACAAAACCCAGAACTACATTTCATCTCTTTTAGTTTAAATCCAGCTGAGATTTTAAGCTTATGGAAATGCTCAGTTTCCCCTTATTCTTAGATGATCTTATGATATTCCCACATTCAGGAGAAATGGCTTTTAGAAGCTGGTGTGTGTTCTCATAGATTTGTACAACCTCATGCAACACAGCAGAGTCAAACGGTTTCAGAACACTCCCCTTTCTGACATTCTGTTCATGCTGACACAACAAACACCTGAGGCGGGGTCACTTCCAACAGCAGAAGTTCATGCATTTTAGCTCATAAGGCTAGGAAGTCCAGGATGAAGACACCAGCAGATTTAGATAAGTATAAGGGCTAAATCTCTGTTTCCGAGATAGGACCTCAAACTTTGGGTCCTCCAAGAACCCAGAGGAAGAGACAGGAAATGACACCCTCTTTTACAAAGGCATTGGTCCCAGTCACAATGACAAAATCTTGCAGCCTACTTCACATCCAAGGATGCCTTCTCCCAGTGTCACTACCTTCATAGGTTACGATCTTACATAGGATGTTGTAGGAACACATTCAGTTACAGTGGAGATTATGTTCCAAGTGTTTAGCTTTCTTCCGTGCCTTTCTCTGACACCAAATGACATTCTTTACAATACTGCTAAGTGCATCTTTAAGCACATATGGAACAATGTATTGATATAGATTTTTTTCCTCTTGTATTAGAGGGAAAGACAATTTGAAAAACAGAAAACATAACCAAAAGACAGCCAAAGGCTAATCAGGTAATTTAAACATCAAAAGAAATAGCTAAGCTTATGCCTATTTTAAGTTATGTGATAAAAACAAACTTTAAACTCATTTGACTTCTTTCGTTTGTTTTCTAGTTTGATTCACAGCAAGCACATATGCTCTTAGAAGAAGAAACTGCATGAATAAATAAACTGTAGAGCGAGACACGGTAGTCTGTACTTGTAATCATGGTGCTGAGGAAGATGAGGCTGGAGGAACATGAATTCTGTGCTAATCTGGGCAGTTAAGAGAAAAAAACAAAGACAAAATAAAAATTGGTTCTTATGGAGTCTTAACCTTTTAAGTATTTGTTTTATATATGTGTGTGAGCAAGGATGTTCTTGTGTATTTACTTTAGATATGTGTGTGAGCACATTTGTTCATGCTTAAGTATTTGTTTTATATATGTGTGTGAGATGCATGTTTATGCAGATACATGTGCATGCACATGCCATGGCACATGTGTGGAGGTCAGAGGGAAACTTCCCAAAGTTGGTTCTCTCCTTCCGCCTTGTTGAGATGGGGTCTCTCTTCTTTCTCCAGATGCATGGTCAACTCCAGCCTCCCTGGCCTGCAAACTTCTAGTGGCTTCCTGGTGCCCAGTCTCCACCTCTCATCTCACTGCAGGATTGCTGGAAGTACAGATGTAAAAAGCTGTTTTCTGTAGGTTCTGATCATCAGACTGTCAGAGTCAGTGTTCTTACACACTGAGCCTTCTCCCCCATCCCCATTCATATACAATAAAAAAGTCCAGTTATTTAGGAGACTGTAGTCATCATAAATAGAGCAGTAATTTTATATTGGTTAATTCTCTGTTTTGTTTTGCTTTGTCCTTTAAAAAAGATAAACAGTGGGCTGGAGCGATGGCTCAGAGGTTAAGGGCACAGGCTGCTCTTCCAAAGGTCCTGCGTTCAATTCCCAGCAACCACATGGTGGCTCACAACCATCTGTAATGAGGTCTGGTGCCCTCTTCTAGTCTGCAAGCAGAACACTGTACACATAATAAATACATCTCAAAAAAACATTTATTTTAGACCTACTAGAGCTCAAAGAAATAAAATACTCATTTTTATTTCTTCATTTTTTTCTGTACAGTTTAAAGAAATAGTAGAAAAAATATAAAATAAATAGAACATTGTTTCTATTCTTCAAGAATTTGAAATATGTTTAAAAACAAGCAAAGTGGTTTGGGGGCCTTTAGAAAGGCTCAGTGGATAAATGCACTTGTACCAAGTCAGATGATCAGAGTTTGGTACCAGGACCTAAATAGTGGAGAGAGAGAACTGACTCCCTCAAGTTGTCCCGAGTGCCACATGTGCACTGTGACATGAGAACAACCCTGCACACACATAAATAAATGTAATAATTAAAAATGAGGGTTTTGTAGGCTAGAGCTATAGTTGAGGAGGCAGAGTTTGCTTGATGCGTACCAGGCTCCCAGAAGAAGAGGGGAGGAAAAGAGATGGAGCAGAGAGGAAAGAGAAGAGGAGGAAAAGGAGTTATTACTTCATTTCAACCTCCTGTGAATAAGAAAGCACAGGTTGGCACTTTTCCATCTTGATGATCTCCAGACACACAGCCTGCATGAGGCATGGACAGGAAGGAAAAGGCTCAAAATCTGGAGGACAGAGTGGCTTGAAGTGCTAGGGGGAAAGAGTACACAAGCCAGGTGAGGGGGAGAAACAGCTCACGTGTTGGGAGTGCAATGGGGCCCAGAACCCAAACCCCTTAAATCAGCATTTCTCAACCTATGGGTTGCAACCCCTCTGGAGGTTCAAATGACCCTTTCATAGGTGTTACCTAAGACCATTGGAAATCACAGATATTTACATTATGATTCACAATGGAGCAAAATTACAGTTTTGAAATAGCAGCGAAAGTAATTTTACCGTTGGGGCCACCACAGCACGAGGAACTGCATCAAAGGGTTCCAGCATCAGGGAGGCTGAGAACCACTGCTTTAAATGATTAATAGAGATTCTTAAATAAAGCAGCGTATCACAAGGCTTCTGCAAAATCAATATGCTTGCAAAGGGCGCTGGCTCAAATGCGGAGCCTTGCACGCTTTTTTGAAGAACAGAGAATTTATAGATAAAATGTTTAGAGAGGGAGGGTGCAGGGGGAAGAGAGAAGAAAAGGTAAATTTACCATTAAGTCAAATAGTTTATTAGAAAAATGTAGTTCAGCCTTCGAGTATCTTCTTTGTTTCCTATCCAAAGGGGGAAACATAGAAAGCAAATGGCATAGTCATCTGCAAACCTGCACACAGTCCTCCTTGACGTTCTGTGACTAACTGGGCCACATGTGACGGAGACCAGTATGCAAGTTCGTTCTGACCTTTTCCCAATATACTTCAGGAGCACTATGCTCTTTGACCTTCATATCTGATTATATATTGAAATGTTTCTTTATTCCTTTGGGGGGGGGGAAGTCCCATGTCAACGTGTGAAAAAGCATCCCTCTTCTCCTCGCAAGCTAAATTTAAAGTCGCCCAGGGGGCACTGCCGTCAGCACGACCTGTCTCTACACTTATGGGACAGGCATGACTTCATGTTTCTGAGGAGCCTATTGGGTCCTCCAAGACACTGATTTCCTGCTGAGCTGCTTCAAATGTGGGGATGCCACACTGTTGCTTATTTTATTCATATGCTAGTGTGACATGTGACGTCTCAATAACCAGTGGCAAGGTCTGTACATAACAGGATCTCAGTAATTAATGCCTTTTAATTCACCTTTCACCTATTATTTGCTAAAACATTTTGAGCACATGGGAAAATCAATTCTTTTTAAATTTTAGTTTTTTTAAAATGAAATTAAGTCAAGTACTATTTGCCCCATGATGTATTTTTATATAGCTAGAAATGTATATTCCAACCAATACTTACAATTAACAACACGTTTATATGATACAATGGAAAGCTAGGTGAGTATTTTATTTTCTCTTTGTCTCAGAACTATATTGAATGAAAATCTCTCACCAAGCTTCAGTGCCTGTTTTCTCCTCATAGCCCAGCATTAATGCAGCTGTTCATTTTTGTCTCAAATCTGGATTATAGAAGCTGGCATAACTTCTTAGCCTTAACTTTATTCGCTTAGGGTTCATAAACAGAAGACCATCCAACTATGATGGCAAACAAATTAGCCTTAATATTGATTCCAAAAAAATTATTTTTTGTCTTTACCACTTTAATGACAAGATATGTAAGTGCATCTTTATTCCTCATATCGGCAAACAGACTTTTTCTTTTAAAAGTTCTTGGCATTTTGGATGATGTTTTCAAAAATAAAAATGAAATAGTTATAACTCTCTAGATATAGCTTGCACATAGTCATTAAACTAAGTGATGTAGGCCACGTGCACTCTACCTTGTCAGGCAAATTGATTTTCTTTTTTCACAAAAACATGCTTATTTAAAAATAACTTATTTTGCCTGGCAATGGAAGCACACACCTTTAAGCCCAGCATTAGGGAGACAGAGGCAGGCCGATCTCTGAGTTCAAGACCAGCCTAGTCAACAGATCAAGTTTCAGGACAGGCAGGACTAAACAGAGAAACCCTATCTCAAAAAAACCAAAAAAACAAAAAAAACGAACAAAAAAAAAAAACCAAAACGAAACAAAACAAAACACAAAATCTTATTTTCCTAACATAATAACAGTGACATGTCAAGATAACAGTTTTCCCATTTCCCTAGTTCCGTGTTAAAACGAAGAATGGCAACCTTGCTTAATATGTGTTCAAAGAAAACAATATTTCCTAAGCTGCTGTTGATCACATTTACGGTGCTGCCTGAATTCACCTGCAGTGGTGAGCCGGGAACTCCAAAAGCCCAGGTGTTGCTGGCCTGCGGCCACCACACCCCAGCCTGGGCCCAGCAGCTTGGAGGATTCTGCTGGAAGCTGTTTCCTTGGGTGGCTCACTGTGTCTGAGAAGTCTGAAGCAAACAGTAGCTCAGTCGTGATTCGCTTCCCCTTTAGCTTAAATGTTAGCCCTCAGCATCTGATTCATCACATCGTGTGATCAAGATGGGATCTGCCAAGCACGAAGCAAACCACTGTAATCCTCATGTGCCGGGTTAGCTGCTCCCCTAGAAGAAAGGGAAGACCCCAGAGCAGCTAGTGTCTGACAAATGTGGAGCCCAAGCAGTAGTTTGCTTTATTTGGCGTTGCAATAATCCAGGCTGACGGAGAGCCCCACAGGACACAGAGGAACTGGCATGAATGTGGTTACGCCTCCATAGAGCAAATGGAATGTGATCCAAGACTCTGAATTCGGATTCTCAAGATGTTTTTGTTTTCATCCACCTATCCTTTGTCCCCCTATCCTTGACACAGTTTAAAGCAGCTAGAGTCAAGAATAGGATTATAGTTTTAAGACTTTCTGAAAACACTTTGTTTTCCTGGACAAAATAAAATTCATTCTATTTTAAAACTTTAATTTTTAAATTCTCTATTTTCCTTGTTGGTACATTGTAACAAGCCCAAATCTTGAAGCAGACAATGGTCCAACTGCATTTTTGGTAATTACTGGTAATGCCAAGCTAATCCCGCTTGATATTAGCTCTGGGGTTTTATGACTACGTGTACCTAGTTATCTATTTCTCTTCTACAATTATCACGTAGTCCTGGTACAAGGAGTTCCTGTAAAATGCTAGCAGGGTTTTGTTCAGCAGAAGTGACCAAGGAAATAGGATCATTGGCAAGTCACTCTACCAGAAAACTACTTGGTGAGTAAAGGTAAGTAAATATTGCTTGTTTCCTCAATCAGAAGAACTGTTCCTGCAGCTACACCACCACGTAATAGCTGATACCACAAGTTGTCCATTCTGCACCTAAAATCGCCTGTCACAATGGATGCCAGCTGGGGACCACCACCATCAGCACCACTGGCCTTAGAATCTTCTCTGGAAACTAGTGATGCTGCTGTTGCGGATGTCACAGCTGCTACAGACCCAGATCCAAGCCGCCCCCCCCAATCCACTCACTTTTCTAAACATTTTATACGCACTAACACAATCTTTATAGAGAGCACAAGCAGGTGGTGCTATCAGTATCTCTTTTTAATTAAAAAGAAATTGTTTTTTCGAGACAGGGTCTCTCTACATAGCCTTGACTGTCCTGGAACTGATTGTGTAGAACAGGTTGCCTTGAACCCACAGAGTTCAAGTGCTGGGAACGCACACCCCACATTACCTCTTTTTGTATAGATGGATGAAGTGGGGCATTTAAAGATGACTTCGTTTCTGTGGAGGGGTCACAGAACTTGTAAGCGGGAAATCTAAAATTTGTCCTTACGGAGTAAGGCTGCAGAGATCACATAAGAAATCCCCATACCATAACATAATGTACAAGAAAGGGCGAGAAAAACCGACTACGCAGCAGATGGCCATCGGGTGACGTGGAACATCTGCATGCAGCGGCACAGGACAGAATATCTTTCCGATTAACACATATATCCATCCAACTTTCTGTTGACTACTCCCCAACTCCAGCAGTGCCGCTCTTCTTCTATGGGAAATCCGTTTCTGTTTTCCGATTGATTCTTTTCGTAATGAATACAAGAACGAAGCCTCCTGTGAGGATTCCTATTGCCATATCCTCCGGCTGTAATTTTGCAAATGGATATTAACATGTTTTCTTCAGTGCAGATCAACCAAGCATCATTTCCATTAAGCTGTACGCCAACATTTAGGTGCCTCACTATGTCTGCAATGCCCTTCCTTCCCCTGCCAGTTTACATATCCAACCCCATTTATCTTTCAAATTCTTAGGAGATACACTCTCTGTAAAAGTCTTCATTTATATTATCTTCTTTGCATAGCCCATTAATTCTGTACTACACTGGGGTTCCCTTTTTCTTTTTGTATACTATTTCAAAACTATTTTCTCAAGCAGGTAATATTGTTGAAAGTAGTTGTGATGTTTCAGGATCTTAGGATCAGTGTTTGGGCCAGGTGGTGGTGGTGGCACACGCCATTATCCCAGCATTCGGGAGGTAGAGGCAGGCAGATTTCTGTGAACTTGAGGCTAGCCTGGTCTACAGAGCAAGTTCTAGGAGATGCTCCAAAGCTAATAGAGAAACCCTGTCTTGAAGAAACAAACAAATAAACAAACAAATAAATGAAGATCAGTATTTGGAATGCATTAGATATAGAACAAACATTTGTAAACGTTGTTTGTTTGTTTGTTTGTTATGTAGCCATGGCGACCTTTGAACTTTTGATCCTTCCCTTTCCTCTTCTGAAAGCCTGAATCACACATGGGCACTACCGTGTCTGATCCATGTGTGTGATGTTAGACTTAAATGTAGCTATTATGTATTGGCATGGTGACTGCACACCCTTCTTTATCCATCACCTTTAAAGCTTGAATTTTAGCTGAGGTATGAATTAATTCGTATATTTTGAAAAAATGTTTTCCTATTTTCCCCTAAGGTGTGTGTGTATCTCTATGTGTCTGTGTGTTTTGACACAGAGTATTATATAGCTCAGGCTAGCCTCAGAGTTTCTAGTTGCTGAAGATGACCTTGAACTCCTGATTCTCCTGCCTTTACTTCCCATTACAGGTGTGTGCCTGCACTTCCACCTCCCAAAGTATTTTCTTTAGGTATATTTTGTTGCTCTTTAACATTCTGGCAACATTCTTGGAATATTTATGTTTAAATGAAACATTTGACTCTTTATTACATTTAGAAGGATGTCTAAAAATTAAAATCTAATGCATGGTATCAAAATTCAGGTAATACCCATTTTTAAAATTGCACCAGGAGTGCAGAAAACAGCACCCAATTCTGCCAAAATAACACCACTACATATTGTTATTACCATCAGAGGAAGAAATTATTTCTCAAATAATTGTTCATGAATATAAAGAGGTATAAAATGCAGCTTCTATTTCTATGAAGACAGTTGATCAAGACAACCGGAAGTCTTACCAGCAGCAGACAGTAGATAGGGTGAGTAAAATATTTTAAAATGTACAGGTAAATTTTCAACAAAGAAAGGACATATTGTAAGTGCTGAAATAAAACAGAAATTGGAAAAACAGAGGTTAGGTGTGTGAGTGGAACCTGCGATTCTCCAGTGGTGTATTTTTCCTGTTGGTGATTTAGAAACTCAAATTGTGTTTCCCGTAGGAGACAGGAAATATGCTCTGAGCTTTCCATGGCAGAGAATCATAACTGAGAGGCCTACACAGAGCACAGATGCTCAAGTGCCAACATCTCTGGTGGGTGGGATACTTCTGAAAATTACCCAATGTCAAAAGGAGATATCCCAAGACCTTTATGTCTGCCAAGGCTCTATGTGAGAAAACACATTCCCAAATAAAATGAGACTCTACTGTTTTGAGGTTAAAATGAACCTAATTAACAACATGCCTCTGATAGTCCCTGAGGTATCCATGACCCTTAGGACACCTGAACCCAAAGCTGATAATGAAAGCCGTGATACGGGTATTCTCCAAAAATAATTGCCAGGGGAAAGACACCAAACTACACTGTCAGCTAAAACATAGCAAGACCAAATGGTGCTGGTCTAACTGGATGCTGGCATGTAGAAAAATGCAAATCAATCCATGTTAATCACCCTGCACAAAATTCAAGTCCAAGTGGATCAAAGTCTTCAGCATAAATCCAGATGCACTGAGTCTGATAGAAAAGAAAGTGGGAAATAATCTTGAACAAATTGGTACAGGAGACACCATCCTAAATGGAATGCCAGTACCACAGGCACGAAGATCAGCAATAAATGGGACCTCATGAAACTGAAAAATTTCCACAAGACAAAGGACACTGTCAATAGGACAAAATAGCAGCCTACAGAATGGGAAAGGATCTTCACCAACCCCGCATCTGACAGGGGGTTGATTAACAAAATATATAAAGAACTCAAGAAACTAGAAATCAACAAACCAAATAATCCAATTAAAAATGGGGTAAAGATCTAAACAGAATTCTCAAGAGACACTTGGTTTTTTTTTTTTTGTTGTTGTTGTTTTGTTTTGTTTTTCAAGACAGGGTTTCTCTGTGGCTTTGGAGCCTGTCCTGGAACTAGCTCTGTAGACCAGGCTGGTCTCGAACTCACAGAGATCCGCCTGCCTCTGCCTTCCAAGTGCTGGGATTAAAGGAGTGCGCCACCACCACCCGGCCAAGAGAAGATTCTTAAATGGCAAAGAAACACTTAAGGAGACATTCAGCATCCTTAGCCTTCAGGGAAATGTAAACCAAAACGACTTTGAGATTCCATGTTATACCTGTCAGAATGACTAATATCAGAAACACAAGTAACAGCTCATGCTGGACAGGATGTGGAACAAGGGGAACATTCCTCCATTGCTGGTGAGAGTGCAAACTTGTACAGCCACTTAGGAAGTCAGTGCGGTGGTTTCTCAGAAAACTGGAGATCAACCTGCTACAGGATCCAGCTACACCACTCTTGGGCATATACCCAAAGGATGCTCAATCGTACCACAAGGACACCTGCTCAGCTAGGTTCATAGCAGCTTTATTTGTAATAGCCATAACCTGGAAACAACCTAGGTGTTCCTCAACTGAGGAATGCATAAAGAAAATATGGTACATTTTCACAGTGGAGTATTACTCTACTCTTAAAAACAAGGATACCAAGAAATTTGAAGGCAAATGGATGGAACTAGAAAAAAATCATCCTGAGTGAGGTAACCAAGACCCAGGAAAACAAACACGGTGTGTACTCACTCATAAGTGGATTCTAGATATAAAACAAGGGATAACCAGATTAAAATCCACAGCTCTGTAGAAGCTAGGTAACAAGGAGGACCCTAAGAGGGATGCATGGGTTACCCTGGGAAGGGGAAACAGATGTGGTCTCCTGGGTAGACTGGGGACAAAGAGGGAGAGGATGGGGGGAGGGTCGGTAAAGGGGGAAGGGATGGAGGATGAGAACATGAGGGAATGGGATGGTCAAGTTGGGGGAGGGATGGAATGGGAGAGCAATGAAAGAGATATCTTGATAGAGGGAGCCATTATGGAGTTAGGGAGAAACTTGGTGCTATGCCACGGACCAGCTCAGGGGAGCCACTCAGACCATGGGAGAAGCAGGGTCTTGGTAATCAGGAAGGCACAAGTTCGGCGAATGACAGACACAACACACAAGAGAGTGGTTGGAATCTGCTGCGATTTTACTGAATTCATGTTTTCATTACATAGTATTCAAACAAAGAACAAATCAGAAGGTCATATATCATTAGTTGGCACAGTATGAAAGCTTCTTTTCGTCACATCAGCGATTTTTAAGAAAAGCATATTATCAGGAACAGGTGTTAGACATAAAACATCCTTTGAAGAGGAACTCTTGTCCTTGGGAACGTAAATCTCAGACAAGTGGTTTCATCTTATCTAAGAATAGAAAGTTTCTCATTATCGCTATCATGGCCCTTCCTCTTTCTAACCCTTTCTTTATTTCATCTAGTGACCAAATATGCTTAATCAGTTCTCTGCACCTGCTGAAATATACTTTTTTGTACCTTCTTATGCAGTAGACACCATAGGGGTTGGGATCTAGCAAGCCTATCCATAAAGTTCAAAGTATAATATAACACTCATTGTCCATCAACATTAACCCATCTATTCCCTTGCTCATCATATACCCTGTGTATGACAAGGGTTCTGCTGTAGTCTTATTTATTCCCATACTGTGCTTCCCTATCCCAGAGCTGTTCCTGAACAGGTAATCCTTGTCTTGTAGATATATAGAATACCATTATTATAAAAGAGATTGTGCAAAGCCCATATCCCGCATAGCCAGCTAATTGAGAAACCTGCCTATGTCTCAGCAGTGGCTAATACTGGGCCATCTGCCATTGACCTCCAGGAAGCCTAGTCCCATAGGACACATAGCTCCCATCTGTCATAATGACATATGTCATGTCACACAGATGACACTGGAGTTGGTGTGGCAATGCTAGGGAAATTCCCAGGAACCCACAAGGTTAACTCTAACTAAGAGTCCTAGCAGTAGTAGAGAGGGTGCCTGAATTGACTTGCCCCTGTAATGAGATTGTTGGATACCCTGTCATTATAGAACCTTCATACAGTAACTGATGAAAGCAAATGCAGAAATCTACAACCAAGCACCACGTCGAGCTTCAGGAGTCCAGATGAAGAGACAGGAGGGATTATATGAGCAAGGGGGGGGCTTAAGATTATGATGGGGAGCCCACAAAGACAGCTGACCCAAGCTTGTGGGAGCTCATGGGCACTAGACCAACAGCTGGGGAGCCTGTGTGGGACAGAACTAGGCCCTCTGCATGTGGGTTGTGTAGCTTGGTCTGTTTGAGGGGCCCCTGACAGTGGGAGAGCAAGTTTTCTTCAGGGACATGACCACTGGAAAACAACTCACACTCCAGTGGTCTCCTCTATACCCTGTCCTGAAAAAAATAAAATGAAAGCTATATAAAACCTTCACATATGTGCCCACCAGTGTGGATATGTAAATGTGTAATCTGGCATTCATGGCAACAGTAAGTACCAATTTCACAAAACTTGTCCCTTCAGCAGATGAAAGAAGTGTGAGGCCATAAAAGACTGATGGCATAATGAGGGACTGGCGAGATGCCTCAGGGGGTCGTATTTCTGTCAAGTCTGAGGCTATGACTTCAATCCCCAGGACCCACATGGTGGACAGAGAGAACTGTCCTGAAAAAGTTTTCCTCTAAACTCCACTCACACCAGTGCTCTTGGACACATGAATGCCCACAAACGTGCAGACACAAAATAAATAAATAGAAAAGTAAATAAAAATGATAGCATAATCATAATTATATTATGATTATTCAATTTCCCAACTGAGTAATGAACATTTTTTTTGTTAATTGTTTTGGTCTCTTGAAATGCCCAAGATATTTAATATGTTTAAATAATTAAAAAATTAAAATGTTTTGAATAATCATTTGTAGCTTCATAGATATTTGTGTTATCTAAGCATAAGCCAACAGGATATTATTTTGTGCATCAAAACCTTTATTTGCTTTCAAGCCCAGGAGTAATTTTTCTCAATATTTAATCACCAATATGTCACAAAAGTCATTAAGGATTTTTCTACCCGATTTCAAATGATAACTTGCAGTTTAATCAATGTACGAAACACTCAGCATTCATAATTAGGAACAACAGATGATATAATCTCATCTAGAGTAAATATGATAATGACACAAATTTAATTTCTCTGTTATTTATGATCCGCATTTTGTCCCAGGAAGCCTTGCAGGATTTTCACAATCAAGCAGGATGGTGACAGCATATGGATGAGTGTGTGCTGGTAATTACATGCACAGGCATGTGTGGGCAAAGAGAGCTGCCCATGCTGTAATACTCAATTTTGTAGCAATGGAGCTGATACACAGGATACAATTGGAATCAAACAAGATCACGTGTATTCTCTGAGACTAACTGAACCACTGACTAAAGAGGCTCAAAGACAAGGAATCTCTACTCTAGAAATCCCATCTGACTGATTTCAAAGTTGAAATTATATATTGGATATAGACACAACTGAGACAGCCCTAAATAATATTTTTGTTCTCCTTTTACTGATCTTTAGGTCAAATGCAGATAAAAATTGCTTGGCAATAGAGTGGGTTTTGGGGATAAAAAGGAATATGCTAGTTATAGATTTTCCAACTTGTAGATTCCTCTTCTGTCTGTCACCAGTTGTGTAGCCTTGCCTCTTGGGTCTTGCTCTCAGTATGCCTCATTTTCTTCAGTTACGTAAAAAGTCAGCATTATGTATGTACTTATATAACTAACATTATTAAGATGATCTAAAGATATTTAGTTGAATCTGTTTTCCCAAGACAGCCTATGACTTAGATGTGTCTGGGAATTTCCTCAGGAGCTAAGAAAGGTTCCTATCATCACAAAAACTGATACCAGCTGTTTGCCTCCAAAGTATTCCTGATGGGAAAAAAGTCAAATTTAGATGACCTGGAGCCAGAAAGAAGAAAGACTATACATATAGATGCACGTCAAAAATGAACACATACCATAGGCTGTGGGTGTTCCTCAGTGAGAGAAAAGCTTGCCTGGCATGCACAGAGCTGTGGGCTATCCCCAGCACTAGATAAGCTTGGGTGCGGTGCACATAGAGGTACAGGCAGGAGGATCAGATTATCCTTAGCTAGTTTGATGTCAGCCTGGGTAACATAAGGCCCTGTCTCAAACACCAAAATTAATGAATGAATAAATAAATTTTTTATCACTAAAATTTGTTCTATTAACAATTTCATATAAATTCATGATACTACTGACCTCTCTCACCCTTTCCAGTCTCCCCATACCCTTATTTATCTCCTCCTTTCCCTACATATCTTTTTCTCATGTTGATATCTACTCATTTTGTTCTGTGACCCACTGAGTTTAACCAGGGCCATCTCTATGACCACGGGAATGAAGCTATTCACTGGAGCCTGGTTGTCTCAGCAGTCGGTACACAACTAAAGACAAGGACTCGCTCTGTCTGAGAATCTGTCAAAAGCCGAGGACAGCAACCAAGGCTGAGCTCCATAAGGGCGTCTCCCTTCCATGCCTGATTGTTGGCTGTAAGGTCTTACATGAACCCAACGCAAGCACCTGTAGTTATCGTGAGTTCATGATTGTAATAGCTGTGTTTAGTCTAGAGGACATTATCAGTCCTTTACCTTGTCTCCTGGCCCTTACATAATCACTTTCTTCCCTTTATCTTTCTTTCCTACTCCGGCTTTGCAATTTATTATTTTTCTGTTTAAAAGTTATGCTTCCCCCATCTTCAGATTCCTCCCAGATCTTCCCTACCCACCTAACTTCATGTGTCACTGGGTATAGCAACCACACTCCAGGCCCCATGCCCAGCAGTAAGGAGTCTATACAAAATAGACTCTCAACTCCGTGTGTTTTAGTTGTAGGCTTTTGTTTCACTTTGCTTTGGTGTTTTTTGGTCCTATTAGCTTTTGTTTGTTTGTTTCAATCTTGTTTCTTTTCTTTTGTGGGGGGTATTTTTTGGAGGGAGTGAGTCAGAGACAAACTACTACCCTTTTAAATGTTAACATTTCAATGATGATTAAATTTATGAAAATTGCATTTCCAATTAAACTTTAAGGTAAACATTTATTGCTTAAGCTGGTATATGACTTGATTTTGATATTTTATTAAATTAACATCTTGCATAATAAAAATGATGCCACATTGAGTTACAAATGTAGCCAAGCCAGTCCCTAGTATTGATCCTTACAGATGTGTGTTCTGAACTATATACTGTTTTATAGTTTGATAAAGTATCACAATAGATTCATAATGAAAAAAAATGCGGTGATGGTTGTTGGTGGTGCACACCTTTAATCCCAGCACTTAGGTGGCAGAGGCAAGCGGATCTCTGTGAGTTCAAGGTCACCTTATCTACAAAGGGAGTTCCAGGACCGCCAAGGATGTTGTATAGAGAGACCCTGTTTCAGAAAAACCAAACCAAATCAAAAAACAAACAAAGAAAGAAGCACAACAATGAACTGCAAAGAAATTGAATCCCAGCTTTTATGAGGACTACTTGTCCACTTTTTCAGGATAAATGTACAATTACTATCACATACAGCTCAAAAGAGAAAACTCCCTTCCCAAAATAGTTCATGAGTGGAAATGTTTCTCATCTGCTGTCACCACATTTCCCCCAATCTTGAACAAGCAAGTCATTCACAGTGACAAATACGCATTTGTTTCCAGAGTGTGGGCGGCACGCACCTGCCCAGTGTCCCGTGTTCACACCTGTCTCCCGGCTTCCGAGCTTGCTCTTGGAGTGTTGCACTGCCGCTGTCACTCTGGTGTCTCACTGGCACGCACTGCTGGCTTCCTCAGCGCTTCCAGGTGCCAGCTGAGCTCTAGCACAGCCCTCATTCACTGTCCACAGGGAACCAGCAGTCCACATGCCAGGCCTACCCTGACAGACCATACGGTGGTGTGATTTTTAGAGCCTATGATGTTTATAACCAGCGTATCCTATTTAGCAAGATCCAGGGCTGTCCCACAAAACAAGGTAAATGACTCCTGAAGAGTGATGTTGGAGGTTAACTTCTGGCCTTCACAAACCCACGTACATCATGCATGTACTTCCACCCTTGCCTGTGCACGCACACGCGCGCCCACACACATACACATGCACACACAATACCATAGTAATGCTTCAAATTTATTTGTTTTTAAATATAAGGTTAAGAGCTCTTTAATGTTGGTAAATTGGCCTAGTTCAGAAGATCTCATTTCTCTTATAACTGTGTCTTATCACTCAGCTGGCAGAACGCTTGTCTAGTGCGCTTGAAGCCCTATGCTCAATCCTCAGCACCACATAAACAGGTCAGTAGTACGTGCCACCTTCAGCTACAGATTGAGTTTTAGGCCAGTCTGGGATACATTAAATACCCAATTTAAAACAAACCGAGACAGGCAGTGGTGGTGCATGCCTTTAATTCCGGCACTCGGGAGGCAGAGCCAGGTGGATTCCTATGAGTTCGAGGCCAGCCTGGTCTACAGAGCAAGTTCCAGGACAGGCTCCAAAGCTACACAGAAAAACCCTGTCTCAAAAAACTAAAAGCAAACAAACCAAACAACAACAACAAAACAAACAAACAAACAACAACAAAGTTAAACAAGCAGGGGCTGGAAAGATGACTCAGCAGATAAGAGCACTGCTTGCTCTTGCAGAGGACATGAGTTCAAGTCCCAGCAACCACTCAGCGGCTCACAGCTGCCTGTAACTCCTGTTCTTGGGGATCTGATAACCTCTTCTGATCTCCACAAGTACCAGGCATACACGAGATGAACAGAGACATACAAGCAAGGCAAAGCATTCATTCATTTAAAGTAAATAAAGATATTAAAAATAAACTAAAAAACAAAACAGGCAAACAAACAAACCAACAAAAACACTCCCTACAGTCAGAATTGACAAAATAAAAAAAGAGAGTGAAATACTGAAAATCTATATTTTTAAACAGATATGGGAAAAATGTTATTTCATTTACTGTACTCTGGAAAACAGTGATGATACACATTAGTCAAAAAAACAAAACAAAACAAATTTTTCATCCGCAAGAATTTTATTGAAGTGTAACTTACATGCGGCAGCATGTGCCCCTTGTGAGTGTGCAGTTCGGTGAGTCCTGAAGAATGCCTGTGCTCCCATGACCCCAACATGACTGTTTCATGTATTTGCATCCTGCTCCGGACAGTACACTTTCCTTCCCTTAGCCCCAGGTAAGGGCTGATCTCACCAGCTTTCACTTTCTGTCGTGGCAAAGCCATTTTCTCCATTCTGGATGTCCATATAAACAGTATAGGAATCACATACCACACACCTGGGCACGTTTAGCTTTTTTAGACATAGGGCTGAGCTTCACCCGTTACAATAGGATAGGTAAGTAGCTTGTTCCTTTTCATGACTGTGTAATAGACCACTGAATTACAGTTCTGCATAATGATGTATTACCACGAATGCTGCTATGAATATTTGTGTGCAGGTTTTTCTCTGAACATGTGTGTTCATTTGTTTTAGGTCTGTCTGCAAATAGATTTTTCTGTAACATATTTTAAGTGTCTGATTAACCTTATAAGAAGCAAATAAATTGCAAGGAGTGATGGTTCATGTCTATGATCCCAACACTTGGGAGACAGAGCCCTAGAGATTTCAGATTTCTATGAGTTAGAGGCCAGCCTGGTCTACATGCGAGTCCTAGACTACCCACGGCTACACAGTGAGACCCTGTTAAAAATAAATAAATAAAAAGCTTTCTGTGCTGATAGCACTCCCAGAAATAGGGGCCGTTCCTAAAAACAACCAGACTTTCTGTGAGAAGCGTGATGAGCACCAGCTTCACTGTGTGATATCAAGGGTAAAGGTTCTCTGTCCCCCAGGGAGAGCAGTGTCCAGACAGGAATCCGCCAATAGGCTAAAGCTATGAAGATTGTATTGAGGCTTGAGCGAACGGAGAACAGCCACAGGTCAAGAGGATGCTGGCTATGAAGAGATGCGAGTCCTTTCAATTGGGCGAGGACAAGAAGAGAAGGGGCCAAGAGAACCACTTCTCAACTGGATTTTGTTATGTAGACAGTAAAATCACGACGTTATAATCCTGCCGTCTGGTTGCAGTCAGCTTTTTTTGTTTAATTTTATTTTTTAGTTTTGGAGCTAATAAACCAGATCTATTAACAACCAAAGATAAAAGAAACCAACGAATTATTTTCTAAAATCATTGGACTCAGAAGCAACAGGCAAGTTCTAGTTGCCCCGTGTCCAACTCAATGATGGACCTTGGAGTTAGAGTCACAGGGTTGCACACTGAGGCAAAACTCACTTACACGGACGGAAAGGATATTCTGGAGCATGGCTTTGAAGGTTTCAGTTTGTGCTGGAACTGTCCTGTTGTTTGGGGTCCAGTGGTGACAGTATGTCAGCACATGGTAGATCAAAATCATTCACTTCTTGGCCATGAACTAGAAGAGCACAGGAAAAAAATAAACCAATTCTGGCTCTTTTTTAAAAATATTTATTTATTTTGTATACAATATTCTGTCTACATGTATGCCTGCAGGCCAGAAGAGGGCACTAGACCTTACTACAGGTGAGTTGTGAGCCACCATGTGGTCGCTGAGAACTGAACTCAGGACCTTTGGAAGACCAGGCAATGCTCTTAACTACCGAGCCATCTCTCCAGCCCAAACTCTGGCTCTTCAAGACCCCTTCAAGGGCATCCTCCAACTGATGGGAAGATCCCCATAAGACGCCACCTCTCAGAGTCTGCACAGTCTCCCAATAGTGCCACCCTGGAGCCCAATTTCTTAACACACAGGCCGTTGGGGACCATTCCAGATTCAAACGATGCAATATTGTTAGTCTTCCTAATTATAGCCACATTTGTGAGCCTGTCATCTCTTCCAATTTTAATTTGCATTTCCCCGCTGAGAAGGGACTTTGAGTGTCTTGTTCTTATTGGAATTCGTGTATTTTCCCATAAGTATCTCTTCAGTCTTTGGTCTATTTTTTATGGCAGGCGTGCTTGTCTTCCCATTTGCTTGGAACCATGGCAGTCTGCAGACTCTAAGTGCCATCGCAGAGACGACAGTAAGTTTGAACTAAATTCCTGAAACGACTTGCTAGCGACAGTTAGCCACTCCATTTTCTGAGCCTGGCTCCTTCCTCCCAGGGTTTCAGCTATGCAAACAGTCTACCCTTTCCCAGAGCAGGCCCCTTTTTCTCCCACCTCACATTACTCTTGCAACAAACTGTTTTGCCCTTCTGTTTTGCTGCCACCTTGTGTGACTCCATCTTTCTCTTTGGAGCTCCACTGAGGCTTCATTCAGTGCTAGTGCATGTCCCTGACCACTTAAATTAAAACCATGCCTGTTATCTCTCAACACAGCACCGAGGCCATCAGGTCTCACACTGTAGTAATCCTTGTATTTACTTTTATTTAGTTGCTGCCTTCACATACACACCAGCGCTCCCTGAGAAAAGAGACCACATCCAGCCTGCTTGCCAGGGCAATCTCCAGCACACTGGACAACTCGTGGCTCACACTGAGGGTTGAACAAATATTACTGTCAAATGGATTAATTTCAGTTGTCTTTCAGTTATTTAGAGGTGAAATGCATTCAGGAATATCATTCCATACAATTATTTTTGAAGCACTATACGGTTGTCGGTAACTTGTAAGTGGGCATTATTTTCCTCCTGGTTTGTTTGTCTGAGACTTTTGAGGTTGTGAGTGTCCTCATGAGCTCTCCTGAGTGACTGGGTGCAAATCTGGGCTCTGCAGTAAACTCCGTATCAGTGCTAAAACTTTTAGTGACCAGGAATGGTGGCTCATATCTGGAATCATAACGCCTGAGTACCAGAGGAAGGAAGACTAGAAGTATGAGGCTAGTCTGGGGTACACAGTGAGACCCTGTTGGAAGGAAGCATGGTGGGACTCTGTGGGTAATAACACTTGCCGTGCAAGCCTGAAAGTCAAATTTGATTCCCTGGTCCCACCATGAAAACAAAGAACTGACTCTGGAAAGCTGTCCTCTAACCTCTCATGCAGACCATGGCATGTGTGGGACTGTACACACACACACACACACACACACACACACACATACACACACACTAATAATAAATAAAATGTAATCTCTACATTTTAAAAGCTAAAAGCACACCCTCAGAAGACAATGAAGAACTGTGGGAAGTTTATGAGCAACAAGTCAAGTTGTCACACTCAGATGCTACATTGGTTTTTCCTAATTTGTGAATTAAAAAAAGAAATGAATGAATGCCTGGGATTATCTGTAAACTCTGTCAGTAAGTCCTAGCAAAGGACTCAGTCTCTTGGTGTCTTTCCCTTTAAAATATAGACAACAGGGGGCTGGAGAGATGGCTCAGAGGTTAAGAGCACCGGCTGCTCTTCCAGAGGTTTTGAGTTTAATTCCCAGTAACCACGTGGTGGCTCACAAACCAGTTACAATGAGATCTGGTGCCCTGTTCTGGCACGTACATGCCAGCTGAACATTGTATGAATATTAAATAAATAAATCTTTTTAAAAAAAACATAGACAACAGTAGTCAAGCTATAAGCTGTTTTACAAGTGCCTGGGGTGAACAAGCCGTTCTATTTTGTTTGTTCCACATTTTAATTTACCTCAGTTTACACACGCTATTAAGTCAGCATTTGCTAGATATGTGCTCTTCTGTTCTCTACCCTCAAACTATGTACTTATGAAATATTTACTTATAGCAATAAAAGCTAATGTGCCCAAGAGCAAATAAGCAGCAATTATATAACATATCCAACAGTACCACATGAAATAAACTCTAATTATTAAAAAGAAAGGGGAAGTGAAATGCACAGAAATTCAGAGGAATATTACTCCATGATAACGAAGAAAAGATATCCAGACAAGCTTGAAAATGAACACTTTAAGATATTTAACCTTCTCTAAAGAACAAGGTTATACAATTTATGCTTAATTTAAAAAGATAACAGTTGTACCTCATTTATTTGTGGAACCAGATAATGTATCTATGCATATTTTCCAGACAGTCAAATAGTACCCTGTGAAGTTCCTTTTAAAAATAACTTTGCCTGACTATAAAATTATAAATATGGTGCAGGTGTTATGTAGCAATCACATCTCAGAAGTTAATCAAACTGTTAATCCAAAGTTAAGCACCTAGGAAGTTTCTATTGAGTCATAACTTTTTAATTTACTTATTTTTATTTTATGTGTGTTGCTGTTCTGCCTACATGTATTTCTGTGTGAGGCTGTTGGATCCTCTGGAACAGGAGTTACAGACAATTGTGAGCTGCCACGTGGGTGATGGGAATTGAATCCGGGTCCTCTGGAAGAGGAGCCAATGCTCTTAACTGCTGAGCCCTCTCTCCAGCCCGAGTCCTAACTATTAAATATATGCTTTGAGATCTGGCTAAACAGAGTAACTTCATAAATTACATTCAAAATCACTGGCGATGTGTCTGACTTCTGAACACACAAGCAGTGGATAATCAAGTCCTCATGGCCCTTGTCTCCCAAGCTCCATGCTGGCCAAGCTTACTTCTAAACCCTGCTGTCATTTGGAATCCAGGACACTCAGTGTCAACCCAGGTATCTGTCGAAAAGCACTTCAATTTTTTCAGTCAGAATCTGTTTAATTTTCTCAATCAGTAAGACTGAAAACAAGACATTTTTCTTTTAGTCTTGATTTGATTTCCAATATCATGTCTAGTCTGTTATCAAGTTGTTGTTTATTAATGATGAGGTGAGAAAAGAAGATTGGCAGTTGTTTCTTACTTCCTTTCTTAAGGTTCCAACCCAAAAGGGGAAGAGAATCTTAAGTGAAACGACAATTCAGTCATTTGCTTATCATGGAAGAAGGTGCTTCTAAATTTAAAAATATACTTGCCTAGAGCTGAGTTATCAAAATCTATTCTTGTCACAGCTACTAACTAGCCCTGTGTCATAAGACACTTCTTTCCATTTCAGGTCCCTGAGTGTGACTGGGAAGTGGGTGATATTCTGAAACACCTTTCAGTTCTGAAGTTTGTCATGACTGTCTTCCCAGATTTATCTTTTCCTTTCTATTCCCTGGAGCAACCATAATTACCTCAGCACATTGCTCTAAAGTCTACCTTTGACGTTACTGAAGGATTTAGCTTTCTAAAATGCCACCAGAGCCTTCTGTGGGAAGTTCCACTGAAACTTCTGGCCATGCACAAGCAATTCTTCTGCTCCAATCTGCACAGCCACTTGTGTGAAAACATGCAGTGTGCTTCTTCATCTCTTGCCCACTCTCTGCACAGCATCCTCTCTGCCAAACATGCCCTCTTCTTTTCTTGGTAGCCCAGGAAATTTTACTTCACTCATGAATCACATCCTCTAGATGACCTACGTGAATCTAGTGTCTCACGAGAAAAGGGCCCTGAGAGGCAGGAGAAGCCTCAAGAGGAAAGGGCACACCTCGTGATGGGGCTTCCCAATGTTCTGTTCCCTCTGCCTACTGATGAGGACTGTTAACGCTCTAACCGTAACTCATAGGCACTGTGCAGGCCACCAGCTGCGGAGTGGGGTAAGGACTTCCCGCTCCTGTGTGGAAAGTTATCATTTCCAAGAGATGACCACAATCAACGCACGAGAGACGATACTAACATGTACTAACGCCTCAGTTTCCTTGGGCCGCGGGAGGATCATACTTTAGAGGGGTACACATTCCCCAACAAACGTTTGCTCTGGGGTTGAAACGCAGCTACCCAGCGCTCACCTCCGGGAGGAGGTTCTGTGTTTTGTTCATAGCCATCTTAGTCCTGCTTCTGCGCTCCTCCATCCCCGCTGTGGAAGGCTGCCCCACACGAACACTACAACCATTCAAACATTTGAACTTCTAAGTGGGAACACTTCTTCATGGCTTGATTTGTTTAATATTTAAAGAAAATTACTTAACTTATGGTTTCAGAATTTACCAGTCTATATTTCTGTACTGTGCTCTTATACAATGTCTTAAATGTCTCGTGTCATTATATCAAACCAAACACTGTTTTTTGTCTTCTTCCTGAAAGTCCCATCCTTACAAGAATGCCTAATTTTTCTTTTCTGTGAATTAACTCATAGTTCTATTAACCCTCATTTCTAATTTTATTTTCCATTGTTTCTGTTCGTCTTGTACTTTCTATTTCACTCATTCTGTTTTTACTTTTGTAAGTTCTTCCTCTTTCATTTACTATGCCTGTAGCTTTTATAAAATTCAGCCTTGAACTCATGAGTAGTCTCTCAACATCTGTGTTTTTTTTTTTAAGATAAATGCTACATTTTTTATTCTGCTTGTCTTATCTTTTAATTAATGGATATGAAATCATTCATTTTTATCCAAATGTTGATTTAGAACTACCAGTTAGGGCATTAAGAACCTTTTTGGTCTATGATTTCTAAATACTTTAAAAGCCTCCAATGTAATTTATTTAGTATAATATTGTTTAGCAAGGTAATATTTTATTTCCAAAATTACTGGGTATGATTAGATATCTTTAGTTATTGATTTCTGATTTAACTCTTCTGATTAGACACTTACAGACCATGTCCTCTTTTAGTCTATATGTGTGTGCTCATGAGTTTATGGTTATACATGCCATGAGAGCAGGTGCAGACATGTTTGGTGGCTAGAGGACAGCATCAGGGGACATCCTCAGGAACGCTGTTGAGACAGGGTCTCTTACTGGTCAGGGAGTCATCAGTCTAGCTAAGCTGCAAGGGAGCTGCAGGGAACCTCCTGGCTGCACTGGGATTACAAACAGGAATTACCATGCCTGGCATTGCCACATAGCTTCCAGGAACAGAGTTCAGGTCCTCATGCTTGTGAGACAGGCACTTTACCAACTGAGCTCTAAGGGAACTGCAGACTGCTTAGAAATTTTAGCCAAGCTAACCCTTAATTTTTATGAATGTCTAAAATTCTCGCAATCTATACATTTTCTGTTTGTTGGGTAAATCATTTTCTAAAATATGTTTTGGCTAAAAACTGTTATTAAAGCTTGAGTATTTTAATACATTTTTGTCTAATCGATCACTTTCTTAATTAGTCAATTGAACTACTCCAGCGGAATTATAAATTGGGAATTTTTTGTCCCTGTAGCTCTGCCAGTCTGTAATTTTGCTTTCTCCGTTGTGCAGTTCTGGTTCAGCAGGCATGTATTGTGATTGCTCTATTTTTGTTAATTATTCACGTTCTCACAAATATTTTCCTTGCCACTTTCAAATTGTCCTATCTTCTGTCTTCCCCTCAGGCCCCATGCTCACATCATGGGGGTATGGGGGCTTTGGTCCTCACTCCATGCAGATGCTGAGGCTTTATGTCCCCACAGTTTTTCTAGGTAACAATTCCTGGCTCATTGTTATAGGTTGCTTCTTTATGGCAGGCGGCTCCACATCTAGACACCACACTTTGTTGTTCTGACCTTTAAGAGTCTGGATGGAGAAGCAGGTAAGTATAAAGAAGATGATGTAGCAATCACACACACACACACACACACACACACACACAGAGAGAGAGAGAGAGAGAGAGAGACAGAGAGAGAGAGAGAGGGAGAGAATGATGATGATTATCTGTAGTGCCACATACACATGAAGAGATGGAAAATGCACGTAAGAAACTGTATTATTTAAAACACTGCTTGGCCAATGACTCTAGCATATTCTCAGCAAGCTCTTACATATTAAATCAACCCATTTCTATTATTTTGCATATAGCCACATGGCTGTGGCTTACTGGGTAAAGTTCCATCCTGCCTCTGTCTCTGGCGAGGCTACATGGCTTCTCTTGACTCCACCTTCTTGCTCTCAGCATTCAGTTGAGTTTTCCCTGCCTAGTTCTACTCTGCCCTATCAACAGGCCAAGGCAGTTTCTTTATTAACCAATGGTATTCACAGCATAGAGAGGGGACCCCCACATCATATCTATCCATCTATCTATCTATCTATCTATCTATCTATCTATCTATCTATCTATCTATCTATCTGTTTTGGTTTTGGCATCTCAAGAGTCATCAAAATCTTCTGTATATGATGACCATTAATTAACACATCTTAAAATCACATTTAATTTCCTACAAAACCTTTTTTAAACATAAAACCCAGAATTCAATGGAGCTCTTGCTTATTGAACACAGTAACGCTATCAAATATGAGATTACAGAGGGAAACATGCTGTACAAGCCTCACTCTCTGAGTTCAGCCACAGTGGAAGAAGAAAAATGATTCAGGAAGTTTTTTTCTGGCCTCCACTATGAATCAGGGCCTGCAGGTGCCTGCATTCTAAAGCACACAGTGTAAACACATATGTACAGACACAATAATAAATAATTTAAAATAATACAATTTCTTTGTCATTTGCAACCATTGATAAATAATTGTTTTTTTTTTTAAGATTTATTTAATGCTAGGAGGTGGTGGTGCATGCCTTTAATCCCAGCGTTTGGGAGGCAGAGGTAGGCGGATCTCTGTAAGTTTGAGACCAGCCTGGTCTACAAAAGCTAGTTCCAGGACAGGCTCCAAAGCTACAGAGAAACCCTGTCTCAAACGCCCCCCCAAAAAGATTTATTTATTGTGTACACAGTGTTCTGCCCAAATGTATGCCTGCATGACAGAAGACAGTACCAGATCTCATAACAGATGGTTGTGAGCCACCATGTGGTTGATGAGAATTGAACCTGGGACCTCTGGAAGAGCAGTCAATGTTCTTAACCTCTGAGCCATCTCTTCAACCCTGGTAATAAATTGTTAACAGGATATACTTTGTGTTTGCTCTTTGCTTCTATGTGAATGATTTGTTTTATCTTTAATTCATATTATATAATGTGCTGGTAAAAAATTATATAAGAATATGTATTTTAATAAATTTGCATCAGTTGTTCTTCAGGTGACATAGTCACATTGGTATTACATTAGATGCCCTATTTTATTGTTTCATTTTATTTTGTTCTCTCAGTTTCCCCACCCACAGGGTTGAAAGCCTTCGCACTATACATGGACAAAGGGATATGTTAGGAGAAATGAAGTTGGACAGATTCCTAAAGTTTTCCAAATGATTCATGTAGGACAATATTGGGAAGCTGGATTATGATAATTTTTCACTCCCTAAAGCTAACTGTAATATTTAACTGCTGGGAAATGAAACCATAAATTATAATCTAAATGGTGAAGAAAGAAAAGCTGTCAAAACACATACAAAATTGTTAAAAATATAAGTGGATGTGTCTGACTTAGCTCGGTTTAAACCTCTTAAGACGTCTTTACTTTTAGAAAGGAAAAAGAGCTTGAATTTCAAAGTCTAAAGAATGAATGAAAATAAATTAGGCATTAACTTAACCAGTCTCCCAGCCACGAACTTTAGCAATCTCTCTGCCATTAGTTATTTTGATTATTCATCCAAAATCCTTGATTAAATTATATATAATTTTGACAGGAAGAAAGAAATTTTCCAGGAAGAATAAATTTTATAAGTAGAGGAAATTAACTGATAGAGATTAAATAAATAAATACTTTATTAGAAAACTGTAATTAACAATGATAATAGGAAGACATCAAACAAATGATGAGAATAAAGTGATTTTTCTTTCTGCTAGGCTATAAAAATGTTTTAAAGGGCACATTAATACCGTTTTTCCCTCTTAATGCAAGTTTGGGCACCAGCCCAGGTGTCATTTCTAAACACAGTAAGCACTTACCAGGCTCTCCTGTGGAAATATATCAGGTGCATTGCTGGAGGGAAGCTGTGCATTCCTGTGGAAGCAGTGAGCAGTCACTAGCAGCTTGTAACCTTTATGGCGACTTCTACATCAGAACAAGGAGGATGTTCACCACGCTGCTCAGGAGAGTTAATTTCACGTCAAAGAATCATATTTGCAATTCAAGCATTGGAATTGAGATAGCAATTAATCCAGGTCTCTACTAGAAAATTAGACAGACTTCACAGACAAGATGGCTGAGGAGCACATGTAAAGCAGACGAACTAACAGCCTTCCTACTACATAGATGGATAGATGGATGGATGGATGGATGGATGGATGGATGGATGGATGGATGGATGGATAGGTAGATGATATAGATAAGCAGATACATATATTGGTATGAGGTTGTGTGTATAGTTGGCTCAGGTGCACATATATAGGTATGTGTGTATGTACTTCGCTCAAGAAAAGTGCCTAAAGACAAATAACAAGAAGAAAGGCAAATACCAGGCAACCCCAAAAGGGAAATGGATGAAGAGGAGAAAGGAATCAGTAGAGAACAGAGGGGTTAGTGGCGCTTGTGTAGCAATGTTTTAAATTGCACTACATAAATTCTTTTCTTTGCTAAACCTCCTGTCTTTACTTTGATGAAATCGTAGCTTTGTGATTCATGAATAGAGGCAAAGACATCATACCTCAAGTATCTTTTTTTATATATACATAGGTTTTGTTTTGTGGTGTGGATTGAATTTGAGGTCTCGAGTAAGCCAGAAAACCACAGTACAACTGAGTCACACCCTAAACTCTCTAAATTGTTTCTGAAAGAATTAGTTTTGCAGTGACTAGCAGATATGGAAACCATTGTGCTTTCAATATAGATATGCTATTGGGCCTTGGTTTGTTTTATTTTTCTCTAATAGTGAAGCTCTAGTTTGTGCTCTGAGAAACACATATACATGATGTGAATGGAGATGAGGGTAACTGCCTCCTGCCTGATGCTCATTTTCTGCTTTCTCTGGTAGGCACTTCAGACAGTCTTCAGTCTCATATTATTAGTCAAGCAGAAGCAATATATTTCAAAATAGTTCAACATTTCTAAGCATTTGGGACTTTGCTTTAAACTTAACAGAAACTCCTTGGACACCATTGCCATCTGCCCTTGCCTTCCAATGCATCGCTCCCAGCGCTTGCTTCAAAGGGTAAATCCTTTTGTTTCTTCTCAACTGAAACCCTCCTGGTTAATGTTCAAGGGCAAGTTTCCTCAACAAAGACTGCACGAAGAGCACATCATTCTGTTCCATTCATGTGGGCACAATGGCTCTTCCAGTCTCACCAAAGTTCCCTAGTACCTGGAGCTCAGTCCTTTTGTGCTCCCGGCTTTCTGTTGACGTCTCTACCAGTTTTCTGGATACCATCGCTTCAGAGTGGAACCAATGCATCACACCCTTAGGAAAGAATATTCTGGATGCCCAGGAGACATCACTCCCTTCTGTGATGTGCCCAGGATGGCCCTAACTTTTTCTTTCACACCCCTTGCTCCAGCATGACATCGAGTGAATCTGGATTATTAACCACAATGTTTCCCTCACATATGATGCTATGAGGGACACAAATACAAACATATTTAATATTGCTGATGACATTTCCCACCATGTCTGGTACTAGCATTTAGTATCTGATAAATGCTCAGGAAAAAAAATTTAGTAGGTTAAGTGGATAACATAGCATGGTGGCTGTGCCTTTGAAGAAAGACATATGGTAATAAAAATGATTTTTAGTATTATTGTTTGTTTGTTTTCATTTGGTTTTTCGAGACAGGGTTTCTCTTTGCAACAGTCCTGGCTCTGGCAATCCTGGAACTCACTCTGTATATCAGGTTGGCCTTGAACTCAGAGAAATCCTCCTGTCTCTGCCTCCCAAATGCCGGGATTAAAGGCATGCACCACCACCACCTGGCTTTCATTATTATATATATATATATATATATATATATATATATATAATTTCAGATATTCCTAAGAGTCTTGACATGTTCAAGTGGACATAAGATTAAATTTTTATGAAAATAGAAATATATTGTCTCCTATCTGTGCTCTATACTTTAAAATTTTGAAGGTCTGTTAGAAATTATATATAATAATTTGATTAATATTGTACTTGAGTTCCCTGCTAAGTTAGAATAATGACCAGCACTGCTAAATCTATCTAGAAACACATAGCCTTTAAAAACATGTTGGAAAGAGAATAAGTGTGTTTTAAGTAAGAGTTAACCCAAAAAATGGTTTATAAGAACGCTTCCAGAAACATGTAAATATGGCCTAAAAAGCAAGCTGGTGATGGGTGGTGGTGGTTATGGTGCATGTCTTTAATTCCACGGCTCCAGAGGCAGAAGCAGGCAAATCTCAGAGTTCAAGGCCAGCCTGTTCTATAGAGTGAGTTCCAGCACAGTCAGGCAACACAGAGAAACTCTGTCTTGAAAAGAAAGAAAGGTAAGAGGACAAAAGTAGACTGCTTCTTTTTCATCTCACATAGTGAAGTCATCCAGACTTATGCTTATGAAACAATACTAAATGGAGTGTGTGTATGTGTGTGTGTGAAACAATAGAAATCTAAAAGGTGTCATTAATTTGAGAAGGAGTGGGGGAAGACAAGAGTTGGAGGAGGAAAGAAGAGAGTTAGAAATGATAAAAAATATAGTACTCATGTATGAAACTGTCAGTTTTAAAAGTATAAATAAAAAAGTAGCTGAGTATGTTCTCTAGATGAAAACAAATGGAAAAACACAGTAGCAACAAAACCACAAGCACGCTGATTCTAAAGAGAAAAGGGTAAGAAGTGGAGGATTCCAGAATGAAGCTGCCGGCCACTTGGAGCTGCCACATACGGGAAGAGGGTTTTAAAGCTCTCAGAGTTGCTGCATCGGACCACTCCTGGACATGTATATGGTATCATTAACTTTCCATGCTGAGAAAAGGGCGGTGTCCTACTGACAACTGAGAACTACTATCTGCTTCACAAAATCAGTCTGTTGAGTTTATGCCATGCAGACCATCTGCAAAGCAAAGTAGACTCTCTCACAAATGCTTATCATTATCATATTATCTTTAGGGAACAAATATTGCAGGCCACCTGATGGAGGATTCAGAAACACGACTGTGAAGTGAAAGGGAAACAAACTTTCAGTCCTTTAAAAGAACGCAGGGAGGACTGGAGAGACGGCTCAGTTGTGAAAGACTAGGCTCACAGCCCCCAAACCAAAGAGAATGGAAAACTATCCAAATGCACAGGGCTATACCCATATGAAACCAATTACTATAAATAATAGCTTTCAACCTCAAGTTCTCTCATGTTCACTGCTGCAAATAAGCCTTAAGACATTCTGTTTTCAATGGAGAAAACTGTCTGCGGCTGAATGTCTGCTGAAAACCTTGCCTCCCTCCCTCAAAGCCAAACAAAGCGTTAGACTGAGCCCAGTGCAATTTCCTCAGAACATATCTAGTTTTGCTTCCTACATTCATCTCCTCCCTTTATTGGAATACAAAAATGGACCCACTTCCTGATGGAGGCAGTCCCTTTGACTTCAGACCATTAACTATCTTGGGAACTTAGTATTATCAACCACTCTCTTCCTTGTCAGGACCGTGTCTTCTTTTAAATAGCCATGTCTTTTTCATGTTTAAAAGCAATCAAATCTCTCTCTCTCTCTCTCTGAGCAATGTATTAATTAGAGGCTTATTTTTGTAATTATTACATCAACGTGTATCTCACCCCATCAGACTGACTCAATTAAATCAGGATACGGAGCTGTTCAGCAGTCCTTAGAAGGTCGTCTCATTTTGGTTGTAACTATATACTTTGTTGCAAATCTCTGTCCTCTACGCACATAGGAATTCTCCACTGCAGACCAGCATGTGTATGTGTGTGTGTGTGTGTGGGGGGGGGGTGGGTGCATGCTTAACAGATTCTTAGCTGCATT
The DNA here is from genome assembly GCA_004026605.1 of Ondatra zibethicus. Lineage (NCBI taxonomy): Eukaryota > Metazoa > Chordata > Mammalia > Rodentia > Cricetidae > Ondatra > Ondatra zibethicus. Next base: position 160,322 of record PVIU01001567.1, on the reverse strand, counting down.
TCTGTAAGTCATATGCTGTGTAAGTCATGTATAACAACAAAACAGAAACTCATCTTTTAAAATTTGATTTTAAAACCTTAATCCTGTATACAGATCTATCATAGCAATACCTCCAATCAGGTATCCTCTGACTAACCACTTTCTTTTGGTTACAAAGAAACAACATTACAAAAATTTTTGATCAAAGCAAAGAAGAAGATTGTACTCAGATTGTACTCACAACAATGCATAGATGGACAAGTGATTCAAACAATAGCTGTTCTCCAGTTGCGGAGACATTTATTAAGACATTTATTAAGTGTCCATTGTTAGAACTATGTATGAGTTATGCAGACAACGATATTAGAAAGGACAGAAACCCTCACATATGGCTGCTTCTAAACTGCAGATCATTTTAGAAACATCAATAGCTATACATCAAAAACTACACTAATTATTTTAAAAGGATTTATTAATTAATTAAAATTTTAAGTGGAAAAAAACCAATACTAAGCCTAGATATGCAGAGGCAGAGGCTTCCTGTGGTCCACCACTTGAAAGCAGGAGGATCCAGGCTAGCTTGGACTGTGAGATATTCTATCTCAAATGTATCAAGCAAAACCAAAACCAAAACAACTCCCAGGCCAGGTCAGAGAGATGACTCAACAGTTAAGAGCACTTGCTAGCAATTATAGGGACTGGAGCTCGGGTTCCAGCACTCACACCACAAGCTAGGCATCAGGCAAATGCCTGTAACTTCAGCTCCCACGGATCCAATGACTGCCTTCCTCTGGCCTCATTCAGTCGTGTAATTCCCCAACACACACAGACACACATATACAAGCACGCACACACGCCCGCCCGCCCGCACGCACACATGCACGCATCTATTCACACTCACACAAATAAAAATGTAAATAGTTATAAAACAAGAACCGACCCCAGTAGATTTGAGAAGTCACTAGTGTGTATGAAAATAGATTCTCTTTCATCGTCTCTTGATGGGACAAATCATAATGGGCCATTTTATATTTGACAGTTCCTAAATTTCCTTTGTTTATAAAGTGACCCCACTGTGATGCAATCCCGCTGCACCTTCTCCATCCTCAAAAGAACAGTCTCAAGCCTCACGGGTACTTTGATTTCTGAAGACTCCTCCCAACAGCTGAAATCCAAGTTGGAACTTGTATCTCTTAGCTCTCACAATGTCAAAATGTAAACTAAAATTATGCAGATTGGATCTCCTCACCTAAGGCTGCTTTCCAAACATGGTATGTGGGAAGCAAGACAGCTTAAAGGTACAAATGCAAGTGAACTCATTGTAGGTTCTAGGAACATGTGAAATAGTCCTGCGAGCATGTCCTACACTAAACTCCATGCAAATATCCCATACCCAAAGGACTTGGGATACAGATTTCCAGATCTGTTTTACAAACCAGTCTGTGTCATAAGTTATTAGTGCTCTTGTCTCTAGAAACCCAAATCTAGTAGACATTCATTTCTAAATTTTCATTTGAAATGTTTTGAGTGTCTTAATATTTTCTTCCTAGATCTATGCCTAAATCAAGATAGGTTCTTATTCCAAGTCATATGATGCTTCTCAGTCCCACTAAAGTTTTATTCTTATTAGGTGTACTGGATAGTTTATATCAACTTGACACAAGCTAAAGTTATCTGAGAGGAGGGAACCTCAATAAAGAAAATGTCTCTAAAAGATTGGGCTGTAGGCGGGACTGTTAAACTTTTTCTTAATTAGTGATTCATGGGGGTGAGGGGCCACCCATTGTGGGCGGTGCCATTCCTGGGCTGCTGGTCCTGGATCTATAAGAAAACAAACTGCACAAGCCAGGGGAAGAAAATCAGTAAACAGCACCCCCTCCACGGGCTCTGCTCCTGCCTGAGTTCCTGCCTTTGATGATGAACTGTTATATGGAACTATGAGCGAAATAAACCCTTTCCTCCCTAGATTGTGTTTGGTCATGGTGTTTCATCACAGCAATAATAACCCTAACTAAGACATTAGATATAAACAGAACTTGACCAAATATAATAATACATAAAGACCATGATTTATAAACATAGACTGGTGATAAACTTGAAAATAAAATAAACCAATACATTATTTTATTGTCTTTAAGAGATTTTGAACCTTAATAGCATTTCATTCATAAAAACATATATGAAGATATCAAAGACACAGGCTTTACTTAGTAATACAGTGGACTTGGTAAATATTTAACAAGCATTAATATTTATTATAAGGCTAAAAATGACCATGGTCAGCTTGCCAAGTTTTCACAGGGCCTTTTACTGCTCTGACTGAGAAAGGACCACGAGGGCTTTTGAAAACAGCCTCCCTTGCGCCAGATGTGTCTGATCTACTCTACTACCTGAGTTTTGCTGACGATATCCTCTCTAGTAACTCTGGTTATTGTAATTGCACATTATCAGGAAGGTGGAGAATCAGCTACCTGGTTTTTTTTTAAGATTGTAGAGTTTAGATTTATGAATCTCATTAATCTCAGTGTCAGCGATCCATAAAAGGTCAGCTTTGTAGTCCAGGGATCCTAGTTAAATGTTTATGTTTTTCATGCAAAGCATTTTCCACGTGGCCACATGGTCTTAATAATTAAAAATTTAACTGCCCCGCATAATGCTGCTCAGCACAGAGGGGCTGTAACTCCAGTACACTATTGTCTGACTGCCAGTTAGATAGTTTGTTTCCATTTCTTTATGGATTTGTTTTTCTGTGTTAAGAAACAATAGACTTAATAGTTTACAGCAGACAATTTAGGGGATTTACTTGAATTTTTACATACCTCTTTCTTAATAGGTTTTACTGGAATATAATGAATATTTAACACAGTGCACAGATTTTAATTGTGCAAGTCAATAGCTTTTTTTTTTTTTTAAATCAAGGGCATATTTCCAGTTAGTCAGTAGCACAGATACAGAGATTTTTCCATGATTTTAAAAAGTTCCATTGCACATTTTGTTCTTAATCCTGCTTTCTTCCCCACTGTGGAAGTTTGAATAAGAAATGTCCCCCAGAGGCTGGCTCAACACTTGGTCCCCAGCTGGTGGAAGTGCCTGGAGATGCCAAGGAGCTTTCAGAAACTGAAGCTTGCTGGAGGGAGTACATCACTGGGGGGTGGGAGTGGAGTAGGCTTTGAGAGTTTATAGGCTTGCTTTACTTCTGTCTCTCCCTCCCTCCCTCCCTGTGTCTCTCTGTCTCTCTGTCCCCTTCTCTCCCCCATTCTCCCTGTTTCCTGTGTGATACATTGTGGCTAACCAGCTTCCTGCATGGCCGCCTACTGCAGAGTCTTGATCCCATAATGGATGTCCTATCCCAAACAATAAGTCAAAACAAATTCTTTCGTAAGTTGCTTTTAGTCATGGTATTTTATCAAAGCAATAGAGAAAAAAAAACCTACTACCCACCCAGATACCCACAGGAATGAATTTTACAATATTTACTTTGGTGTCTGGCTTCTTTGGCTTGGCACAACACTTTCCTTAAGACTTCTCCGTGATTGTTGGTTTGTATCTCTTTAACGCTGAGTCATAGTCATATGATTCTTTATTCATTTGTGCATTGAAGGGATTTTAGGTTGTTTCTTATCTATGAATATTGGGGATGAAAGAAGCTATTGTTTACATTTTTGTACATACGTTTCTGTGGACAGAAGTTCTCATTTCTCTTGGGTAAATACTTAAATTGCTAGGTTACAGAGGTCTTTAGTTGCTGTTTACACAGATTTGCATTCCAGTTGCAATATGTGAGAGTTCCAGTTGTCCCACATCCTGGTCAATGTTTGTACTCATTACAGTCACTGTCATTAAGAGAACATGCAACTCATTTATTTGCATCACATAGCCCACCTTCTATGGCCCAGTTATTCAACATTCCCTTACTCTAACAGCAAATACAGTGAGACAGTGACCTCACTCCTTCTTTCATGGATGAAATGAAATGAAGGAGAATATTTTGCTCAATGTCTGACATCAAGTAGAAATTCAATACATTTTAAATGATTTTGTCAATCAGGTAACTATCTTCCTTTTTCAGTGTGCTCAGAAATTATCCCATGAAATTGATTTTGGTTTTTAGCTAGAAAATAACACAATTGTTGGAGACAGATCATAAACATTTTATTGACTGGGCTGGCTAGGTTTGCATCAACTTGACACGAGTCAGAGTCTATTCGTGAAGCAGGAAATTGATAAAATTCCCCCTCAGATTGCCCTGTGGGGGACTGTGTTGATTGATGATTAATGTGGGAAGGCCCAACTCACTGCGGGCAATGCCACCTGTGGGATGGTGGTTCTGGGTGCTCTAAGAAAGCAGGCTGAACGAGCCATGAGAAGCAAGCCAGTATGCAACGTTCCTCTGCGGCCTGTGCACCAGCTCCTGCCGCCAGGTTCTTGGCTTGAGTCCTCCCTGACATCTCTGGTGATGGACTCTGCCATGGAAACTGAAATAAACCCTTTCCTTCCCAAGTTGCTTTTGGTCACGGTGATTATCATAGCAACAGAAGTCCTAACAAAGGCATTGGCCCTCATTTGCATTTTACTTTCAAGTAACAGTCAATGAAAAGATGGTGCAATGGTTAAAGTAAGTCCGTTTGCAGCAGAGGTCTCTGAAATTTTATTTTATAAGCAAATGCTTCTCAGAGAAACTGGGGTAATTCCTCCAGAAGATGCAGTTCTTAAGAAAGCCATGTTATAAACTCTCTCAGGTTTTCTGAGTTAGGATCCACAACCAGTCTATGATACATTGTAGTGATTATTTCTAATAACTAGTCCCTTTTTGTGTCCTGTCCCTGGTGATGACCAGTGCTGGCTCAATGCTACCTCTTCGGTCTCCTGTGCAGCCTGCTTGCTGGTTGCAAACTCTGGGGATGAATTTGGCATTGCCCCAGACTCTTTTCCTGCCAAGGGAGTAATAAAAGAACAATACACATTTTTGCTTTAATGTTCAAAGATTTCTGGATCATTGAATTTGGACAGTGTTTCATCTGTGGGATGCAAATTATTCTAATTACAACAAATTTACCTAATAAAAAAGAACACCTGCTTTTTTAGGGCAACATCCTCCAAACAATAATGGATTGAATGAAATTACATTTTGTTTGCATTTAATAGTAGTTAGGAAAGAAACACACAATTCTGTTTGCCACTGGGGAAAGCATTAGCTGGTTGAAGAACTTCACGGAAGGAACAGTAGACTCTTATAATGTGCGTTTGTACTGTGTGTCCCCAATAAAAGAAAGAAAAACAACATCACCTGGATGAAACAACTGCTCATGATTGACATTCCAAAATTAGGTCCTCTTTAAAAACACAATAATCAAGAACTGAGGTTTTGCCCTCTATTCACATATCAGTAAAATTTCCATATAACTGAGGTATAGAACCTCAAGAGACAACAGTTTTTACTGTGTCACTCAATCTCTGGCCAACAATTCTACATAGACTGAGCATTTTTTCCCCGACATACAGCCAAGCTCTGCTCCAGCAGAGGACATGAGCCCTACACTGTGGAGTTTTGTGACAGGCTACCTGCTAGATTTTATGGATCTCCTTTCTATGATAACATTCTGCCAAAATCTGGGTCACTTAAGTTATATGAATTTACTACATTATAATCTACTGCCCATTTTCGGGTTTTTAATCTCTCATAAGACCAATAGGAGGTAAAATAAAATATAAATAAACTTGTTAAAAAAATTATCTGTTCAAGGAGTAAGACTGAAACAAGTTCCTGAAAAGTACTTGGTCATGTTCAGGGACTCTGAGAAACTTCTCACGTGATCTGAAGACAACTTTGAGCTAGTACATTTTATATAACTCAGAGATCCCCAACTGAAATTACTACATACATGTAGCCCTGTTCTCCTTATGGTCACATACGCAGAAGGACTAGCTCATGACCCACCCTGGGCCCAGGTACTAACTCCATCTCATTATTATCAACATGTGTCTCTCAAGGTTAGATTAAAAACTGCATTAAAAACTTTTGTTGAGGGATTGTTATCACTAGAGAGGCAAAATAAAATTTGCAAACCAAATCATTTCTTAATCTTTAGAGAAGAATGAGACTCTTTTGCTAAAATTTCCCTTTGAATTCTTTCTTTCTTTTAATTTGTTTATCTCTTACGTGGGTATTTCCTTACATATACATAAGTGTACCACAGGCTTTTCTGGTGCACGCTGAGACCTCTTGAATTGGAATTACAGTTGGTTGTGAGCTGCAATGTAGGTGCTGGGAACCAAACCTAGGTCCTCTGTAAAAGCAGCAAGTACTCTTAACTAGTGAGCCATCTCTTCAGGGTGTCCTTGAGGTTTTGTTACAAGGACCTAATGGTAGTTTTCAGTGATAATCCCTGAAACAATTCCAATGTGGTGATGCTTCACTTGGACACACCTCTGATCTCATCAAATGAATCTCTAACATTATTTATGCAGAATGAGCCAGTGAATAAAGCTAACATTTTAGTTGCTGTCTGATAGGAAGATAATAGGCACAGAAAATACCAAAGGCATTCATTCCTGTTTTAGGTTCTGTAGCCCAGTGGTTCCACACCCTGGTCCTTTCTTTCAGTCAGAAAACTGTATTTTATCCCTCTACGGGTAACTAAGAGTCTCACGCACAAGTGCTTAACATGTAGTACTTCTTAGTGTTCAGCAAGCAAAATAATAAAAAAAAAATCACCTGAGGATATGATTAAGCTACCCTGGCTGAATTTCACATTGACTGGGGCTAGGGCGGAGACCAGACTGAAATTCTGCATTTGCCAAGGTAATGTGGTTGATCCAGACTGGGATCAGAGGAACAAGTCTTCAACGGTGTGGGTTTCTGCGGAGGCCCACAGCTGTGAGCTTGTTCCACCCTGAGGGATGCTCAAAGAGTATGAGCTTACTTTTGCTTTTCTAAAGCTGTTGAAAACAGGTGTTGCTGCAAACAAGAGATCTTGACCTAGGATGTGGTTAATTAGTATTCTTAGTGTAGAGGTAGATCTGTTCCACCTTGCTATTCCTGCTCCTTCCAAGGAGATTGGGAGGAGGTTCCAGGGAGTAGCTGCCTGAAGGATACTTGGTCTATTCCTTACATCATGTTAATGAAGTCTGTAGCCTACCCCTCCCCTTTGGAGTGAAGTATATAATCATGTGAAAAATAAATGCAGGTGGTTCAGTATTCACTGAATTTCCCCCCGACACTGTTCTTTGTTTCTGTCTTTTATTTCTCTCATATCTCTGTTCCTTTTGCTTAATAATTCTAATCCTTACCCTCCTACCCTGGAATGTACAGATTTCATCAAGGCTGGATCCTGACAGGTTTCTGTTTCTTTAAAAGTTTACAAGACATAAGTTGTGGAACCGAATAAAAGACCCGGATATCAATCCACACATCTTCGAACACCTGGTATTTGATAAAGAAGCAAAAAATATCAAATGGAAAAAAGAAAGCATATTTAACAAGTGGTGCAGGCATAACTGGATATCAACATGTAGAAGAATGAAAACAGACCCATATCTATCACCATGTACAAAACTCAAGTCCAAATGGATCAGAGACCTCAACATAAAGCCAGTCACACTGAACCTTATAGAAGAGAAAGTGGGAAGTACACTTGAATGCATTGGCACGGGGAACCACTTCCTAAATAGAATTCCAGCAGCACAGACACTGAGAGAAACAATTAATAAATGGGACCTCCTGAAACTGAAAATCTTCTGTAAAGCAAAGGACATGGTCAACAAGACAAAACGATGGCCTACAGAATGGGAAAAGATCTTCACTAACCCCACATTAGACAGAGGTCTGATCTCCAAAATATACAAAAAACTCAAGAAATTGGACACCAAAAGATCACATAATCCAATAAAAAAATGGAGTACAGATCTAAACAGAGAACTCTCAACAGAGGAATCTAAAATGGCTGAAAGACACTTAAGGAAACGTTCAACATCCTTAGTCATCTGAGAAATGCAAATCAAAACAACTCTGAGATTCCATCTTACAGCTGTAAGAATGGTCAAGATCAAAAACAATGATGACAACTTATGCTGGAGAGGTTTTGGAGGAAAAGGGAACACTTCTGCATTGCTGGTGGGAATGCAAGCTGGTAAAACCCCTTTGGATGTCAGTGTGGCGGTTTCTCAGAAAATTAGGAAACAACCTTCCTCAAGACCCAATAATACCACTTTTAGGTATATATCCAAAGGATGCTCAATTGTGCCACAAGGTCATGTGCTCAACTATGTTCATGGCAGCATTGTTTGTCATAGCCAGAACCGGGAAACAACCTAAATGCCCCTCGATCGAAGAATGGATTAAAAAAATGTGGTACATTTACACAATGGAGTACTACACAGCAGAAAAATATAACGACAGCTTGAATTTTGCAGGAAAATGGATGGAGCTAGAAAACATTATTTTGAGTGAGGTAAGAAAGACAGAAAGACAATTATCACATGTTCTCACTCATAGATGGTTTTAAAACATAAAGCAGAGAAAGCTAGCTTACAAACCACAATCCCAGAGAATTTAGACAACAATACGGACACTAAGAGAGACTTACATTGATATAATCTACATGGGAAGTAGAAAGTATAAAAAGACAAGATCTCCTGAGTGAATTGGGAGCATGCGGACCTTGGGGGAGGATTGAAGGGGGAAGGGGAGAGGCAGGGAGGGGAGCAAAGAAAAATGTAGAGCTCAATAAATATCATGGGAAAAAAGATATAAGTTGATAAATAACATTACTACCCAATATGTAGGGCGTTCTTGAGCTACTAATGGAATAAACAAGAGCCATCGTCTCTTAAGGTTAATCTTCTGTTGCTAAATTGGCCTAAGGCAGAGAATGAAAGGGCTCAGTTAGGAAAGGAAAGGCGTGTAGATATGAGTTTACTGAATAGTTCCGACTCTCAAAACATGTCTTATTTCAGAGGTGGGAGTAACATCAACAGTGGCTTTTTTAGCCACATGGATGAAAAAGCAGAAGTAAAGGTTTTATCCAAGACGATTAAGGCCTGGAGGCCGAGGGTGTCTTTGCAGTGAGAGCAATGAGGGAAAGAGAAGGGAAACACCTAGGGGCGGAGTTCATGGGGAACTCAATATCAGATATTCCTCTGCATGCCACCCTGGCTGCCTGTCAAAACACCAGGAAGGCTATCAGAAAGCACATGGGTGCACCCACGCTGCACCCTGGATGTCCCTATCGGAGGGTCTACTTAACCTTCCCAAAGCTCTTCAGGAGGTAGATGGCACATTGCTTACCTGCAGGAATTCCTCAGCCCCCGAACCTCACAAGCAGACCCCATAGCTTTCTGTCCCTGCTTTTCCTGTAGCCTGCAGACTTATGGAGGAGTAACCCCCAGGGGTAGATAAATGATGTCAAAACATCCCTGTTGACAGTTTTTTCTTAATCTGAAAAGGTCAGATTAAAATTAAAGTGATAATTACTAAGGTGGGTGTTTCCTTATCTCCCTGTTCTACTTAATTCTTCTCAGGGGTGTCTATGCTTCTGCTGGCTTCAGGCGATGCCCAAGGAAGGGAATCACAAGTTTGATGTCTCGAGATTAGTTTTTCTCACACCACTAAATGTCCGGAGTCAGGGTATGAGTCTGGTTCCGACTGGATCCCAAGCGCTTACTCTCCCTACTTTTACTCCACTGCCAAGTAATGCAAGCTATCTGGGGAAAGCAACTGGATGAATAAACCTGTTGCTCTTCATTTTCCAAGTTAGCAAAGCCATCGACTCACCCGGCAAGAGCCGTGTCTGGAAGCATGAAGACAAGCCATTAAGAAATACGGTGGAGCGATTGAAGGGACATCTTCATTTCAGGCGGGGGAGACCCCAGCTTCGATTCTGATCCCAGTGCTTCAGTTGCCCCCTCCTTTCTGATTTTTGGTCCACGGAATATATGGACAACCCAAATAGCTGCCTTTTCCCCACCTCAGTCGTTTTAAAAGATTCCTTATGCCTCTGGACAATTTTGACTGAATCTATCTTTATCAAAGCACCTTATGCATTTTGCCTCCTTTTTAATTTGAGGCAAAACAAAAAGTTGAGCTCACCAAACTAAAAACTCACGATAATATTAATATATAATGAATATATATCACAGTTGTTAATATTATATATATATCTATCTCACAGTTCTGAAACCTTTTCACAATTGGAGCTCACCTGATATTAATGTCTTCTAAATGGATGTTCTTTGAGGTTTTAAAGGCACGTCCTCTTGTGGGGCCTCTAATCTCTTTGCAGCTGCTTAGCAACACCTCTATCAACTGTGGTTTCCTAGGAATAATGACTGTCAGCCACAGCTACACACTGAAATCACCAGAACGCTTCAAGGTGCATGGATGCTGGGGACCAATTAAATCAGAATCTCTGGGTTGGGATCCTTGGGTGAGGCTAAGCTTAAATGTCAATAGTGAAAATTGTTACTTGGATAATCACACTCTCTGCAAGATAGAGAACACCCCTTTCATTTTTCCTCTGGGATAATAAAAACACGCAGACCTGAAACACACAAGGTTTAGACAGAAGAAGCCATAGGTTGATTTGAAGGCTAGAAAGCTGGAGGGCTCCTTTCAGACCAATGTGGAAGTCTCAAGAAATTGGAGGATGCCACTTCAGCAGGAATATTTATTGACTCAGCACCTAGAGATTGCATTGGTAATCTTTGCTGCAGCTAAGTCTCCTAATACACCCTGGGGGGGGGGAGGAGCTCTTGCTCAAAATGAATGTTTAAGGTGATGACAGTTATGTCTCGTGTATCCCTATGGTCTGTAACAGAAGCTGTGGAGAAAGGAGAGCTCAAGTATGTCTTGGTTGAAGCTTCTCACTCTGGCACTGACCCAGTTCCTGCAGTTTTGAGGTCTCCATGTAACTTTTTAATTTCACATCGAATACAGGTCACAGGTGACCTTTGCAGGGTTTCCTGTCATAAGGGGCATCAAAAGAGTGTCATGGAACTGTCTGGGGGTCTGAACCTGAGGCAAGGAGCCAGGACACTTGCTCACTGGATGCTTCTCTTTCTTTTGCCTTTTATTTTTTTTCCCAACCAATTTGTGGTTCACTTTCCTCATGAGTCAAAAGGATGGAGGACTAAGTGCTTGCTATACATGACCTTGAAGGATTTGGCTGAACAAGAAAACATTCAGCTGGACATCTACAAAATTGTAGAACATTAATATTATCCAGACAAAAAATTTCATTCTGGTTATTTATGAATGATGAATTTGATCCATAGTCTTCTATTGATTACCTGAATTTTCCAACCAAATAGAATTGTATAAAGTGAAAAGGCAGACAACATTTCTATTACCATGTATTTAATCCATACCCAAAGAAAACAAAGGAAAGTTGATTAAGATGCAAATGTTCTGGGCACTAATAACAATCATGGAAATGCAAGAGAAATAAAAAGATAATGTCTGGATTTTTTTCCTTATTTACAATGTGTGGATCCTGCTCCTCTTAATTCTTCCATGCAGCCCAGGCTGTTTAAAGCAGAATGGCTGCTTTTAATATGTTTAAGCTTCTGAACTCCAAAAGGAATCTTTGTCATTCGTAAGGCAAAATAAAAATTCAGTCTTTGTCCTTATACCCTTCTCCAGGGAGATTTCAGCTCCTCAGTCCCAGCCGCCCAGGGACCTGCTGCCCCAAGGCTGTTCAGCTGCTCTGCAGAAACAGGCCCTCGACTTCCCCAGAGATCCCACAGCAACTGCTCACTCCACATACACATGCACAGAAAGTCTTTATTCTCAAAGCGCCTTTTCAGAGAAGTGATTTTCAAGTGGAATATAAATATCAAAATTCCAAAAGTTACCCATGGCAGCATCAGGAGTGTAGCTCGGGAGTGGAGCACTTGCTTAGCATGTGTGAGGTTCTGGGTAAAATCCCAGCATCACCAAGACGGAAAAACAGCAACAAACAAGCAAAGCAGGCTGCTTAATGTCCTGGTTAGCTTTAACTGTTGACTTACCACAACCTAGAATGATCTGGGAAAAGAATCCCAACTGATGTTCAGATGCATTCTCTACATCAGAGTGGTCTGTCCCATGTCTGTAGAGGATTGTCTTTATTTTAGTTAATACAGGAGGGTGCCGTCCGTTGTGGGCGGCACCATTCCCTCGGCAGGTGGTCCTGAACTGCATAAGAAATCTGGTTGAGCTAGAACCTGTCTCCCAGCCAGCAAGCAGAATCCTCCCCGTCCCTGCCTCATTTACTTGGCGGTGATGTGCATGCCTTGGTTGGGGGTAATGCTGTGTGCAATATCAAGCAGATCCGTCTCCAAGCTTCGGCCTCCAGTCCTGCAAGTACTTCCTTGATGTCCCTCAATGACGGACTGTGACCTGGGTTGTAAGTAAAGAAACTGTTCCCTCCCCTTAGTTGCTTTTGATCAGTCAGGATGTTTTATGTCAGTAACAGAAATGACACTAGGGCAGCTGATGTGAAATCAGGAAGGTTGGCGATATCTTTTGTGAATACTCAAGGAATCCACCGAAGATACCAAGTGATAATCAGCAAAGGAAAATGAGTTTAGAGCCATCAGGAAGAATTGTGTTTCATTCAGCTCTCCCAGTGGTTACTCATCTGTCTTCCCTTAATGTTTATGAAACCAGTCAAGCTCTATTGTTCTATTTTTATGATATTTTAGATGAATGGTCATAAAGAATACATAAGAAGTATTACTCCTTAAAGACAAAATCGCCTACCATTGAGTATCTTAGTACTGAATATTAGAAGTTACAGATTAATTTGAATGACACGAAACTTCCATTTTCACGAGTGGGATGTGATTCCAATCCTCATCTCATGTCTAGCTCTTGATCATGATGGTTTGCTCCTCTTTCTGCTTTTGCTTTTATTTTCATTTTGTTTTTGATGCAGAGTCTCACTATGTAGCCCACACTAAACTCCAAGTCTCACTCCTCCTCCTTCCACCTCCTGAGTCCTGGAATTAGAGGTGTGTGCACCTTTGCTGGCCTCATACCTGGTTCTTGATGCTCACTTTTAAAATATCAGAAGATTCAGCTTTAATCTATGAATATCTTTAAGATTTTCAGGTTTGCCTCTTGTACCACAGGGGCCAACTGTTTCTCTTTACCCACTGCCTTGTGGTAGGAAAATTCGAGTCATTTAAAAATAATTTCCGTTCATGAATCTTAATATACTCCACCATGCTTTCCTGACTCTGACTATGTTCCTCTGAGATGAAAGGAAAGGCTATTGTGGATTGAAAAGTTAGACCAGAACTTTTCAAGTTTACTTTTTCTTAGACCTAAGTTGCTTTTATATACATAAGAACTGCAACTTACCCCTCAGCATGGTTGTCTAATACCATTTTCTGATTGTGTTTATCCAAATTTCAAAAGGCAAGTTCCCTTTGTCCCACTGCATCAGGAAAATGCTAGTGTTTTTTTTCAGCCATTTCTAGAACATTTTTCTGTATCTTATTCCTTCCTTCCCCTCCCATTAATAGCAAAAATATTCAAAATGTTTTCTTTATAATATGAAATATTGGCTTCCTCTATGAGACTAATGGAAACCACAAATATGGACAATTCTTAAGAAAGACAGCCAAGTGACTATGTGCCTTTAATCATTGAGTTAACTCGGCTTTCATGATTTTCTTCCCACCACCAAGTCAACACAGCTTCCACAAATATAAAGCACCAAAAATGTCATAATGATACTGAAATCGGCACAGCCTTTTGCTGCCTTTTCATTCTGCTTTCCCTAAGGTAGCTCACAGTTCAGGGTGGGCTGACTCCCAAGTGGTGGATGTAGCTGTGCTGTCTAGTCTCCCTGGAAGCCTTAACCTTTAATGACTGAGCCATCTCTCCATCCTATAGCTACACTTTCTAAATGACAAAGTTGCAGGGGGCAGAATCTCCTTCTTACCTCCCCACCCACACAGCTTTCTTTTGTGTCTACTAAGGTTTTTTTTTTTTTGTCCCTCTCAATCCACCTTTCACACCCCAACGTCTTGTTCCTGAGCTTCCCAGATAGTTTTTGCTTAGTCTATATATACCCTTCTCTTGGGCAAACGCTTTCTCCTTACCTAAGAATTTCTCATTGACTTCAGACGTTATGTAAACGCTGGCATCTGCCGATTCTGCATTGTTCTACCTCCAGCCTCAGCAACAAGGTGCTCGCCACCGGCTCACCAAGTAGCAGGATCACTCCTGGGTTCCGTTTCTATTTATTTTTTAATTCCACCCGCCTCCCCGGGGAGATAAAGGAATGGAAACATAGCTTGGAGCAGGGAGCCAGGAGAGGAAGTAATCCTGGCTGCAGGGCTGGAGGCAGGAGATTGTTACAAAGTTGCGGAATGTTGCTTCTTCTGAGCCCATTGTTAGGAATGCCCCATTTCCAGATGCTGCAAAGACAGAAAGGGTAAATTTAGTCAGTCTCTTACCTTAGAAGGGGCATTATGAAACTGCGGGCTGTAGCTTCACTCTGGCCAGAAGATGAGCTGAACAGGGAAGGTAACAAAAAACAGAGCAAACAACAAAAAAGGCAGGATACGATGTGCTTAGTTTTTCCCGTTCTCTCTTGCTGCCTTGCTCCAACCCACGCTAATACCACGTTCACAGAGCAAATCAACCTTAGTGCTCAGCTCCGATATCCCCACTGTCTCTATTCTTTAGATCCAAACTCTAAACTCTAGAGCACTCTTGTACGGGGTTGGCCTGTATGTTGGCTACTTTTATGTCTCTTTGACAGGCTAGAGTTGTGTGAAAGGAGGGGACCTCAGTTGGGAGACCACCTCTATAAGATGGAGCTGTAGAGCCGGGCAATGGTGGCATGCAGCACTTGGGACGCAGAGGCTGGTGGTTCTCTGTGAGTTCGAGCTCAGCTTGGTCTACAGACTGAGCTCTAGGACAGCCAAGACTATGCAGAGTAACACTGTCTTGAAAAAAAGCAAAATTAAACAAACAAAAAAAGATCCGGCTGTAAGGTATTTTCTTAATTAGTGATTGATGGTGGAGGACCCAGCTCATGGTGTCATCCCTGGGCTGGTGGTCCTGGGTTCTATAAGAAAGCAGGTTGAGCAAGCTATGAGAGCAGTGTTCCCCCACGGTCTCTGCATCAGCCTCTACGTCCAAGTTCCTGTCTTGACTTCTTTTCCAGTGATGAGCGGCGCTGTGAAAGTATAAGTCATATAAACCCTTTTCTCCCCAGCTTGCTTTTGGTCATGGTATTTCCTCAAAGCCATGGAAACCCTAACCAAGACAGACTAATTATCAACACACCATTCTGAATACCAACGTAAATTCGCACATTCATGGATTGGCAAAGGCAAAGGTGGTTATCAATAGGTACAGCTGTCTTCTGGAGCACCAACGCAGTCAAGCTTGAGATGGCTCTACTGATATAAAACATGCCTTCAAAGTCTGAAAAGGAAAGCTCTTGCCTTGCTGTTAATCTGGAAGGCCAGGGATAGGGAATGTATTTCCAAGGTCTGTAGCAGCCATACACACCAGAACAGCCACTTCACCTCATGACGGGAAACCTGCGGTTAATACCTGCGGCTCCTCATCTTGTTGTTTTGTTTTTGTTTTGGTCCTGATGTTGATTCGTTTACTTTTTAGTTTTTGCTTGTTTGGTTTTTGAAGTAGGGTCTCATGTAGCCCAGGGAGGCCTGGTACTCTGTAGGTAGCCAAGGCTAACCTTTAACTTCTGGTCCTCCTGCTTCCACTTCCTCAGTGCTGAGATTACAGGTGTGTGTAAGTACATCTGGCTGCTTCTCCTAACCTTGCTGTAAAAACAACACCGAGTCCTGCCTGATCTCTAGGTCTTCAGTGACTCCTCAGCATCCTTCAGCAGCAGCCTTACCAGATGGTGTCCTCGCCCTGCTGTATCATGAACAATATTCTATTTTGTGTTTGGAAGTCAATCTAATTTTTCCAAACATGGTTTTGGACTTGATTTTCTTGGGCTAGGGGTTTTGTTAGAAATTTGAAGTTTTAAAATAAGTCTCTCTAGTAAGCAGACTCAGTGACCCTGAACTGTAGTTGCAGCCATCGGGAGGCAGAGGCAGAAGGAGCAAGAAGTCATCCTTGACTGTAAGGGGAGTTTGAGGCCAGCTTGGACTATGGGAGACCCTGTCTCAATGAACGAACAAACAAACAAACAAACACATCTCTGATGTTAACAGCTGTGCAGATATACTTGTCATGTGATAAATGTAAAAATATTTAAAAATTAAAATAAATCCTGCATCTGCTGCTACGAGCTCCAAGTTCCATGAAGTGAATTTTGACATTGGTGGGAAGGAAGGGTACCATGCTCTATCACAAGGCAGCTCTGAAGTCCCATTGAGATTGTATTTCAAAAAGTGCAATAATATCACAGCCTTGCCCACTGTGCTCTGGTTTATCATTGACTTGTCCCTTGCTTTTTCTGTCACTCTTCTCCTTTTGCTACCACAGTCCATACTCTTAGCACATATATATGTACAAGCACAGATGCGCCTGTCATCAGTACTGTAGTGGCTTTCCTCTTTCTCGGAGACAACTAAAATATCTCTGTTTCTGTTTCTCTCTCTCTCTCTCTCGTGTGTGTGTGTGTTTTCAATTCTTTCCTGTTTGTGACAGGTATTTTTTTTTTGTTTTTGTTTTTCGAGACAGGGTTTCTCTGTAGCTTTGGAGCCTGACCTGGAATTTGCTCTGTAGACCAGGCTAGCCTTGAACTCACAGAGATCCACCTGCCTCTGCCTCCTGAGTGCTGGGACTAAAGGTGTGTGCCACCATCACCTGGCTTGAGACGGTTTAACTCTGTAGCCCAAGCTCACCTCCAACTGATGGAGATCCTCCTGACTCAGTCTCCCAATCACTGAAATCAGAGCCGTGATCCATCACACTCAGCTTCAAATCTCCTTCAAACAACTATAACTCCAGGTTTTATGGGGAAATCCCATGCTCCAGCAGCCTGAACAGTGCTGTGGGAAGTCCTTCTGTATAAGTGTTGCCTTTACTGGCTAATAAAGAAGCTGCTTTCGGCCAATTGCTTAACAGAATATAGCCAGACTGGAAGATCTCTCTCTCTCTCTCTCTCTCTCTCTCTCTCTCTCTCTCTCTCTGCCGATTCTGCAGAGAGAGAGAGAGAGAGAGAGAGAGAGAGAGAGAGAGAATAGGCAGAGTCACTGAGAAGCCATGGAGCCGCCAGAGGAGAAAGACATGAGCTGCCAGCCTGAACCTTGCTGGTAGGCCGTGAGACTTGTGGTAAAATATAAAATAAAAGGAATGGGTTAATTTAAGATGTAAGAAGGTGCTAGGAATATGCTACAGTCATTGTCTGTAACGTTCGTGCTACTCTGTGTACTACGGTCCTGTAGCCCTGTACTATGTGTACTACGGTACTACGCCTGTAGTGTACCGTCTGCACTATGGACCATTCGCGAGCCAGGCACGGTGCTGGAGATTGAACCGTACGGACAAACACAGAGACAGAGACACGGGTCATCCTTGAAACAGGAATGCTAGAATGCCCCTTTATTGTGTTCCAGGGCAGCTTACGTAGTGCCTTCCCTGACCAATGGCCACGCCCTAGCTCTTGGGATCCTTCAGCTGTAAGCCCCCAGAAACCACTCCCCTGTCTGTGCTCAGAGCAGCTGCAAGCATAACAAGTTGTTTACTCTGGCAGGCAAGGGGGTCACAGGAAATTCAGGTTCTGGGGGTCCACAGTCTCCAACAATTGGCCAAGCAGTGTTGTAAATAATAGAGTTTCTGAGTGATTATTCTGGGTCTGGGCAGCCAGGAATGAATGAGCAGCCTCCCCCAACAGGACAGGCTAGGTGGTCACTTGCCCCATCACACCAACTAAAGAGAGGAGTAAAGTGGGGAGAAGATAGGCGTTCAACGTGGCCATACTGGAAGAGGAACAGACTAAGGGATCCACTGATCTGAAGTGGTCTTTGGGTCACTGACATGAACTTCAGGCTCCCATAGTGGAAGACATGAGACAGAGGGCAATCGACACACTTAATTAAGCAGTCCTGGCCAATAGGTAATCCTGCTCATTGTCTCAGCGCTGCTTTTGCATAGTAAACTGAAGACGTCCTTCTAGCTGATGTCACTTGAGGGCTGGCAAGAACGGGCTTCCTGCAAGATGATCAGGTCTCCAGGATGCAGAGTCACATTCTTGATAATTACTCTCATCTGAGCAGGGAGTGGCAGAGGTCAGATGTACAGGGAGGGTTTTATTTAGATTCCTGAGCTCCAAAGTAGTTGCTGGTTTAGGGCAATGACTTACCTCTGTGTCTCTGGTTTTGAGGGGGGTTGAGATAGGTAAGCACACCCTAGGTCATGTGCAGAAGTAAACAGGTAAACCCAAAGGAAAAGACAGACACAAAGTGAAGGCAGAAACTCCAGGCTTCCTTCCTGCCTTTTCTCTCAAAGCCCAAATGGAGCATCAGCCCTTTCCAGTTTCAGTCTCCAGGTCTTGGAGCTCTGGCTGTGCAGAGAAATGATTTCCAGGTAATTCCTCAGACCCCTCCTACGCATCCAGGCCTTAGGAGTTCTCACTGTTCTGCTCTTAGGAGAAAGCATCCTTCTTAAAGACTGAATATTCTGGCACACTGGAAACATTGGGTGATAATGAGGATAATTACCATGATAATAAAATTTCCCCTCCATTCTCTTCAATTTCGCTTTTTGCTCTCCCCCCCGCCCCCCGGCATTGAGTCCTGCTGTTATTGCTTGCTCCTACACTCTGGTCCAAGCCTTACGGTTCATTTCACTGCATCTGTTGACCCTGTTTCTTGGGTAGGTTTTTGCTGCTGATTTATCCATGCGTTTGCTTTCGTCTTTCTGCCTCTCCACTGGCAGGCTTGGACACATTCCACCCCTAAAGAGGACCAATGCTGTGGCTCTGCAGCTTGCTCCCTTACACATATTGGCTGAGATCACAGGGTCCTCACAGCACCTCTGTCACCAGAAGTTCCCATTCCTTGTTCTCTTTTTAATTTCAGGAGCCTCCTTCCTCTGCGAGAGATCAGAAGCTCATGTTTTTAGGTTTCCAGAACATCTTTCTAACACTATAATTCAATATACTGTTTTCCCCCTCCAGCTTTGGGAATTGAACCTAGGATCATGTAGATGTCAGGCAAGTCCTAGCTATATCCCAAACCTTCATCATACATTTTGGCTTTATTTTTTATATATATAAAACATATCTATAACATATAAAAATACATATGTTTGTTCATTCATTTTGCAGTGTTGGATGCTGAATTTAGAGCTTTATGCATGCTGGGCAAACCAATCCACCCACCACTGATCTATAATCCAAGTACTTTTTATACATTGTGGTTTTGATCTTGTTTGGTTTCAGAGAAAGGATCTTGGCTATGTAGAGCCATTTGGCTTGGAACTCATGGTATAGACCCAGTTGGCCTCCAGTTCCTGAGTAGCCTTCTTCTCACTGTCTCCTAAGGACTAGGATTACAAATTTACAAATGCATCACCGTACTTGACTCCAGTAAACATTTTTAAATTGATGCTTTTTTATCTGCATAATCATCTTGCTTTTGCAATGGGCTTTCACATCTTTCTTCTACTGTGTCTATAGTTTAATCATTCTTGCTCTCCACCAACCACGCCTTGGGAAAGTGCAGCTTTGATATTGCATTTGCCTGCCCAGTCCTTTGGGAAATTGCATAGGTTCCCCCCCCCCTGCACTATGTTTTGTCTCCAGAACAGAAATCACAGTTGTTTACAATTGCACCCTGCCTGCAGGACTTTAGCATTTCAGATACCTTTACTTTTCCCCTCCTCTGTCCCCCCACCCCGGAAGGAAAGGGGCGCTTTTTGTTTGGTATTTGTTTTTGGGTTTGTTCTCTTCTTCCTTCTCCTTAAAGAGAGGGAAGGAAGAGCTTGGGTGTGGTAATAGCCAAACAACTTTACACCTGGTCCCCAAACCTGCAAAGTCGCTACAGCAAAGACAATGTTGTCACTTGGGTATCATCAGCACCCTGCAGAGCATAGGACTGATTACATTTGAGTGTTCAGGGAATGAAGGTGTTCAGGGAGTGCAGGTGTTCAGGGAGTGCAAGTGTTCAGGGTGTGCAGGTGTTCAGGGAGTGCGGGTGTTCAGGGTGTACTGGTGTCCAGGGTGTACTGGTGTCCAGGGAGTGCGGGTGTTCAGGGTTTGCAGATCCTGAAGAAGATAATCTTGGGGATTTTTGTGGCTTTTCATTTTTTTATGCTTCCTTTTAAAAGCATCTCAGCTTCCTCCCCAATATGTTGCTCTATCTGTTTAGCACCACTGAAACCTTCACCTCCTCCAACTCATGAGCACTCATCCTCAGGACAGACCCTGAAGGGAGTCAGAGACGGGAACCTTGCTGAATTAAGTGGTTAGGAGAGAGCAAGGTTTAGCCTTTGTTCGAAATCACCAAGAATTAGGAGACAAATCCTGAACTTGAACCTAAATCTCTGGTTCAGAGTCCACTGCTGTTTGCATTTGCATCATGCTGCTTCCTAAAAGCTCATGAACAAGGTTCATGAAATTCTCCAAACTCAAGTGCGACTTAGAAGATACTATGGAAACAGCTATATTGCAGAGAGAGCTTCTGACCATATGCTCCTGGGGCCCCTCGTGGGTTGTGTTTATATGATTGCTTTATGTGGGCAGCAGGAGGCAGCCTAACAGCTGTCAGGCTGAACTCAGGCCAGTTCCATTCTGCTGAACGTGTTTAGTCGTTTCCCTCGGTTCACGCTTCTGCCCCTACTTTATCTTCTGGGTCATTGCCACGATGTTAATCTTTCCTCGACTTTGACCATTTGGGATAGCTTTTTTTTTAAAGCCTTTATCCAATGAAATATTGATTCTCACTTATGAGCCTCTAATCTACCCACTCCTGGAAGGGAATGACTATTTATTTGACGCAATAGCTAAAGCAGTAGGGTTAAAAATGCTTTTACAATGACACTAAGGGAGTTTACCAAAATCACATTTAATTTATGGAAAACAGAGCCTGTATCTAGGGGCATTGCTCTTTTCTCTCTACAACGAAAATTCAAAACCTTTTTAAAAATGACTTGCTACACAAGGGAGGGGAAAAATTGACTTAGCAAATGTGATGGCTAATCTTGATTGGAGGAGCTGGATCTGGAATCAAATAAAGCAAAGAAGGGGAAGGACCCACCCCAAATGTGGGCAGCGCCTACTGGTGGCAGTCTTCACAGAAGGATGTAGAAGAGGAAACTGCTTTTTGCCTGCTTGCTCTCACTCTTGCTGGCAAGTTTACCAGTCCTGTTGTCATGGCATTGCTTCACCGACGTTAGAACCTGCATCTTCAGAATTCCAACATAGACTGACAACCAGTAAGCTCTCCAGGAATCTTCTAGAGCAGTGGTTCTCAACCTTTCTAATGCTGTGACCCACTTAACACAGTTCCACATGTTGTGCTGACCCCCAACCATAAAATTATTTTGTTGTTACCTCATAACTATGTTTTCTTTTTTATAAAAGATTTCTTTATTATGTATACAGTATTCTGCCTGCATATAGGCCTGTGCACCAGAAGAGGGCACCAGATCTCATTACAGATGGTTGTGAACCATCATATGGTTGCTGGGAATTGAACTCAGAACCCCTGGAAAAGCAGTGAGTGCTCTTAACCTCTGAGCCATCTCTCCAGCTCCATAACTATATTTTCTACTGTTATGAATAGCATTGTAAATATCTGATAGCAGGGTATCTGATCTGTAACCATATGAAAGGGTTATTTCACCCCACAGGGGTCACGACCCACATCCTGAGAACCATTGCTCTAGAGCTTCAGCACCGCATTGGGACCACTGAGACATCTAGCTTTGTCTACTCGACTACGCGAGTCTCAGCTGCTGCCATGTGTGACAGCTATGGGACTACCAGGACCATATCGTCTAATACAATCTGATAATTCCTCTTTGAAAATCTATTAATTCTATCAGTCTGTCCTCTAGAGAACCTTGACTAATAAACCTAATTGATAAACCTAATCCCTAGACTTGACTATTTATATATTCTTTTGTAATACAAATATGATTTCTTCAGGCCTACAAAATATCATATTTAATCTCCAGATAGGAAAAGTCTATAAATTTTTTTATCACAATTCTATTCTTCGACTTAAATTATCTATTTGATAAAACTCCCATTTCTTTTTTATGTATTATGGGCACTTAAAAAAGCATTTTTCAAAGAGATAATGCATCACCTTGAGAAGAGACCATCAGGGAGTCACTGGCTTAGTCTAGAGAAACTGCCCATCCAGATGGAGGGAAGTTGGGTGGGGCTATGGCAAGAAAGCAGTAAAGACATAGAAGGGCAAGACCTCAGATCATTCATCTTTATACTTACAGGTGGTTTGCTTCTTGGTTCTTCTTGAATGCCCTCTGCCATTTGTTATGATTAACTTTATCATTCAATAGGGCTGTTTTTAGAACTTTTATCATAGTCAGAACAAATAAATCACCAGATCTTACTGAAATTATTAATCCCACCAAATGAGATGAAGGCCATTACCCAAATTCTCCTAGTTGAATCAAACAAGCTTTATTTTCTGTCAGACAGGACCATCTCCCCTCTAAAGCTGGGTTTGAGAAAATAGCATCAAACATGGAAGGTGGGGCTTATATTAACCCCCAAACTGCAAGGTTATGGGGTTTTCAAGGGTTTTTGTTATGTAAAAACTTGGCAGAACATTTCAAAATTATTTGTTAGACCATCTTATTAGGGAGGAGGTTAGGGTATAGGGTGTGGAACATGTCAAATTCCAGAAAATAGGTCAAGACATGGTCAAACCTAAGTTTTACAGAACACAGGAATGAACTTGTTTGGGGCTTGTAATAAGATGACTTTTACTCTTAAGATGGAGTCAGGCTTGTCTATTAAAAAAACCTTACATGGCATATCAGGGATTCACGTGGATTTACCCCAAGACTTTTCCAATTTCCTTTACCATCAATCCGTGTCCTGGAGCTCCTTTGGTTCCTTCATGGGTCATTTAATTACAGTAAGGTTTAATTAGAGAATTTCCATGATGGCCAGGGACTTCTGATAAGTTTGTAACCAAGAAACCAGTCACTCGTTTTGTGGCTCACTTCGACATGAGCCACCCAGCCTACAGCCCATTTCCCATAGGGCTCATACCCTGATCTATCATTAAGGCCAGTTTCCCCATCCACCACAATGGTAAATCAAATAAACCTGAGTTACTTATCCAGCCTTGTCAGCGAGTGCTGTCTTACTTGTTCTTAGTGTTAGTGTCACACTGTTACCAGCTAGAACAGCCAGAAGTACCCACTTCATTATTCCATCATCTGTATGCTCTATGGACTCCCCATCCTAGGATAGGTCTTAGCTGAGTTGCCTCCTTAGCTGAACCTTGCCCTGAACTTACCTAAAAGAACATGTTTCTCTGCTAGTTTGACCCTGTCATACACAACTGTCTGGCTTGTCTGTCATGCAGTGGAATAATTGGGAAATACATGGGACTGGAAGTCTGCTCTTTAAGGTACTTGACTGCAGGTGTTAGAAGCTCTCCATGAGTTATTTGAAATCCAAAGGCACAATAAGTAAAAACACATGGGACTCCAGGTAGTCAGAGACAAGCCTAAAACTCTAGATGCAGATGAATGGGGAATTGTGTTAGTAAACAGAATGAGCCTTCCAACTAGAGAAACGATAGACAGACAATACTACTGGGGAAAATCTGTAAGAAACTGTAAGAGTAACTAACTTATGCCTTACTTTGTTAAAAAATTAAACTCAGGGCATGCAAGATGGCTCAGCAGGTAAAGGCTCTTGCCACCATACCTGTTGACCTGAGTTTGACCCATGAAGCCCACCTGGTGTAAGGAGAGAACCAACTCTCACAAGTTATCCCCAGGCTACTACACAAGTGTCATGGCGTGTTCATCCTTGGCCTCAATAAATCAATAGATTAATAATAATAACAATAAATAGTAATCGTAATTTTTAAATAGTTGGGTTGCAGTTGTAGTCAAGTGCTTGCCTGGGACATATGAGGCTTAGTGTTTCTCCAGCATCAGCACCATGGTTATAAATAAATAAATAATATAAAGAACTCCTATTGCTGAATCAATGAACCAACCACATGACATAAATCCAGGCAGAAGACCAGGCTAGCTCAGTATAAGTGCAAATCTTGAACCTTGGAGCTAGAAACATATAAAATCCTTCTTGTCGATGACAAACGCAGAGGACAATTTGCTGGTTCAGGGTGAATTTCAGGTTAACAAAAGCTAGAACAAAAATAATCTTTTCCATTTAAAATGAACAGTGAAGCACTAAATCCTACATATAGCTTCAGGCCCCATATCCTGCTGATGTGTGTGTGTAGGGCATGAGAAGAAGGCTCAGAAACGAAAGCATGCAGAAAAGATGGAGGATGAGATTTACTTGCAATGGAAGTTAAGGAAGTCAAATTTCAAAATGAAGGTCCAACAGAATTTAAAAATATAATTTTTTAAAAAACAAAGTTACAAAAATTATTGAAGTTTACATGTCTCTTTAAACAAACAGCATATTTGCCATTTTCAGAGCATTGCTTCAGAAAAGAGCATCAAGAAACTCAGGGCTGGAGTCAGGCATTTTCACCAGGGAGATAGAGTCTTACAGGGGATGTTCAAGGTTGTGTTTATTTGGAGGATAACAAACAGGAAAAAAAGACCTTTTTGTTTTTTGTTTTTGTTTTTATAAGACGGAGTTTCTCTGTGTAGTCCTGGCTGTTGTGAAGACCAGACTAGCCTCAAACTTAAGAGATCCACCTGCCTCTGTCTCCCAATTGCTGGGATTAAAAGCGTACGCCACCATGCCCAGTTTAGACTTTTTAAATATATGGGACTGGAAAGTAAGTCCTTTCACCCCCCACCCCCACCGTTATTCCTGCTTATTCCTCTGCAATGGGATATAACGTCTGGACTTTAAGATGTCATATCCAGATGCCACTTCTGTTTTTAGCGTCCTTGAAGTTACATTTCTTTCTTATAGGATGTGTTGTCCATCTGTATTTGCTTAGCAGTTTCCTCACTCAGTACTATTGATTTTATATTTTACTTAGAGCCCTTTCTATTTGTGTCAATGTAACAAGAAGTATTGATCGACATCGAGTTACTTCCGTGTATTTATTTTTCAACTGAATAATATAATCTGAAGGCTGATTTTGTCTTCACCTTCAGCTTTTGAAAATCCTATCATCGTATTTAATTTTTAAGTATTTATCAACTCAACTAAGCTCAGCTCAACTAAGCTCAGACCAAAGCATTCAGTTCACCTCTACCTGATTTCATCTGCCATACTATAAAAAAATGTCCTTTTTTGAAATGATACTCAGATTTCTCAGTGTCACAGCCTACCAAGAAGTGGCAGCCTCTCTCATCTCTGAAGCCAACATGATCTAGTTCATAGAGTTGGCACTAGATCAGTTTCCTCGAGGGGTGTTTAAGACATGGCTTGTGCATGCAATGTTGGATTTTCCTTGTCTAATTAAATAGAGTTTCTGATACAGTAATGTTAAAAACTTTATTTTTCAATTATATTCATATAAAAGGGATAATAGACTTACTAAATAAATACAAGTCTATGTACTAATGAAAACAAAGGTTTTTATTTATTAAAAGCAATTTTGTATAGTATGTAATAAATATAATCAATTTATTAAAGTTATAGTAGATGAAGCAAAATATTATAGTCAATATTATTTTGTAAGATAATTATTAGTATAATTTTCAGGGAGGGCAAAAGATTATTACCTGTGATTTTAGAGCAAGAATTTCTAAGCCAGGTATAGTGGTTCATCCCATAGTCCTATCACATGGGAGACTGAGACAGGAGGATTGCAATGAGTTTAAAGTCAGCCTGGACTACATGGTAATTTTCAGGCTAGCCTGATCTGCAAGTGGGATTCTATCTCAAAATAAATAAAAAAATAGAAGAGAGAGAGAATTTCCACAGCATTTTTCTTATGACTTAAGAGTCAGATTAATAGTATTTCCTTCATTATTTACAATTATCAAAATTGAGAGTTACAGTTCTGAAGCTAGAAGGCGGAGGTGTATCTCAGTGATGGAATGCTGAACTAGCAATCTTGAGACACTAGTTTCCACCTCTAGCATGACAGAGAAAGGAGGAGGTGGCGCTGGGGAATGGGAGAAGGAAAACTATTTTCTTCTCATAAAAATAGAAACTAACCCCTATCAAATATCTCTAGTAAAAGTATGTGATCTTATGTAATTAGCTCTTTTGTGCTGACCATTGGTTGAGCAACCTACCTTCCTGACTTTGTTGACTTTGTCACTAGGAATACCTTAAAAATCTTGACGCATGCACTTACTATAATGGGAATATTGCTCAGAGGATGAGTTCATCTCATTTAGGAAGTGTGTGTCTCTAAGTTAATTTCCTATGGGATCAATGTTATCAGCAGGGCCTGGCGCAGTTATGACCAAAGCTCTTTTGGTATTTCTTCCAGACGATTCAACTTTTGTTAGTTGTAAGATGTTTAGGTGTGTTTAGAAGGACCGGGGGGTGGGGTGGGTGGGTAGTGTGGTGGTGGTGGTATTATTTAGTACAAAGCTGAAAGGACTGACTAATGTTTTTCATAGCAAGCATCTTAAAGGTCAGCTAGTACATACTGTTTTAATAAAACCCCACTCAGTGATTACAAGTGAAAAAAAGCTTAAAGAAAATGAAAGTATTCCAATACTTCTCGGGGATTTTTAAAAATTTACCCCACAAGATATTATTGTGGTGACCCACGCATTAGACATTTTAAGTAGCCAGTGGGCTGGCATTTATTGTAAACCAGTCATTGTTTGTAAATAACCAAGTTAACTGTATCTGATCTCGAAAGTACACAAATATTCTAACATAGCCACTTCAGCCATACATAATTATTAGGTTCAATTAACCGAGGACTATTTTAACTCATCAGTATTTCTCACATAATGGACATGAAAACACAGCAGTTCTCACTTCAATAATGAGCTCATTGGATTTCTACAAAATGCAAAACCTGACTTGTATTTTTAACATGCCTTGTTAATGTCCGGTAGGTGAATTTTGTTGCTGTTGTTGTTGTTGTTGCTAATGGTCACCCAAGAGATTAAAAAGTGATCTAGCAGGCATCTTGATAGCATCATTCGTGTTGAGCTTTGAAGGTTAAATCTTGGAAAGGAAGTATCAAACAAACACAGTATCAGAGGTATGGGCTGTAGGTATGAAGCAGCTATGTGAATTCAGAAGTCATTTTAGCTCCTTCTGTCCCAGCAGTAGTGAATATCTTTCTGGGAAAGCCCAGCTTCCTCGAGGGCATGAATCTGGAACCAAGATAGCTTAACCCTGTCTCCCGGTCACAAGCTTTCATTGTATCCTGGGGTTGGTTTGAACAGCCCCCTATGATCATGTATTTTAACACTTGGCACCAGTTGGTGGCGCTGTGTGGGAAGGCTAGAGAACCTTTGGGGAGCGCGCAGTCTTGCTGGAAGCCTGCTGTACTGGAGGTAGGCTTTGAGGTTGTAGAGCATGGCCTTCTTCCTGTTCTCTCCCTTTGCTTCCTGTGTGGAAGAAATGACTCTCTCAACTTGCAAGCTGCCCGGCTGGACTTACCTTCCAGCTGTCTTGTCTTCCCTGACCTTATGAATTCTGTGTCTCTGGGACTCGAAATCTAAATAAATCCCCTTTCTTCCCAACCTTGCTTTGTGTCTAGTTATTCAACGACAGCAGCAGAAAAGCAACTAGTGCAACCCCTATACTCAATCTTCTCTTGAACTGGGGTCCATGAATCTAGTTTGGGAGCCCATGATCGCAGAAGAAAATTGAGAGGATTCTGTAAAACGCAGAATTAAGTGAATGCGTCTTCCTCCCAAGGCTTCAGCTTGGTTTTGGTCCAGATGCTGCCTCCAGTTAGTTTTCAACAAGAATAGCAGCATTTGTGGCTAAGACTAGCTGGCTATTCTCCAGGGTTTAAGTTCTCTGGGTTGTTCTATTAACAATCAGTTGAAAATGCCAGGTATCTTGTGTCTTGATTTATAGTATTTATTCTGATATGCAGGTTCCTAAGGACAAGCAGCAGGTGAAGGGATATGTGACAGAGAACAAAATGTGACCAGACAACTGTGGCCAGAAAGTGAGGGTAAGAGCCAATTATTTCAGCAACTGAGGAGATCCACAGCCGCTCCCCTTTTGTCCCTGTGGAGATGGCAGGCTGTCCCACTCTAACAGCCAATGTTCTTCATGATAGGGAAAGGATCAGAAAAACCTTTCATCGAGAAGAGAGTCGCTGCTCAAGAACTTGGTGTCAAATTCCTGGTGACTCATCCGCTCCTCCGTGTGTAAGAATTATGTTACACCCAAGTCCTCACTGAGACCAGAAAATGAAGCTGCTTGCTGCAGGCATGAAAGAAAAGACATTTCTGAAAACTACTTTTTACAAAGGATGAATTTTTAATATGCGGCAAATGACATTGCATAAATATCAGGCTGAACTGTCAAAGCCTTAGTATGTTTTCCAATCAGCAACACAACAACACAGCAACACTCCTTGTTGAGCTTCAGAACTGAGGAAACAGTTTTTTTTTCGACTTTTATGTATTATTTTCTAGTCAAGGGCAGAAAATGATCTCTATTGTGTCAAATCAATTTAAAATTACTATTTAATTGTATGTTAGATACAAAAGAATTCTCTGCATCCATGTTAAATGTAACACTACATTTTTTGCTTAATTCTTCCCAACTAGAACAGATATTAGAATGATCAACAATGATACAAAATAGAGGGGTTATTTTGAACATTATTTAGCTCTGTTTTGGTGAATTTAACTTACATAGGAATCTCATAATTTTATTATAAAGAAAGTGCTTATCATTAGATGTTTATGTATTCATTTTTGTTTATTTATTTACTATCATTTGACATGGTGCCTCACGGTGTAGCTCTTGCTGGCCTAGCAGCCTTTATGCAGCCCAGGGTTGTCTTGAACTCACAGCCCTTTTCCTTCCTCAGCCAAGTTTATAAATTCAAGCCAAAGCACCAGGCTATGTTTTCATTTTATATATACCTTGGAAGGATTTCTAATAGTACTTTGGAAATTACTATTAATCTTTGGCAACAATTTACTGGGTATGGATGAAATCAGCCCATATTTATCCCTGTTCTCAGACAAGAACATAGGAAGCCAAGGTAGATGTTAAATTGTAACTACGCCTGGTAGCCTCAAACTCTTCTGTAACTGCCTTAGGTTCCTAGAAAACAACTGGATTTTTAGTTAGACAGACGTTGAGATGATCATGCTCAGTTTTCTTCTCTAAGGTGTCAAGCCTTGGGGTAAGGAAACACATTTTTTAAAAAGTATCAAAATCAGGCATGGTGACAGACACCTTGGGAGCACTCCCTGCACTTGGGAGGCTGGGGCAGGAGAATTGCCCTGAGTTCATAGACAGCCTGAACCACAAAATGAGTTCCAGGACATCCTAGATAATAGAGTGAAAACGTTTCAAAAAAAGGCAAGCAAAACACCTCAAATAACTGACCAAAACACTTGAAATGACCGACCAAAACACCTCAAATAACTGGCCAGTTTCTAGGAATCTGAGCAATGAATGTCCTTAGTGGAAGGTGCGAGATTAGCACAGCAGGAAATGACAAGGACTATGGTGACTGGGCAAAACAGATTAAGGTGGCTGAAAGTGAGATTTTCTTTTCTTTTTTTTTTAAATTTCATTTCTTTTATTATTTTTTTAAAAGAAAACAAACTATCTTTTTTTTTCATTTTACATACCAATCCCAGATCCCACTCCCTTCCCTCCTCTGATTCTCTCCATCTTCCCCCCCCTCACCCCCCACCATCTACTCCTCAGAGAGGGTAAAGCACGTTGCTTTGGGGAAGGACCAAGGCCCTCCCTACTATATCTAGGCTGAGCAAGGTATTCATCCAAAGAGAATAGGTTCCCAAAAAGCCAGTATATAAGCAGTAGGGATAAATCCTGGTGTCACTGCCAGTGGCTCTGCAGTCTGCCCCAGACATACAACTGTCACCCACATTCAGAGGGACTAGTTTGGACCTATGCTGTTTCCTTCCCTGTCCGGCTAGAGTTGGTGAGTTCCCATTAGCTTAGGTAGACTGTTTCAGTGGGTGTCCCCATCATGATCCTGACCTCTTTGTTCATATTCTCCCTCCTCCTCCTCTTCAACTGGACTTTGGGAGCTCAGCCCAGTGCTCTGCTGTGGGTCTCTGCCTCTGTTTCCATCAGTTGCTGGAGGAAGGTTCTATGATGCTATTTAAGATAGTCATCAGTCTGACTACAGGGCAAGGCCAGTTCAGGAACCCTCTCTATTGCTTAGGGTCTTAGCTGGGGTCATCCTTGTGGATTCCTGGGAATTTCTCTAGTGTCAGGTTTCTTGCTAGCCCCATAATGGCTCCCTCAATCAAAATATTTCTTTCCTTGCTATCTCAACTATCCTGTTCCATCAAGTTCTCCTCCCGCCTCCTCTCCTCTTCCGCTTTTGCCCTCCCTTCTCTCCCCACCCCCATGCTCCCAATTTTGTCAGGTGATCTTATCTATTTCCCCTTTCCAGGTGGATCTATGTATGTTTTTCTTAGGGTTCACTTTGTTACTTAGGTTCTCTAGGATCATGAACTATAGGCTCAATATCCTTTGCTTTACAGCTGTTATCCACTTATGAGTGAGTACATACCATGTTCATCTTTCTGGGTCTAGGTTACCTCACTCAGGATGTTTTTTTTTCTAGTTCTATCCATTTGTATGCAAATTTCAAGATGTCATTGTTTTTTACTGCTTAGTAGTACTCTGTTGGGGTCTGATGCCCCAACATAAAACTACTTTTCCCTCTCTGGACCTGTGCGGAGGCACGGGAAAAAAATGAGACACAGTTCACACAGCAATATCGGAAGGAAGTCTCAGGCTTCGTCCATTCCTGAAGATCACCTGCATTTATTTTTTAAACACCTTTTATTCCCCCAGGTAAACCAAAGTGGAAGCTCATTAATATTCTCTTTCCAGAAGACGTGGGAGTACAGACACACTTGCAACACCAGCTTGGAATCACACCTCTTCCCAGGTGATCTACATAATAACAAAGAGAAGGAGCAGTCCATCCTGAGCCTTTTGTTAGGTAGCCACAGGTTGTCTGGCAGGATAGTAATTGCCTTGGAAACCTAGCATGGCCAGCGAACTTGGCTGTCACATCTTGTAGGAAATATGGGCCTACAGTACTCTAATGTGTAAATGTGCCACATTTTCTTTATTCATTCTTTGATTGAGGGGCATCTAGGTTGTTTCCAGGTTCTGGCTATTACAAATAATGCTGCTATGAACATAGTTGAACAAATGTCCTTATAGTATGATTAGTCCTCCTATATACAAATGATAAAGAAGCTGAGAAAGAAATCAGAAAAACATCACCCTTCACAATAGCCACAAATAAAATATTGTGGGGTAACACTAACCAAAGAAGTGAAAGACCTGTTCAACAAGAACTTTAAGTTTTTGAAGAAAGAAATTGAAAAAGATATCCGAAAATGGAAAGATCTCCCATGCTCTTGGATAGGTAGGATCAACATAATAAAAATAGCAATCCTACCAAAAGCAATTCATAGATTCAATGTAATCTCCATCAAAATCCCAACACAATTCTTCACAGACCTTGAAAGAACAATAATCAACTTCATATGGAAAAACAAACAAACAAAAAAACAGGATAGCCAAAACAATCCTGTACAATAACGGAACTTTTGGAGGCATTACCACCCCTGACATCAAGCCCTATTACAGAGCTACAGTAATGAAAACAGCTTGGTATTGGCATAAAAACAGACAGGTTGACCAATGGAATCAAATCGAAGACCTGGGTGTTAATCCACACACCTATGAACACCTGATTTTTTGACAAAGAAGCTAAAATTATACAATGGAAAGAAGAGATTTTCTTAAAGGTCCCGTGGAAGAGTACAGCAGAACTGATGAGCTCCGGCGGGCAGCTCAATGCTCTTCCATCCTGCCACCCTCTTTCACTGGTACTAACTGAAATTCCTTTCTTTAAACAAAATCCAGGATTCTGAATAAGTGAAAACTTCCACCACTGAGAAATAATTCTTTACTACTTATGTGGAGCATCACCTAGTATAAAACCCAAATATCATTATGTTGTTAGGTTCCAAACTCACTGAAACTCTCAAGTGTCCTTTTTTTTTTCATTTTAACTCAGTAATGTTGAATCAACACAGAACAAATTTCAAACATTTGTTTGATTCCCATGTCAACTCCTGATTTGCATGGATCATAACATGTAGTAAATAGAATTACTATGCAATTATTCTCTAATTTTGCAAGAATTTTATTTTAAAAATATAAAAACTTATATCATCAATATTAGAGCTCAGTCATTCAGAAGATCAAAGTAAACACATCATGGCACACACATGGTATATGATTGAGCAGGTAAGGTCCAAGGCTTTGCATTCTAAAATCTATTTAGTTATGGCAGAGATATATTAATTTTATGAAAAAATTATTATTTTTCTTGATAACAAAATACATTAATTGTCCTGCATGTAATTTTCCTTATTTCAAAATATCTCAAAGCATTAGTAGGAACTGAATGTGTTTGTGCATACTGCTTTTAGTTCAGCTTAGTGCAGATAAAATATGAACACAGAAAAATTAATATTTTTGCATTAGATCCTAAAGATTTTATCAATTATTGCAGTGAAATATTAGAAAGTTCTTAAAATTAACAAGTATATTAAAATGTATTTTAAACTGAGATACTAGGGAAAAATCAATTCATAAACTGTTAAAATTTTGTTTGAGATGAGATTTGGACATTTTCTTTCCTGAGAGGAAATATGATTCTAACACAGGCAACACAATTTTCATTTTGTCTCAGGTTACAAGATCAAAAATTCAAAATTTTCTATCTTTATAATTCAATTCAGTTGAGACATAAAATCAATGGAGGGCATCCAGCAAGCTCTGATTACTAAAACTGTTTTATAAGTCAGTGGAGAAAAAAGACAGCCAAATATCCAATGATGTAGAAATTCTGGAAGAAAATACAGAATTTGTTTAAACCAAAAAATACCAAACTTTAGTGTTTCTCCAATGATTCTTCCATGATTAGGGAAACTACTGGACTTTATTTTCCTACATGAAATTACTGAAATTTTGCTAAAAGTAACTACCATCCTCAGCATTATGCATCTCTCTAATCCATCCGTCTTTCTTTCCTTGTTATCCTTGTTTGTAGTGAGAGGAGCAGTGGCCCCGTCCCGCCGTGCGGCTAGCTTAAGCCTTGAAATAACCACACAGAAATTGTATTAATTAAATTACTGCCTGGCCCATTATATCTAGCCTCTTCTTGGCCAACTCTCACTCTTGATCTAACCCATTTCTAGTAATCTGTATGTCACCACGAGGTTGTGGCTTACTGGGGAAGCTTCTAACCAGCGTTAGTCTCAGGCAGGAGAACCATGGCATCTGCCACACTGCCTTCTTCCCAGCATTCTGTTCTGTCTACTCCGCCTACCTGATTTCTGACCTATCAAAAGGCCAAGGCAGTTTCTTTATTCACCAATGAAAGCAACACAAATACATAAGAACCTCCTACACCACTTGTTACATTCTGACATAACCAAGGCCAAAATTAATTCAGTTCAGAACTAACTTTGCACATGTGTTTTTATGGGCAGCAATTTAGCAATATATATACATAAAATACACACATAATATATATATGTGTATATATATAATATATGGTATGTCTATATGTGCATATTCAAGTATATATACATATGTATATATATGGACATGCACATATATATTAAGTATACACATACACACACACATACACAAAACCAATGAAAACAAGAAATCTATGACATTTAGATAATCATTTCTTCAGCCAGGAAAATGAACAACCATTTGTCCAAAGATATTTGTGTACACACAATGGAAAATCACCATCAAATTCTTGTCCAATGATGACTTCTCTTCTGATTCTATTTCTTTTTCTTTTTTTTTTCTTCTTCTTCTT
The DNA here is from genome assembly GCA_004026605.1 of Ondatra zibethicus. Classification (NCBI taxonomy): domain Eukaryota; kingdom Metazoa; phylum Chordata; class Mammalia; order Rodentia; family Cricetidae; genus Ondatra; species Ondatra zibethicus. Next base: position 126,248 of record PVIU01001567.1, on the reverse strand, counting down.
CTTCTTCTTCTTCTTCTTCTTCTTCTTCTTCTTCTTCTTCTTCTTCTTCTTCTTCTTCTTCTTCTTCTTTTTCCCTACTTCCATTTTCTGAGACAGGGTTTTATATGCTGCAGGCTAGCTTTGAACTCCTAATAGGTCCTACCTCCACATCTCAAGTGCTGGAATTATATTCTTTGGTGTGCCAGTTGCAGTCTTTGTGTTTTGATTTCCTTGTTGAGACCGAGTCTCTCTATCTACATAGTCTTGGCTGTCCTAAAATTTACTATGTAGACCAGGCTGGTCTAGAACTCACATAGATTCACTTGCCTTTGCCTTCTGAGTGTTGGGATTAAAGGTTTGGGCCCCATTGGTTGTTTCTTTAATAGAGGACTGGGGTTGCTATAGGGCAGAGGTTCTCAACCTGTGGTCATGACCACCAGAAAACACATTTCCAATGGTCTTAGCAACTGAGGCACCTCTCAGTACCAAAATCACAGTTATGAAGTAGCAATGAGAATAAACTTAGGGTTGGAGGTTCCTAAGAGCCCTGGAAATATGTGTCTTCAGATGGTCCTGATCCACAATTTGAAAACCACTAATATAGAGTCTCTATACACCAAGTTGACCTTAAGAACTCACAAAGTAGTCAAACATGACCTTGATATCTATATGTTCCTGCCTGTACTTCCCAAGCCTGGGATTCACATAGGCTGTGCCACTAGGAAAGGCCTGTTTATAGTGTCCAACTAATCCAATTACAGGCTAACTTAGGGTCATTGTGTTTGAGATAAATACATTTTGTTGATATATGCATCTTATTTAAATTCACTTTTGCGTGTCTATGAGATTTTACTGCTCTTTTTTTAAAGAAAGGGAATATATATATATATATATATATATATATATATATATGCTTGCTTTTAAGAAATCAAGCAAAACCTTCTTAAAAGTTAAAGTTTGGTCACCTGGAAGGCAAAAAAAGGTAAACACATCCCTAGGGCCTCACTTGGCAGCATTGGAGTCAGTAAGTAAGATCAGGCCCAAAGACAACTTTTCTAATAAGTTCCCAGGTGGGTTCAACAACCACTCTTCTAGAATATGTGTAAAATGATCATTTTGTTTTGTACCCAATTCATCTGTTTCCCCATAGAAAACAAGTAAAAGAGAAGGTAAGAGAATCATCCAGGACACAGAAGTCATACTTGAGAACACACTGTTACAAAGGTTAATTAACATTTTTTTTCTTAGGAATAAGGACCTGCACTTCACTTTGCAGCCACAAACGCCTTTACAGTTGCTTTCATTTGCCAGAAGGACACACAGATCTTCAAAAAATCACTGACTCTCAAAAGAGGCTCCACATTCTCAAGAGCACAAAATTCCCGAGTTCATATTGTTGTGCAAAGAGAAAAGAAAAGGTGAAGTGGATGCCAGAAAGTATTAAGAGACTCATTACAGACAAACAATTTAAAAACTGTATGAAGATGCTGTCCACAGTAGTGTTAAAGCTAAAGAAACTCCATTTCATGCTGGGTACCCATCTTGGTACCTAATAGCTAGCTGTTTGTCTCTGACTCAAGTTCCTGGACTTTCTACTCCTTGACTTACCCCAAATTGTACGGCCATGACTATCTTCTTGTTATGTTATGACTAATTGATTTTTCGGCTTATGCAGACATTCAAGAACAACTCTTGACTATTTTGTGGTCACCGTGATTACCTAATCCTGGCAGAGCAAAACAGTTCTTGGCTTGCTTGTGCAGATAATCGAGGTCCTCTTGTGGTTTTCATGTTTAAAAAGCCTTCCCTAACTCCTCTTCATGTAGCAGTCTCTAATGTAGCAGTCTCACAGATTGCTGTCTTTTTAGCAGCCTCAATAAACATAACTAATTATAATCCAGATTGAGTCCTAGGGGATCTTGAACTCCACAGTAGTAGCACAGGTTTGCATAGCATGTGTGAGGACCCAGGCTCCACCCCCAGTCAGAAACATAAGAACAAAAGGTCTAATAGTGTCTCCACCCCTTTCACCCAAAGAATATGTTCTGTGACTCGTGTCACCCATGAAGGCCATTGCCAAACTCTCTTTTGCTGCCTGCCATAGGGAAATAAACAGGCACACAGAGATCTGAATCAGAAGTGGTGTGCCTGCTTTCCTATTGGGATCCTGTCATCATGAAAATAATAACAAAAGACCTTCACAGTATAAATCTATACATAGATTAGTCCAGATGTATGCAAGCAGAGACTGCATTTTATACTGAGCTTGATATCTCTAACTGCAAGAACCAGGAGATACTTACAGGAGTCAGCACCCCGGGATCGGCTTTGCACTTGTCACGTGTTTCATTTCTCTGGGAATGCTAAGCAGGCATCCTGCACGTTTATAAGGAGAGAAAGGGAAGAGTGGGAAGAGATCTTGGCACCTTCTTTCTTTGCCCTCTTATTGTACTCGTTCACACCGACAGTTTAGAGCCTGGAGTTGCTCTGGCTCTACAAAGTGGGCGGACATCTTTACAGTGGTCCCCAGTGACTGCAATAGTGCCTGTTTCTTCATTCTGATGTCTGCCTATCAAGCATTCACCGCCTCATGCTCTAGAAATCTCCTGTAATCACATTACATGTGCTGATAGAATTCTTTCCAATGGCTATGTTACTTAGGGAATTCAGTAAAGTCCCACGTGCCCGCTACCATCTTGATGCAGAACACCTTGTACTTTTACCCATATCAGCTCCACGGACTGCTGTCCCCTTTCTTCTCAGGTCTGTGATTTTGCAAGCATGGAAGTTAGACTCAAACCTTGAACTGGTTAGGCTGTGGATGTCTTTTAGTCTGCCATGCTTGAGTTTGATCTCAAGTAATGCACAAACTGGGCATGGTGGTGCACGTCTGTTATTCCAGCTCTTGGGAAGTAGAGACAGGAGGATCAATAGTTTAAGTCCAACCTTGGCCACACACTGAGTTCAAGGCCAGTCTTAGCTGCAGGAGACCCTGCTTCAAAACTAATGCACAAGCAAACAAGTATAAGGTAAATATCGTCAAAATACATAAAAGAGGAGTAACTGGAGCAGAAAGACAAAAGCCCACATCCTTTGCCTTGTTCTCAATCAGAGAAAGTGAACACTGGGAATGGCTTGAGGCTTTGAAACCTCAAAGCCCTGCCTCCAGGCATGGTACTTCCTCCAGCAAATCCACAACCCCTAGAACTCTGCAAACAGAGTCTGTAACATGTGGGCCTGCTTGTTGGGGTTTCTGTCCTACCCAGTTCCCACAGCCGGTAACCCCCAAAGAAAATCACACACAGAGTCTGCATTAGATATAAACTGATTGACCCATTAGCTCAGGCTTCTTATTTACTCTTAAAACTTATATTAACCCATTATCCTTATCTATGTTAGCCACATGGCTCAGTACCTTTTTCAGAGGGGCAGGTCACGTCCTGCTTCTTCCGTGTTCTGGGCAGGACTGCTGAGGGAGCTTCCTGCTTCCCAGAATTCTCCTATTCTCCTTGTCCCGCCTATACTTCCTGTCTGGTTGTCCCACCTATACATCCTGCCTGGCTAATGGCCAATCAGCGTTTATTTAAAACATAATTGACAGAATATAGAATTGTCCTACACCAAGAGTCAATAACTGAGGACCAAGTGTTCAAATAGATGAACCTCTGGGGGACATTTTTATTCAAACCACCACATAAGCAAGCACAGCAGATTGGTTACTCTCACTAAAGAATGACGTACAAATGATATTGAACACTGTCATTCATTATGCTGCTTGCCAGACTGCCGGTTAAACGGCAGCAACAAACAAATCTGTTATTGACAAAGACCTGGTATTGCAAGCACTTTCATGCCCTTTTGGCCATAAGAAAAAGAACAGAAGTAACTCTTCCTGATCAGAGTTTCCAACACAGGTCAATCAAGTGTTTGTGTTCATGAAGACCAAGGAACTTCAATAGCTTCACTTCCAGGCATATTCTCTCAGAAGAGAACTCATGCACTAAAATATCTATCAGTTTCCCAAGGTGGAGATGAGCATCTCGATTTCACAAAAATAGAATCATTTTATAAAGCAGGAGATAGTGAAGAAAAGAGGAAAACTTCTCAAGCCATGTGTTTATATTATAGATATAATATAAATGTATATAAATTGTGTATTAACATGAAGCTATTTTACTGTGACTAATAGAACACAGGTGACTTAGTACACTTTAGATAATACTTGAAGGTATTTCCAGGATAATCTCATCAAAAGTTTCCTAATACTATGAACTGGCATCTAAATTTTATTAAATCCAATGTTCCATTTTTCTTTCTCTGCACAGCCTCTCTTACACTCCCTCATTAGTCTGGCTTGTCATTCTGCCTCTGTTACACTTATATGTCCTTGCAATTTACAGTACACACTAAACTATTTTATTTTCTCTATAAACTTCATCTTTATAACTTCTTTGCTATGTAATGAGTCCTCAGAAGGATGCTGCAAGGAACTAATTTTTCTTAGCATTGCTTTTCTAAGCCTCCAAAATTTCATGTTCCCTCTCTAGATAAAATATAGCTTCTCCATCTCTCCTTCGCTTATATTTTTATCATAACTCACTCTTATGCCATTATAAATCTCAACAAGATGTGTGAGAGTTATTACTTGATAGTAGGTGTGAGAAAAACTTGACAGTTGCAAAGATGAGCTTTAGATCACACAAAGGGATAGGAATACATGAATGGCAGGTGTCACGGGCATACACAAAGAGCAGGTGCCAGGATATCTGTACATCATTAAGGAGCCAGCTCTGTGACTTTGAGGGTGAACTTTGCCCTGTCTCTTACTTTCTTTCCTAACACTTATATTCACCTGCTAATGATACCCATGTGTCTTGAATTACAATAGCTTATGATTCTACTTTGTACTTTTTAAAATTCATATCAGGATCTATCTTCTGGCAGGTACAGAAAGATGCCAGTGTTCAGTCTCAGGTAAGCCTAGTGATTGGGTAACGTCCTGTTTATTTCTCTAGGGTTTTGAAGCCACGGTTGCTACTCTTCCTGATGAGCCACCTATTGGGGGGGGGGCTAAGATCTCAGTATTACTCCTGCCACCTTTCTTTACTTCCTAGTGGTGTTAGATACTCTCTCCCTCCTAATTCTTCCCAAATTGAATTAAACATGTTACTTATTTAATAAGACCACCTGAAATTCCAGAAGGATAAAACAAAAATGCAACTCAGAGGAGAATATGTAGCAATTTAATTCTCAGGTATGTCTATATCTATCCTATAGGGTACTCTTCTGGTTTTATATTACCACAAGATGGTCCCATGTAGGTCATTTTCCTCCTATAACCAGCAAAGTTGTAGGCATTCCTCCGCAGGCTCAGTTAAACTGAATTCTGATGGCATATAAAGCAAGGTGTTTTGATGGTCCCAACTCTAGTCTAAAACCCACTTCCTCAAATCCTTTAGAAATATCCCCATGTTAATTTTTAAGAGATTTTTTTTCCTTCTGAGGAAATTACTTTTAAGGAATTATAACTTGACAATGAATCTATAAGAAAGTGAATCATGGATCCAGAAGCCAAATCGCGGGAACATACAAATTATTCAGTTTCAAATAATATCACGTGTAGGGGGGTGTCTCTACAGCCTAACCCATCAACACTAGGCCATGCTGACACCATTGGTATTTTGTTGTTTTCTGTATTTTTCTTATTCAAGAATTCTAAAAGTTTAAAAATTTTCCATTTATTTTATGAAATAAATCTACTGGGTAGTGAGCTTTTTATCCCCATTTCCTTGGAAATTTCAATTCAGATAGATGCCTGCCAGATTTCACACTTTCCTTCCCAGAAGCACAAAAATCAAAGATGGATTGATTTATCCAACACTGATTGATCATTTTATTAATATCACAGAAGATAAATTGGTACCAATATCCTTAGAAACATCAAAAGTCAGTGACACAAAGCGGTTCACTGTTCTTAGAGCTAGGAGTGTTGCTCAGTGATAGGGCACTCGCCTCTCCTAGCATGTCTAGGGCCCTGTCTTCAGTTCTCGCACTGAAAAAAAAATTAATGAATTCATATTAAAATATTTTCCTTTATGTAAAATTTAAAGTATATTTCATAAGTGTAACTTTCTTTTAATTTGGTTTCATTTTTTGAGACAGGGTTTCTCTGTAGCTTTGGAGCCTATCCTGGAACTAGCTCTTGTAGACCAGGCTGGCCTCGAACTCATAGAGATCCACCTGCCTCTTCCTCCCGAGTGCTGGGATTAAAGGCATGCGCCACCACCGCCCTGCTAAGTGTAACTTTCTTGTACTACCTCCTGAAGACAAATTGGTTTCCTCATCAGTGCAGTGTGAGTATTCCTCTGCGTCAATAAGTAAACCTTTCAAACTTGCTTTAAATAGGGCCTGGAAAGATGGCTCTGGGAATAAGAGCATGCACTGATCATGCAAAGTACCTGAGTTTGATTTCCAGCCCTGATGTCATCAGGTAGCTCCCAACCACCTGTAGGTCCAGCTCCAGGTGATCTGACACCTTTGGCTTCCACAAGTGCCTGCATTCATGTACACACACAGACCCACACACATATACAAAACTTAAAGGAAAATAAATATTCAAAAATAAAATTACTTCAACTAGGCATTTGTAAAGTAGAGCTAATCAATTATTTAAACAGACTATATGAACATGTAAATGACTAATTCTTACAAATTATTTAACCATTTTTATGTCAAAGATTAGGCATAGGGCCTTTATATGCTGTATAAATGCTCTACTATTGTAGGGCGATGGTGGCACAGGCCTTTAATTGTGGCACTTGGGAGGCAGAGGCAGGCGGATCTCTGTGAGTTCGAGGCTAGCCTGGTCTACAAGAACTAGTTCCAGGACAGCCAGGACTGTAACACAGAGAAACTCTGTCTCAAGAAACATCAACAACACCAACAAAAATACTCTACTATTGCTTAATTTATTACTGATAAAATTATTACTGAGAAAAAAAAGATTACCGCCAGGCGGTGGTGGCGCACGCCTTTAATCCCAGCACTCGGGAGGCAGAGGCAGGCGGATCTCTGTGAGTTCGAGGCCAGCCTGGTCTACAAGAGCTAGTTCCAGGACAGGCTCCAAAGCCACAGAGAAACCCTGTCTCGAAAAACCAAAAAGAAAAAAAAAGAAAGAAAGAAAGAAAAAGAAAAACCAAAAAAAAAATTACGATTCTTTTTTTTCTTTGACTACTGTAAAAGAAAAGTGGCAAGAAATGGTCTAATATTCAACAGCATATATAAGGTTTATTTTTCATCAGTTCTTTAATTTCCATACATTCAAGTCTTAAAAGAGAAAATGCAAGATCAAAGGAGTTTCTGTCTTATTTAGAACAAATTTAGTTTTAAATTTATTTTATATGTGTATGTATGATATGTGTGGTTGTGTGAAGTTCCATGCATTCCATAATGCAAGTGTGGAGGTCAGAGAACAACTTGTGTGGTCAGTTCCCTACTACCATATAGGTCGCAGGGCTCAAATTCAGATCAAGATTGGTGGCAAGTGCCTTTATCTGTTGAGCCATCTTGCTGGCTCTCTTGTTTCAAATGGTTATTGCCAGACTATATATAAAATATGACTCACATTCATACTAAGGATGTACAATACCAATTTTCTTATAACATCACTAGCACATAACTTTTCTTTTTTTCTTTCCTTTTTGGTATTTTGAGATAGGATCCAATTGTAAAGCTCTAGCTGGCTTGGAACTTTCTATGTAGCCCAGTCTGGCTTCAAATTTGCAGGTATCTACCTCTGCCTCCCAAATCCTGGTATTACAAATGGGAGCCATTATACACCAGTGAAGAATTTTAAATATAACTCTTCTCCAAATCAAAATTTCCTGATCACTAATGAGGTTAAATGTTGCAGGAGATTTGTTCACACTATTACTCTGAGACTGCCAATAAAGTTAAACCTTGAGTCAGAGGGCAGAGTCCATGGTCACCCGGCCAGAATAAACCCATAGAATTCTTGGAGGACTCCGATTAGGAGAGAGAGATACAGGAAGGAATAAGGAGGGGCTCAGAAAGGTTCCCAGTCTTTTCAATCTCAGAAACATGGAGAGTAGGGTCAGCTGATCCATTCCTCCAGTGTTCTTTGGAGTTATCACATTTCTGTCTCAACTTCTGACTCCCGAATTTTTACTAATACTAGAGCAGTTAAGGTGGACACATTAGTTAAAGGCCATTTTCCCTTTAAAACTCAAATCCCCAAAGTGGTGTCGTAGGCACCTGGACAGGGCATCTCCAGTCATTGCGTCTGCAGAGTGTTTCAAATATAACAGAACAGAAGGAAGTATAGACAAACAGTAGCTTGAACACTGCGTCCCTAATCCTTCAAGTGGAGGAACAGCTGGCTGGCTCTGTGTACTCCTGATCACTGCTGAATTCTGCCTGCCTGTGTGCAACCGTGTGAGATAATAGTTCGATCTCATGCCTTATCTTTCTTTCATATTTTGAACTACCCAGAACCTGATGAGCTAAATTTTGCCAATTTAATTTTTTTCCACAACTCTTGCATTTACATACTGTCTGGCTTAAAGGTTAAAGGTTCATTACTGAGCAAGTCTTCACTTCAGGGATAAAACATGACAAAAAAAATCTATGCATTAAGTCCAATGAACTTAAATAGAGCTAAGTAGCCTAATAGAAATTTGCATACCAGGTTGGATGCTGTTTATCAGACTTAGTGATCCAGGGTTAGGTAGAGGCTTTAGTTGCCTATTAAATAGCATTAGATGTAACATCAGAACCATCAAGGGAATGCTCATAGTGTGAATAGCATCTTTGACTGTAGAGCTAGAAGTTTCCTATATAAACACCAAGTCTGCCTGATAGTGGTATATCAAATGTGGGCAAATTGCTTAATTTTTCTAAGCTTCAGTTCCTATAATCTAAACTGGATGAAGTAATTCCTTTCATTTTGGGGTGTTCTGATGATGACAGAGGAATAACAACTTGACACAATTTTAGCCTGTAGTGAGCAACAATCACCTTGGACTTGAATCACATGGACTTGCCACCTCCTCTACATCTTCACAAATGGTCTCTCTAGGACCTTGAGTAAATCCTATCCAAGTAGCACAGAAGCAGAATGCTGTCCTCTCAATGACCTCAGCATGGCTTCACACTAGAAATAACTTAAATATTTTGCTGGCCAAAACATATTCCTCCTGATTTAATTGGCTACTGACTCTTTACACAGACAAATACCAACACCATGGTAAAAGTGAGAAACTACCATGGGGTGCATGTCTGTAATCTTAGCCTTTGGGAGGTGGAAGTAGATGGGTCAGATAGTCAAGGCCATCTCGAGTCACATGAGACTTGTCTCAAAAAAAATTAAATGAGTGCATGAATAAAGTAAATTAAAAAAAAACCTTTATCGGAAGTTCATGAAATTCCTGCAGGTGAAGCAGTGCAAGGGTCTGAGTGTTTCTGTCCCCTCAAATTTATAAACTTAATTAAACTCACAAGGTGATGAGATTGAGAAGAGACTGGAAGATAATTAGGTTATGACAACAGAGGCCAAAGGATGGGATTATTGCTTTTAATTCAAAGCCAAGATCCTGATATAAAGACATGGCTCAGCGATTCAGAGCTTCAACTGTTTTAGAAGACGGCCTAAGTTTGGTTCCCAGTATCCACGTCAGGTGGCTCATAGCAATCTGTAGCTCTGTATTTTCAATTACGTGTAGGAGTGTTTGTGTGTCAGTGTGTGTGTGTGTGTCTATGAGCACATAGGAGTGCAAGTGCATATAGTGTCTAGAAAAGGCACCAGAACCCCGGGAGCTGGAGTTACGGACCATTGTGAGCTGTCTGACATGGGTGCTGGGTGACAAATTTGGACCTTTGCAAGAGCAGTATACACTCTTATCAAAAGCCAGTGGTCCCTCCCCAAATAAACCTTAAAAACAGAATAATAGCTATAAATAAATTATTTTTTAAAAGTACAAAGAAAACAAACTCAGAGAGCTCACTGCGCCGTTCCATTGTGTGAAGACATAGCAAGAAGGTACAATGTGGAATCCAAAAAATAGGGGATTCTCACCAAACTTGAAATACCCCCTTGAACTTGGATTTCGCAGCCTCAGTAGCTGCAGAAAACACATTTCTGTAGCTTAAAAGCAACTCAGTTGGGGTCTTTCTGTTGTAGTTGCCCTAACAGAGTAAGACTCTGTTAAAAGCACCTCTCATTTTGCACTACACTGCTTGTCTGTGTAGATTCATTCACCTTCCCAATTCTCATTCTCAGGGTCCGAGTCTCCCTATCAGCTAACAATAACTTTTACCAAGTGACGGCTTGCGCTTGTTTTTCCTTGTCTGTTTCAAGGCACTCAGGCAACTTCCTCTCAACTATCTCCCTCCCATCTCACAGACTGCATTATTTTCAATTAATTCCCAATAAAATCTTAATTGTCAACGCCCTGGCAGAGCAGGCGGAGCAGGCAGAACTAATCCCCGGTTAAGCTAATAGGTTCAACTTCTTCAACCAGCAAATCTTTCGTGAAAGCTGCTGACAAACCGGAGAATGAGCTGTGTGAAGTTTCATTGCTTCTCCCTTTCTGGTCCTTCTCTCCATTCTTCAGGCTACATATTTCTGTTTCTATTGAGTTCTGGTGCTGGTAAATATGACAAAAAAGCAGAGGGCACAGTCTAGGAGGCACAGTCTACTCCTTACTACACATGGAATGTTTCGTGTGCATCAGGCTTCTGCTTAAAAAGACTCTAAGCAATAGTGGAGGGGGGTGTCTGAACTGCCCTTCCCCTGCAATCAGGCTGGTGAATCCGGTTGTCATCATAGAGCCTTCATCCAGTAGCTGATGGAAGCAGATGCAGAGATCCACAGCCAAGAACCGCCGCACTCCTGGAGTCCAGAAGGAGAGGGAGGAGGGATTATATGACCAAGGGAGGCTCAAGATCACAAAGGGGAAATCTACCGAGATAGTTGTTGATTTGTAGCTCCCCAGCTTGTGGGAACTCACAAACTCTAGACCAATAGCTGTGGAGCCTTCATAGGACTGACCTGGGCCCTCTGCATGTGGGCGACAGTTGTGTAGCTTGGTCTGTTTGAGGGGCCCCTGGCAGTGGGACCAGGATCTGTCCCTGGTGCATGAGCTGACTTTTTGGAGTCCATTCCCTGTGGTGGGATGCCTTGCTCAATCTTGATGCAGGGGAGAGGAGCTTTGTCCTGCCTCAACTTGATATTCCAGGCTCTGTTGACTCAGTATGGGAGGCCTTACCCTTTCCAGCAGATGGGTGTGGGGTGTAGTGAGGGGGTCTGGAGGAGGGGAGGGAGGGGGAAACTGTGGTTGGTATATAAAATGAATAAAAAATTTAATAAAAAAAAAGACATTTCTAGAATGATTGTTCTCAAATTTTTAAGTCATCAGGTCTTCAGATAAAGAAACGTGGTCATAGGAGGGAAGGGAAACTGTGGTTGGTATGTAAAATAAATTATATATATAAAACAACCTCTAAGGTAGCCAGGCAGTGGTGATCCCAGCAGCACTCAGGAGGCAGAAGCAGGGATTCTTTCTGAGTTTGAGGCCAGCCTGTACTGCAGAGTGAGTTCCAGGATAGTCAGGGCTACACAGAAAAACCTTGTCTCAAAAAACGAACAAGCAAACACACAAACAGGTAGGTATCATGGTGCACACCTCTAATCCTAGCTCTCTGAAGGCAGAAGCAAGCAGATCTACGCAGAGAGTTTCAGGACAGCCATGGCTACACAGATACCCTGTCTCAAACAAACAAATGGTGAACAATGACTGAGGAACAAAACCAGAGAAACAAAAGAAGAGGTTGACTTCTGAATTTGACATGCATATTCTCTATATTCACAGAGAGAGAGAGAGAGAGAGAGAGAGAGAGAGAGAGAGAGAGAGAAAGAGAGGGAGAGAGAGGGAGAGGGAGGGGGGACAGAGAGCGAGCGCATAAGTGAACTAGGAACATGGTTTAGTGGATAAAATCTTTCTTGTATAAGGACCTGAGTTCAGATTCCCAGAATCCATATGTGGTGTTTTGAATGAGAATGGGCCCACCCCCATAGGCATATACATTCAAATGCTTGGTCTCCAGTTATTGGAACTGTTTGGGAAAAATTAGGAGGTGTGGTCTTGTTGGAGGAGGTATGCCACCAAGGACAGTCTTTGAGATTTCTAAAGCCCACACCATTGCCAGTTAGCCCTTTTTGCTTTGTGCTTCTGGATCAAGACGTGGGTTCTCAGCCACGGCTCTAGCACCATGTCTGCCTGCTGGCTGCCATGCTCCTCTCTATGGTCATCATGGACTGGAACTGTGAGCCTCAAATTAAATGCTTCCTTTTTTTAAGTTGCCTTAGCCATGGCATTTTGCCACAACAATCCAAAAGCAAGACACTATGTAAACCTGGACACAGTAGTGTGTGTCTGTAACCCTATACTTGTATGGCAAGATGGGAGGTGGAGACAGAAGACTGGCCCTGGATGATCATGGGCCAACTAGCCTGCTGTATACAATGGAGAATGAGATCCTACCTCAAAAAATGTAGAAGGCAAGGACCAACATAGGAAATTGTCCTCTGATCTCTATATATCCATACATGTATCATGACATTTGCATGTGTCCACATATACACACACTAAAATATTTTTTAAAAAGGAAATTTAAGGTCATCCCTAGATACTTAGAGAGTTCAAGGCCAACCTGTGTAATATAAAACCCCATTTTCCAAAAAGAGAGGGAGGAGGAGAAAGAAAGAATAAATTTCAAGACATAACATCAACTTGAAGCACAAAATAGTGTATCTTAGAGGACTTGAGTATCTTTTTCCTCCATTTTTATTACTGATTGAAACTAATGGGGCTATACAAGACATCAATCCAACCAAGTTAGTGAATATTTTAAAAGTGCAATAATGTTAGCAAGATCACAAGTATTAAGCCACCTAGCATGACATTGGAATATGAACTGGGACCACGTTTAGAGAGCATTTAAACCACAGCAATAAAAATGCTGTATTCATATTCTGGCAGCAATCTCACCAGAAGGAATTTATTACACAGATGATCTTCAACAAGTACATAAACCATGATGCATTATTAATATCATTTATGGAAGATTATTAAAATAAATGTGATACATTCAACAATGGAAGTAAAAGAATCTTGAAAATAAATGATACACCTTTAATTCCAGCACTGGGGAGGCAGAGGCAGGCAGGTCTTGGAGGCCTTCATGGTTTCTATATAATGATGTCTAGGCCAGCTAGGGTTACACAGTAATATCGTGGAGAGAGAGAGAGAGAGAGAGTGAGAGAGAGAGAGAAGGAGGGAGTTGGGGAAAAAGAAGAAAATAAATGATTAAACAGAAACAAAATTATATAGCCTATAGCCTAAATATTTTATGTAATAATAAAGATAAAACCTATATTTTAAGGAGGGATAATGCAGGATAGATATGAACAAAGCATAGTGACTATATACATGAACATGGCATGAAGAAATAACATTTCTGTATGCTTACTGAAAGTGCTGGATATTTTTGTATTTTATTTTGGATGTTTTCAGGCAGGTCCTGATGCAGCTCAGGTTGCCTGAAACTTTGTAGCTGAGAATGACTTTGAATTCTGGATTCTCCTTCTTCCACCTTCTAAATGCTGGAAATGTAGGATCTGAATCCCATACTTGACTAATAAAATTGCACTTTTTAAAACGGGCAGTGGTGGCATATGCCTTTAATCCCAGCACTCGGGAGGCAGAGGCAGGTGGATCTCTGTGAGTTAGAGGCCAGCCTGGTCTACAAGAGCTAGTTCCAGGACAGGCTCCAAAGCCACAGAGAAACTTTGTCTCGAAAAAACAAATTACACTTTTAATCTCATGTGGAAGACTGCAGCAGCAGATGGCCTCCGTAGTAGTCAGTTCGAGAGTAGCCTGGGCCACATAGCAAGGTGTGCTCAACACAAGAAATAGAGAGAACACTTGGAAAAATTAAGATAAATGTTCCACCCTGAGGGATGGGCTTTAAAGCTGGTTTTAGAAGGAAACTGACTGATGTAAGTGTCTTCAGGGAAATTCCAACTGTCTGGTGGCTGGAGACAGGAGCAGAGAAAATTTCACTTTTACCTTTATTTAATTCCTGAATTTTCTTACTATATACATGAATTGTGTTTTTTATGTCAGTGTGGGTTATCAGGTAAATGAAATGCTAGTCTTTCATTTATTTTTGTGTCTAAATAAAGAAATCTGAGGCTTATTTTTTCCATCTAAATAAAATTCTGAGTCCACGATCTTTAGGAAAGCTCCGTCCTGTAGTCCTGTTTTCTTTCCCCTTGGATTGTTGCTATTGCACAGTCATTATTTTCACAAGACAGTGTCTTTCTTGGGAGGTCGATACAAAAGGAGGCATATAATTTTGGCTCAGATTTCATCTTCTGAACAAAACGGTATGATGTCATTTCTAGATCTCTCTCTGATCTATCAATTCACCAAGTTAAACAGCTGAAATCCCTTCCAAAACAAATCCTTTTTCAGTCAGCAAAATGAGGCAATTACATGAATAAGTTTTTCCACTTGGCCTATTTTTCTGCCTGTGGTTATTAATCAGTCTCACTGACTGTGTTTTCCATTTTACATCCAACTCTCAGGCGCTACTCCAGGTGGCCAAACATTTCACATTGCATAAATAAAGTAAAGCAAAACCCTCGTCCGGTGAGCAAAATAGATGTACTTCATCACCGACTCCAATTCTCTCCCAAATTACTGAAAATTACAGCGTGGCATCTACAAAGGGAGATACTATAGTTCCTTTGCCTAACTGGGGTTTATTTAAGTAGAGACAGTTACCTTCTCTGGATGACTGAACTAGTTTTAGTCGATGCCAACTGTCTTCCGTCCCTTCTGCCCTTGAATTGATTGTACTGCTGTTTTTTTTTTTTTTTTTATTCGTACTGCTGTTTTGCCTTGTCTCATCTTTCAATAAGTATGGACACTGTGGCTTAAGAAACAGCTGTTTCACATAAAAGATTCCTCCAGACATTGTTTCTGAGCCATCACAAATACATTCAATTTCATTGTTTGCTTTTGTCTTTTCTTTGAAACTTTAGGTTACTTTATTTTTATTAGTTGCAATTTTTTTTTTTGGTTTGCTTTTGAGACATGTATCCCAGGTGATTAACTTAAACACATCATATAACTGAAGATGACCTGAGGTTTCAAATCCTATTGCTTCTGCCTCCCAAAATGCTGGGGTTAGAAGTGTACAACACCACCCCCAGTTTTGGGGTGATGGGGATTGCCTCCAGGACTACCTGCATAGGAGGAAGTGTTCTGTTCAACTGAACTACAACTGAAGCTCTGCTCGGTTTTGTTTTTGATGGGGCCTGATGTGGACTAGGTAGACCATGCTGGGCCCCGAATCAAAGTGATCCTCTGTCTCAGCCTCTCAAATGCTGAAAATATAGGAGTGGGTAACTATGCACAGGTTGGAATCATAATTTTTTAATACAAACATTTATTTATTTGATGTGGTGGTACCACAATGTGTATGTGGAGGTTATGGGACCATTGGTGCGAGTCGGTTCTCTTCTTCCATTGTGAGGTTCGATTCCCAGGAATGGAATTCAGATTGCCAGGTCAGGCAACAAGTGCCTTTCCCAGCTGTGCCGTCTTGCCGGCCCTGGAGTCACCATTTCTTTATAGAAGCAGCATGCGCACATGAGCAGAGATTCTGACTCAGTCGATACAGAGTGGTGCCTAAGCATTTAAAAATCTCCAGCACCATTCCATTACAGTGTGCATGCCCTGGCCCTTAAAGAAGAACCAAACATTTCTCCTCTCTCTACTAGGCTTCCCTGGTACTTAGTCAGCATCGTAATACTGTCACATTTCTATAGAATGACCTGCCCTGAGGGGTCAGAGTTGTGACAAGGGACTCACCATGTGCATGTTCCTCAGAGGTACTTTCCCCAAGTCATTGCATGGCTGTGTCAATAGACTCAACAGCGTGTACTCCTTACAGTCCCCGCGGGGCTTCATGATCAGTCGCTTTCGGTCCTCTCCTGGCATCTGGCATGTGAGCTGGGGATCGAGATATTTTTAAAACTTTCCAGGTGGTAGAGATGTACGGCCAAGGTTAAGAATATCTCTAAAGGGCCATGCTGCTTAAACTTCATCTCTCGCCCTGTCAAGTAAGTACTCAGCTTTCTCAGAGACTCCAGAGGCTGCAGAACCAAACGTTAGTGACAGAAAAGGGCATAAACCACAAGGATCACGTATGCATGCAGTCTCTCTTCTTCAGCTTTAGTTTGGAAGTATCTAGTGTTCATTTCTAGATGTCTAGCTCCAGGAAAAGTATTTTTCACTCTTCAATAGAAGGTTGATTCTATAAAAAAAATACATACTAGAAAATGTCTTACAGCTCCCTTTCATCCCTCTCAACACACACACACACACACACACACACACACACACACACACACACACACACACACACACACACATTCTGATATTATTATAGGCAGGCATTCACCACTGTGCCCAGCATATGAGGAGAGGTGAATTTAATTCAGGGCTTTGTGCATGCTAAGGAGGCATTCCATCACCAGAGCTGCACCCCCACCTTCTGTCCTTCCTCTTTCCTTTTTCTCTGTTCTTAATTTCTTCACTGACATCCAGAAATCTCATCACAGTCTTAGAGAGCTTTGCATGGAGATAACTAACTTTCAAAAGTGCCAAATACGCTCTCAAAACACACAAAAGTATTTATGTGCAATAGATCAGGGAATAGAAAGATCAAGTTTCTTTCCAAGCAATATCATAATCAAACCGTTCTGTGTCGGAATTGTGATGCTTCCGGACCTAGCAAGAAATTCACAGGTACAAGTATCTCTGTGGTGGGATATAGAGTCCTTTGAGTATATGCTCAAGTGGTGTACCTGGGTCACATGGTAGATCTATTTCTAGCTTCTTGAACAACCTCCACACTTGTCTTCATAGTGGCTGTACCCATTTGCACCCCTAACAGTAGTGGATAAATGTCCCTCTTTTGCCACATCCACACCACCGTTTGTCTTTGTGTTATCTATCTTAGCCATTCTGGCTGGGATAAAATGAAACCTCAAGGTAGTTTTAATTTGCATTTCTGGGATGCCTAAGGATATTAAAGAGTAAAACAAACACTTCTCAACCATTTGTATGTCTTCTTTTAAGAACTCTTTTCTTAGTTATATGTCTCAGTTTTTAATGGGATTGCTTGTTTTCTTGGTGTTTTTTTTTTTTTTTTGAGTTTCTTGTGTATCCTGGGCTGGTCATTAATTTTCCATCCATCCTCTCGCTGTCACTGGCTCTGGCTCTTCCCAAATGCTAAGACTCTGAATGAATCCTGCATTTTGGCATATTCCCTTTCCATTACTTTTATCTGATTTATGTTGATACTTAGTAACAAGAAAGAAACATATCAGATGTTTATTCCTATGAAGCAGAAGTGCTTTATCTCTTGACAGCTTTTGCCTACTACACTTCCCTTTAACAGACTTTATGTAGTTTTCCACTCAGAAATCCTTTCTTAGGGAGCTGGAGAAATGGCTCAGAAGTTAGGAGCACTTACTGCTCTTTCAGAAGTCCCTAGTTCAGTACTGAGTACCCACATCACACAACCTCCTGTAACTCCAGCTCCAGGGGACCCAGTGCCCTCTGGCCTCCAAGGACACCTGCAAGCACATGATACACATAAATGCATCCAGGCACACATGCATATACATAAAGTCACTTTTGCAAAAATGAATCATTTCTTCACATAGAGTAAATGTGGTTACTGGTATCATTGACTTTGCAACCCATTATACGAGCCTTCCCCGAAGGGCAGCATTTGGAATTTAAATGATTATCACTAAAGAAAGTTGCTTTCAGCTGGGCTGTGGTGGTGCATGCCTTTAATCCCAGCACTTGGGAGGCAGAGGCAGGCGGATCTCTGTGAGTTCGAGGCCAGCCTGGCCTACAAGAGCTAGTTCCAGGATAGGCTCCAAAGCTACAGAGAAACCCTGTCTCAAAATAAATAAATAAATAAATAAATAGATAGATAGATAAATAAATAAAGTTGCTTTCATTCCTTATAATTTGCTGGTTCCTTTTATGTATTTATTTAACTAGGTGATGCTGGGGATTGATGCCAGATCTTCATTAACACCAGGCCAATATTCTATCATTCAGCTACACCTTCAGACTGCCTTCTTCATCAACTGTGATTTTAATAATAATATTTATAATTTGGGGGTATTTTTTAAAACCTCATATTAAAATTCTCTCCCATCTCAAAGTTCATGTGTATTTTTGTGTTTGCACACTGTGTGCCATTATATGGGGAATGATAAAGACATGGAATGTTCTTACAAATTTGTATCCTATTGATTTTAAGCGCAGTAAAATATTTAGTATATGTGGAAGAATGTCTATAAAATATGTATACCAGATCAGCCATGAACTAATAATGTATCTCCCTCCAACTCTTTAAGCTCGGTCACTGAAATACATGTGAAGCTTGTGGGCCTTAACCAGCAGCTCTCTCCATCTCTGTCTCAATCATCTATTGAGTTCCAATGAGTTTGCCTTCATAGCTTTCTCTTACTCTGCTCTGTGTTTCCTTCAAACAACACTTCCAGTTTTCTCTGCCGTCTAACTTCACAGTGGGATAGCTCTTCGGAGACAGCTGGAAATACCAGGATGGCAGACTATCCTTTTTTTTTTTTCTGCTATTTCCAGCAATTCCTATCTCTTCTCTGCAGGTTCGACTCTTGCCAGAGGCTCCCTCCTTTCATGGACCAGCTCCCAGCAGGCAGTGCTAATCTTACCTCTCACTGGTGTCTAGCCTCTTGGCTTCGATAGCTTCTCATACGATCCTCCTAGACCTCGGGGCATACTGTCTCCTCTTGAGTAGCTGACTCATCATGCCTGGTTTGGCTTCTGTCACCAGGGTAGCCAATCATCTATATTAAATCATTCTGCTTTGAAGAACAAGAATAGTTTCTGATTTATAAATGGATACTAAAAGCTCTTTTATCTGTAGTCTACAAAGAACATTTATCATGCTTAAACTTTATTGAATTCATATCGTACACCTCCCCATGTGATTTGTTTTTCCTCCTGTAACTTATTAACTTGATGAACTGTATTCATAAACCTGTACATTTTTCCTCTTGCCAAAAATGTTGTATTCATGGGATAAATACACTGTATCCCTCATTTTATACTAAGTTATAATTTTTATAGATTGTTATACTTTGTGTGCTAGCTTCTACTTCAGAATGCTTGCCATAAGTTCATGGCTTTGTCTTATGATTTTGTTTTCTCCTGTATGTCTTGTATTATATATCACTATTAGCAAAACTGCATTTTGTCTTATTAACAAGTATTCCTTCTTTTTCTGTTCCAAGATTTTCTTTTAATGAAAATCATCCAGTTTTTGAGAATATCAGGTAAAATATGCAGGCAAAATATCTGACTCTGCCTGTTCTATTTTTTCCTGAGAAAAAAAACCAGCACTTTTTAAAAATTAAAGCTCTGTACTGCGTGAGGAACCGTGTACATTTTCTGTTCATCTTAAACATTGTAACTTTGAGCTATGCAGTTTCCTGTTTTCTTGAGTATGACCTTTCCCCGATTCTGTTTCTCTTTTGTAAATCTGTTTAGATAGACACTATTATTTCTGTCTCTGTCTATGTGTTCATTTTCCTTCCTTCCATTTACTGTATTCAAACTAACTTGGGCCAGTCATACAAGCCTAGCAACCTGAGCTGATATTGGGGTTTCTGTAATAGTTACTCTTCTATGCTGTGAACAGACACCATGACCAAAGCAACTTAAAAAAGAAGCATTTAATAGGGGATGGCTTACAGTTTCAGAGGGTTTGTTCCTGATCATCATGGCAGGGGCTGTGGTAGCAGACAGGCAGGCATGAAGCAGGAGCAGGAGCTGTGAACAATGCAGAGAGAGGAGGATTGGGCCTGGTGTGGGCTTTTGTAACCTGAAGACTCACCCCAGCGACACACCTCCTCCAACAAGGACACACGTCCTAGTCCTTCATGAACACTTCATCAACTGGGAACCAGACATGCAGCTATACAAGCTTATGGGGACCATTCTCATTCAAGACATCACCCTCATACACAGAGAACAGGACAACTCCACAGGTATGGTACTCTTGCCCTGGTCCATACACACAACGATGAAAAAAATGTAAGTTTTTTTTTAAACCTTAGAAAGAGAATTTGTGTTTTTATCTCTTTTGACTTCTCCATTTTTATGTCTAATTTTATTAAAAACTGTTATAGTTTGTGGGCCAGGGAGAAGGCTCATTGAGTAAAAGTGCTTGCCTTGTAAGTCTTGTAATATCTTGAGTTCAATCCCTAGAACCGACCATGGAAGGAGAAACATGACTCCCTAAAGTTGTCCTCTGATTTATACACACACATGGCACAGCACACATGTATGTGCCTATATGCGTACACATACACACACAATAACAATAATAATACAATTCTATGTGAAGAATGTCTCTTTTATATTTTCTATATCTAGAGGTTTCTTTTAAAATTGTGTGTGTATGTATGTGTCCGTGTGTGTGTGTGTCCGTGTGTGTGTGTGTGTGTGTGTGCACGTGCTTGCATGTGTGTGTTTGGGTTTACATGTGCCATGGTGCACAAGCAGAGGTCAGAGGACGATGTCAGCAGTCAGTTTTCAGCGTCCACCTTGTTGAGAGCAGAGTCTCTCCTGTTATTTCTGCTATTCAATACAGCTGGCTCATGAACTTCCAACTAATTACGTTTTATTAACTGCAATATTTTTCATAATGTGCTTTTAAGTAATTGCACAGCATTGTTACCCTATACTAATAAACTCACTTGGAGGTTTTTACAAGTATGGTTGTGCCTGACTCTTTTTAAAAGTAATACCACAATATGCTCCAATGTATACTATATATTCATTAAAGACAATTTCCTAGAAATTAATTACAGAATCATTGACATGATTATTTGAGACTAAAAGCACAAATATGCCTATATTGTGTTCCCCAAATAATGATACTAGTTCACTTTGATACAAAGTATCGTTTTACTGCACTTCCATTAATGCAAGCTATCCATTTTTATATCTGAATTATATTTTCTATTTGGCAAAGATTTTAGAAGGCATCTCATTTCAGTGTGTGGTTCTTTGTGTACCAAAACACGAAATTACTCAATATGCTATCATCTTTTTCAAGCAAACAAAAACCATTTTACTGTGCTTTATATTAAAGCAACTGTCACCATTTTGTTCATCTAAAATAGTTACCAATGTGAAAGTATAGTACATATTGCTCAGTTCTGTTGCACAAGTTCTAATTGGTCTTAATAATAAAAACCTGGAGACAGATATGGAGTAAATGCTGCAAGGTCAGAGAGAGAAAGGAGCAAGCCACAGCCAACTCTTACCTTGTTAACTCCTCAGCCAAAAAAGGGCCGAGCTCCTGTCTCCTCCTGCCTTATATTCCACTCTCCACCTGGCCACATCACTTCCTGCCTGTCTGTACAGACCTCCAGACCTCTATGATTAGTGGCTAGCTCCACCCTCTGGCCTTCAGGCAAGCTTTATTTGTTATAGCACAAACAAAATACTGCCACAAAGTTCATATACATGTATTTAGATTTCCCCTTTATTTTTATTTCTTGAAAAACATGTTGGAACTATACGCTAATTGTGAACAGTTGGTCATGCACACTGCTCTCATCAGATAGTCTCTTTGTAAATCTACATTTGATCAGCCTGCTAAGTAGCGCTGAGGACTGGCCCTTGGCATTAATCATGGCAGATGAACTCTCATTCCCATTGTTTCCGCTCTGTTGCTGGCTACTGTTTCTCCTATAACAGGAGACTTCTAGAAGCAGACTCTGATGCTGTCTCCCTTCCCCCCAGCTTCCCAAAACCGCTTAAAGATTCAACTTGACCTTTCCTCCTGCTCTTATTTCAAGTTACCAACGTGCCAATACCTGAGAAATCTCATCAAAGGCTTAACTGTCTATATCCCACTGACTCATTCTTTATCACAATTTGATTTTGCTTATTCCCATTCAATGAGTTTTTCAGTAATGCAAGTTTTTCAGGCTTTTCTTTTCTAATGCATTTCTCCAACTAGCAGCTGTTACCCCTATTTGTCCTTATTTAGGAAGGGGAAAGAAATCAAATGTGCTAGGCTTCTCGGATAAAAATTATTCTAACTTGAGAACAAGAAATGGATGCTCTGAAGACAAAATGGGGGTCTTATGGCCATGCCCACAAGCAGAGCAGAGCCAGGGACTCCTGGCTACCCTTTGGTGCAAGCGAATTATTGACAACGAAGAGACACTGACTATTATTTTGGGTGGTAAAACAGGTTATTCTGTCCCAGTTAAGAACAGAGGCGACACAGATGGATATCAAGGATTTGTTTTTGTTTTCTTGTGGCACAGTTACTTTGGCTGAGTGAAGCCACTTGAACAATGGAGACTAAATGGAGTCAGTTCTTTGTTCTTTTTGAGGTGAATAGCAAACAGTAGGCTCTCAGAATTGGAGGAACTAGGTGCCAGCGAGCAAAATGTGCAATCTTTCTTCCTTTATTTCATCATATTGCACTCTTGACATTATTGTGTAAATCCAGGAATTAAGAAAAAGCAATTTCTAATTTAAAAATGACTACTACAAGAGAAACAAAGGCTGGAGAGATGGCTCAGCTGCTATCATCCCTCACTGTTCTTCCAGGGGGCCTGAGTTTGATTCTTGGCACCACACGGCAGCTCACAACCATCTGTGACTTCAATTCTGGGGAATCTTATTTCCTTTCCTGACCTCCTCAGGCACCAACCATGCACATGATAGATATTCCAAGCACATAAAACACATAAAAATACAATAAATAATTCTTATAAAAAATATGATTATTGACACATAAGTATCATCACACAAGCAACATATGTGTATAGTTTGAAAGAGGGAGGGGGATCTACAAATTCAAGTTGCCTAAACCATTAGCTGAATAATATATGTATTTTTAAAAACAACAAATTTATTTTATTTTTTTGTGTGTGTGCATATATCAAAACCTTCCAAATATTGGAAGAGTAACCAGGTCCCTCATAATTTTAGAACCTTGCCTAGGAATTAATACTACCAGTGTTTTATTCTTTTTAACCACATCCTTTAATCTACTGTTTCCGCTGTGTGGGTCTGGTTTGCATATGTGGTTACTGTTGGAAGGTCACAAGCAAGCAGAGCTGTTTGTTACGACTTTTTATTTTTACCTACAATACTTCATTACCTGACCAGTTCATGATTGGCCTGTGCCTATGTCTGCAAGATTTTAGTACACTTAACAGGAAAATATATAATGGCTATCTTGAAATCTTTTTTTAAAAAAATAATTTATTTATTTATGTGCATTGATGCTTTACCTGCATGTATGTCTGTATGAGGGTGTCAGATCCCCTCGAACTGGAGACACAGACAGTTGTGAGCTGACATGTGGTTGCTGGGAATTGAACCCGGGTCTTCTGAAAGATCAGCCAGTGCTCTTAACCTCTGAGCCATCTCTCCAGCCCTATCTTGAAGTCTTAATTTATCTTCGCCCAGACTAATTTCTAGAACTGACACCAGTGGAGTGATTCCAGATTGCAGGTTAGAGAGATAGTGGGGAGAATCAGCTTGCCCCATTTTATATGTTTGCCAGCAAAGTTTTACCCACACACACAAAAATTATAGTTGAGGCAGAATCTTTTTGTCTGCTGAACAGTTATTTCTCATGCCTATTTGAGGATGGCTCTGTTACTATTTAGGAGCTGGTTGCAGTTAATGAGTCATGAAAGGGTCTGAACCAACCACTTATCATTTCCTCCTTGCTTATGATTGCTTGAGAAGCAGGTCTATTTCTGACCTCAGAGACAGAAGAGGAAGTAGGCTGAGAGCTTCTGGGAAAGAGTCTGGTTCCTTGCAAAAATGAAAGCTTTATTGTCCACCTCTCCCACCTCCTCTCCAACTTGAAAATAGACATGACCAGTCTTAACTGTTGCAGCTCCTTACCACCATGAGGGGTTGAGCTTCAGGATGAAGCAACCTGATGAGGAAGGCAGGGCAAAGGAAGAAAGACACTCAGTTTTAAAGACAGTGCCAGGCACAAAAAGCAACCCTGGGACAAAGAACCTTAAGATTTCTTATTAAACACCATGACATCAGTAAGGTGGTCTCCTCCATGTCCTTCTTCCTCTGCTCCTCTTCCTCATCTGTGGCATGATGGATCAAACCCAGGCTATCACACATATTCATCAAGACCCCACTACTGACTTCCTCCCCAGCCCAACAGCAAGGTCTTCTGCTTCATCCAAACACAGTTTTTGTTGTTATTGGTGGTGGCTTGATTTGATTTGATTTTGTCATTTAATTGACAGAGGGTCTCCTATTCTGTAGCCCAGACTGTCCCCAAATTCATGCTAATCTTCCTGCTTTACCTTCCCAGGTGCTGGGCTTGAGCTATCACATCTGGATCTCTCCGTTTTTCAATAGTTCCATATTGTTATGACTTGAATCTGAGCAGTCTATTATTCCATTAAAATTACATCATATTCACTTCTATTATGGTGCTTTTGTTGATAATCCCACTGTTTAATAAAACCACATGTGGGGAGAGGGGGAAGGAGAAGGGAGAAGGGAAGGACTGGGGAGAGATTGGGGGAGTGGGAGGGTGGAGATGGAGGAAAGGTGGATGTTGGAGAAGGGAATAAGATATCTACATTATTGGAGTCATTTTAGGACTGGCAAGATACTTGGCTCTAGAGGAGATCCCAGGTGTCCATAGGGATGTCCCCAGCTAGGTCCTTGGGCAGCAGAGGAGAGGGTGCCAGAACTATCATTGTCCCATAGTCACACTGATGAATATCTTGATCACATCCATAGAAATTTCGTCTGATGGATGGAGATAGAGACAGAGACCCACATGCACACCAGAGCAATGGATTGAGCTCCCAAGGTCCAGTCGAAGAGCAGAAGGTGGGAGAAGATGAGCAAAGAAGTTAGGACCACGAGGGGCTGGACCACCCACTGAGACAGTGTGCCTGATCTAATGGGAGCTCACCAAATACAGCTGGACCGGGACTGAATGAGCATGTGATCAAGCTGGACTCTCTAAATGTGGCTGCCAATGAGGGCAGAATGAGAAGCCATCAACAATGACACTAAGAGCTATCTCCTCTGCATGTATTATCTTTTTGGGAACCTAGTCGATTCGGATGCACACCTTCCTAGGACGGGATGGAGGGGGGAGGGCCTTGGACTTCCCACAGGGCTGGGCACCATGCCCTCTTTTAAGGAAGCAGCAGGAGGGGGGGAGCGGGAGGGCACTGGGAGAAGGGGAGGAAATGTAAATTCTTTTTTTTGAAGGGAAAAAAATAAAAGAATATGGGAAAAAAATTAAAACCACATGTTTGCCTTTTCTTGTATAATGTAACCTTTTAATGTAATTTATTTAAAATATTGTATTGTTTGCATGTGTGCACGTGTGGATTAGTGTTGTCATAAGTGTGGGCATAAGGAGGCCAGAGGTCACCATCAGGTGTCTCTTCCTATCTACTTTTGCAATCTCGACCTTATATGTACTAAGGCAAGATGTATGGGAATCTAGAAGTTGCTGATTCAGCTGTCTAGCTAGCCAGCTTGCTCAGTGAGTTCCAAGGGCTGGGATTACAGGTGTACCACCACACCACCTGGCCTTTCTGTGGCTTCTAGGTATCTAAACTTTGGTCCTCACACTTAATATGGTAGTCATTTTATCCACTGAACCATCTCCCCAGTCTCAGTTCCAACATA
Source organism: Ondatra zibethicus (assembly GCA_004026605.1). NCBI lineage: Eukaryota > Metazoa > Chordata > Mammalia > Rodentia > Cricetidae > Ondatra > Ondatra zibethicus. Next base: position 100,383 of record PVIU01001567.1, on the reverse strand, counting down.
CATTTTTTTATACTGATGGTATGCGACACACAAAATATGTCCGCCAAAGTGCACTCTGCCACCTAAAACACTGCATGTGAGCTTTGATGTCTCTAGATTTTAGAGAATTCGGTTTTTTTTTTCACTTAGTCTCTTCTTTGTAGTCACCTTTTGTTGGTTCCAAGATCGAGTGAACAATTTGTAAGTAGGCCTGACTACTGTGCCCCTTGGTTATAGGTCTTGGTACATTATAATCCCTGACAAACAGCTACTGTACTTCTTAGGATTTTGAAGGAAATTCTCTTTCTTTTGACCAAAATAAAATTCTTCTTTAAAGACATAACTCTTGGTTGGATCCTAGCCACTGCAGAAACTTTTGCCCTAGCAAAAGAACAAAACAACAGCAGAGGCCACTCACCATGAGGGACTCCTAGCAAGTCGATTTCCCTACTCTTTCCAAAGGTGGGAATGATAAAGTCCAGACCAGCATCCTCCAGAGGTGTTTCCTACAGTCAGGTTTATACATGGTAACTGATAATTTGGCTAGATGATTAAGGAACTGTAAGGAATAAAATTGAAGGATTGGTGACAAGCTTCAGGAAAGAACCATGTGGATGAATGAATCAGAGTACATGTGCTCCCTCCCTCCCTCCCTCCCTCCCTCCCTCCCTCCCTCTTTCCCTTCCTGCCTCCTTCCCTCCTCCCCTTTCTCTCTCTCTCTCTCTCTCTCTCTCTCTCTCTCTATCTCTTTCTCTCTCTTTTTTCAGAGGTATGGTCTGATATGTAGCACAGGCTGGCTTCAGACTTACATTCTCCTCCTCAGCCTCCCAACTACTGTGCTAATAGTCCTGAGGACCACTCAGGACTGAGTCCTGCTCACCACTCAGCAACAAAAATCTCTATCAGACGTAAAAGTGTGAGTCATCCCCCATCACTGGTTACTTGATTTTCTGTTCAGAAGACTGATGGTCAATGCAATTAGGTGTCCAGGATGCAAGCGACAGCGACTAAGCTCACAGACACACATATCTGGGATGAATGAGTCACTTCACTTTTATCAGGTTCATTGATAATTCTAGAACTCTTCTATCCCAGAGGAAATATGGAGCTGCATAATCGTAAGTGTTTCCTTCCGGCTGTCTTTGTTTCTCATGGGCAGTGGGGAGCAAGTGCCTGTGGTGGAACAAAGGAGCTGACATCATGTCATGGGAGAGGGAACAGAGTGAGGAAGGACCTAGGTTTAACCTCCAAAGGCTCACCCACACCCACACCCATTGATTGGCTTTCTCCATCCAGACTGCATCACTTGAGATTTCCACTTCTTCCCCACCACATAGGAACCAAGGCTTTATTTTTTTTAATTTTATGCTTTCCTTTTATGTATTCTGTGTGTCTTTTATGTCATGCATCTTGATCCCATTCATTTCCTGTCCATTTGTATCTGCCCTCTGCCCTTGCAATGCCCCCCCCCCCAATAAAATAAAATAAAAATTAAGAGAAAAAAGGACAAAAGGAAAAATCTCATCATGGAAGCTGTAGTGTGACATAGGGAGCCATGCAGTAAACCCTTTTATCCATATATTTTACATGCAACTGTTTATTGCAGAGAGGCATTGGTCTGGTTCAAGACCTCTGGTTTCTCCTACACTATCGATGCTGGGTCCTCACTGGGATTCCTCATGGGCATCCTGTTGCTGCCCTGTGTTGTGGAGACCCTGAAGTTTTGGGTCTATAGGACCAGCATCTTCATGTGCTACAGCAGATCGTAGATGGGGTGGATGTTGGGGTGAGCCAACTCATAACCTTGGATCTGGGCCTTGGTAGTTTCAGGGTCGGTCAGCCCACCAGCTCTCGCCCTGTCTTTAGCACCAGGGTGAGTTCTTCAGCATTGCCTCGCTAGTTCACCCCTTGCAGAGATGAGCAAGGGGCAGGGCCAGTTCTGTTTCCACACACTTGGGGGCAACTATCCCACACCTACACCTGCAGGGCCGGCGCTACTGTGTTGCCCAGGCCTGGTGCAGGGGCCACTCTCTCAAGGTGCTACAGCTGGTGAGTGGCAGGGACAGCTCTCCTGTTCGGATGACCTCAGAGCTAGCTCTCCCCAGCTGCCTCAGGTGTAGAGGGGCAGAGGGGCATCTCTCCCTCACCCACCACCACGTGAGGGGTAGCCCAGATCTTCAATGTTCACGTTCTCAGGCCAGTTCACCAGCTCTCCTGTTCTGCCCAAGTAAGGTGCACGGTCCACTTTACCGAACGCTGCAGCTGTTAAGGGGGACGGTCAACTTCCTCGCCCACCACAGGTGGCAGGGGTAAGGGACAGAGGGCATCTTTCCCTTGTTCCCCCCCCACCACCACCACATAGCAGACGGCAGATTGGGGGTGGGTGGGCAGCTAGCCCACTCTCTGGCCCTCAGGGCCATCTCACCCTTGTCTCTGTCAAGGTCAGCTTTTCTCTGCCCACTGGGTCAGCTCTGCCGTGCTGCCCAACTGAGGTGCTGGGTCTGCTCTCACAGCTAATGAGGGACCGGAGCAGCTCTCCTACTCTTATGACCTCAGGGCCAGCTCTCCCACCTGCCTCGGGGGGAGAGGGATGGAGGGGCATCTCTCCCCCACCCATGCCGCCATATGGCCGGGCTGTATCTCCCACGCTCACCTTCTTGGGCCAGCTCACATGTGCCAGCACCAACAGTGCTCGCTCTGCTCTGCAGTCCAGAGGAGGTGCAGCGCCTGCTTTCTTGGGTGTTGCAGTAAAAGGCAGTAGAGGCTGGCGGGGAGGGCATCTTCCCCTTGCCCCCGCCACCAGACCACAGATGAGAGAGACACTACCAGCTGTGCTCCTCTCGCACTCTCAGGTCTGGCTCACCTGTGGCCGTTTGTAGGGTCAACTCCACTGTGCTGCCCAGGCAAAGCCCAGGACCTGATCTTCCCAGTGCTGCAGCTGGTGAGGGATTGGGTTAGTTCCCCCACCTGCTGCGGGTTTCGAGGGGTGAGGGTAGGAGTGGACCAAGACATTTTGAAGAAAATTAATGATAATATATTTTATTTATTCTTTGAGAATGTCATAATGCAACAATGTACTTTGATCATATCCAGCCCCAACGCCCTCTCCAATTCCTCTTAGATTCCCCCACCTTTATTCATCTCCAACTTCAAGTCCTCCTTAATATTATTTGTTTTAGCCTCTGTGTCCAAAAGAGAAAGGTTTTTGAACACACGAACCTGTGATGTATATTTCCAATACAAACCACAATGTGTGTGTGTGTGTGTGTGTGTGTGTGAGAGAGAGAGAGAGAGAGAGAGAGAGAGAGAGAGGTAGGTGTGGTTGGGGAGTCTACAACTGGGTGTGGTGGCAGAGCCTATAATCCCAGCACTTGGGAGATGTAGGAAGAAGAATTAGAGAGTTCAAGGCCAGCTCGGAATACATGAGACCCTGTCTCAATAATTTTCAAAATCTACTCATTTTTCTTACATTTATTTATTTGTGTATGCATGTGTCTGTATGTCTACCTGCCTGCTGGCATGCACCTGTCATGGATTGTGTCTGCCACGGTGTGAGTGCAGAGGTCAGAGGACAACTCGCAGGTGTGAGCTCTCTCTTTCCACCATATGGGTTCTGGGGATTAAACTCAGGTCATCGTACTTGGCATCAGGTATCTTTGCCCACTGAATCATCTCACCAGCCCTCTATTTATTTATTGTTTTAAGGAATAAATTGATAGTGACCACAGCAGGTTCATATCTATAGGCAATCAAGCACACCAGTAGTAAGGATTTGGTTATCTACCAGTAGTAAGGATTTGGTTACCCACCAGTAGTAAGGATTTGGGAGTCTCATCAGACGCAGCTCTGATTGGCAGAGGTGCATAGCTAAAGGCAAATGGTCGATTGTTTATGCCAAACCAACTGCTAAGTCAGTGAGAAGGAAAGACGAACATTTTTGTTCCTCTGTTGTCTTCTTCCCAGCACTCGGAAAACAGAGGCAAGCAGATCTCTGTGAGTTCAAGGCCAGCCTTGTCTAGAGAGTGAGTTTCAGGACATTCAGCACTGTGACATAGAGAAACCTTGTCTTAAAAAGGCAAAAGCAAAAGCCAAAAAAAAAAAAAAAGAAGAAGAAGAAAAAGAAAAAAGAAACCAGTATCTCCCCCTCTTTTATTCTGTTAGGAGAAAATCCGGGCCTTTTATGTTCAATTTTAAAAGGAAAGGCCTGTATCGATATCGAGCAAACCAAAAGCATGAAGATCTGTTTTCATTTGAGGCTTTTTCTTGTCTGAGGAATTCCCCAGTGCACCAGTTTAGAAAGTACTGCCTGCTTTAGAAGCTAAAATGCCAAATGCTTGCTTCCCCCGGCCTCCTTTGCAGCTAGGGTACAAACATATGATTTCATTTTTGTCAATCTGTTTGCCTGTGCTGAATTCTGACTTGGGAACTAATAAAAATGAAACAGATTCAGTTATGCTTTCTCTGTTTCTCGTGCAGGCAGTATAGCAGCTGCTGAAGTCTCTGTTGTCTCAAGAACAAGTGGGAGTGGTTAGGGTGGTTTAGCAGTTGGCTCAGGATTGAGCAAGCCTCACAGTTACTGTTCTGCAGGCTGCTTCCTTCTCAATAGCAGTGCAGTGGCTTCCTCACTAGGTTTGGGGTGTGTTTCCTCAATGCTGAGTTTTGAGTCTGGCTTTCTAGCCATCTTGATAGTTCCACCAATTACTAGATATTTCTGGGATGAATGCATTGGCTGTCGAAGCCAGATGGGTTGGCTTCTGTGCTTTCTACATTTAACCATTCATGATAGGGCCAGCAAATGGCTCAGTGGCCAAAGGCATTTCCAGGCAAGCCTGATGACCTGAGTGTGATCTCTAGAACTCACATAGTGAAAGGAGAGAAATGACTCCAGCAAGTTGCTCTCTGACCTGAGCACATACATCATAGCATGCCCCCTGCAAATACACGCGACAAATGATCCAAGATAATGCATACAGAACAGATACCCAGCACACATTTGTCTGTGTGTGTGTACATGCGTACCGGTGTGCTCACGTGTGTGTGTGTGCACAGGGAGAGCTCAGGTATGCTCCTTTATTGCTCTCCTCCTTATTATAGTTTTTGAGACAAACCTTTTCACTGGATGTGAAGCTCACTATTTTTGCTAGACTAGCTGGTCAGACGGTCCCCAGGTCTACCTGTATCTATGCAGCTGTGCTGAGGGTACAGGTATACGTCAACATGCCTGGCTTTTACGTGGGTACTGGGGGTTGAACTCAAGTTCTCAAGCTCATGCAGCAAGCATCTCACCCACTCAGCCACCTCCACGTCGCTAAGGATTTGTCTTCTTAAGGTTAAGCTGTAATGTATGTCTGGCAAGGTAGAATACATAGAGTAATTGAGCTAAAGATCACACACACTCACGCACACACACACACACACACACACACACACACTTAAAAAAAGCTAAGTAGCAAGGACTGAAACCAGTACCTGGAGATCATCCTACTCAAACGTGAGGAGGAATAATTAGGCTTGTTGAGGAATGTGTGAATGAGGAGTGCTGTGGTTTCGCAGGTCACCACAGCCTATCGTGTGTATTTCCATTTCAGTCAACCTTAATGAGATCAGAGGAGCAAGATCCAGTCTCGACACTTGTTCACCTGACGAAATGAAGTTCGTTTAACTTCAAAATTTCACATGTGCCTATAAGCACAAATCCAAGCATAATTTAAGTAAAGTTTAGGATCACATGATTAGGACATTCTATTTTTATCTATACCTCTGTGTATTATATATAAGGCACAACATGCATAAATATTTAACATAATATTTACATTCTTATGGTTAGCATCATTTTATATTATAGCTCTATTAACATTGCTATAATTTTCAAAACAAGGAGATGGTTTATATTCAGTAAATGTGGGGCAGGACATGAGAATGTATGTCTGTATGTCTGACAGTTGAGATGTAGAGGCAGGAGGGTTGTTGCAAGTTCAAGGCCAGCCTAATCAGCATAGCAAGACCCTGTCTCAAAAAGATAATCAAGAAGAAATAAAACAAATAATCCCCAAGAAACAAGCAAAAATTTTTTTTTACTGCAAACTAAACCTGGCTCTCATCCAAAAGGTACCATAGTATGTCCTGAATGTGAGCTACTCGCCAGACTCCTACTCTGAAATCCCAAAGGACCCTACATTTCTCAATCAGCCTAATGTGGGCTTGGACTTATGCACTATAGTCTACAATTGCCAAGTCTGACAGGGAGCTCAGCACATTTCAGAGCACTGCCAGTGTCTGAGTTTGCATTAGCTTCCACAGGTTTCTTCACCTTCTTCTGTCTGACATGTCTCCTGCTGCTGCCTTTAAGTGTTCCCTTAGCTGCTGAACTAATGCACTTATGCCTCCAATAGGTCTCGTGTGAGCCTGCAAATAATTAAAGATGCATTAGCTCTCAGGAGGGTTACAGTGATTCCCTTAAGAAGCAGTCCTGCCTAGGGACCTAGTCGTACAATTTTCCTAAGTCGTGGTCTGACTTTGAGGATGAAGTCACATTACTCAGCAGTGAGCATGATAATTACTCACAGCGGTTTGCCTGGTGCTATATGACATCCAATTTACAGAATTAAAGGTAATGTAATTCAGAAGAAAAATAACTGGTTTTAAAGAACGAATCGCCTTCTCAGCTATTAGAAATGTCTGGGTTAGAGTATCTATGTTGGGATTTTATAAGGTTTAATTAATATCTTATTCAACTTGCTATAGAGGTTTTCTAGGATAAAATGGATCAGAATTTGACTGGCAAGATGGCATATATCTATAATGCCAACATTTGGAAGGGCGAGACAAGAAAATCACATTGAGTTCAAGACCAGTCTGTACTGCATAGTCTCAGGACAGACAAGCTACATGTTAAGACCGTCTTAAGCACACACACACACACACACACACACACACACACGACAAATAAATAAATAAATAAATAAATAAATAAATAAATAAATAAATAAATAAATAAATGGGATGGGAAATCAGAATATTTTCTTTAATTGTAATCTAAATCCAATCATCAAAGACAGTTTCAAAGACAAATTTTGAAGGTCTATCTATTGGAACTAATCACTCTGAAAAGATAACCAGGAAACAACAATATTCTATAAAATATACCAAGAATAAAATTTCTTTAAGAAATGTTTTAATGGCCATCAAGGCAGTCAAGTGACATAACAAAGATGTTTGCTGCCAAGCCTGCCCACCTGAGTTTGATCCCCAGGATGTCCAGAGCAGTGACAAGAGACAACCCACTCTATCGAGTTGTTCCCTGGTGTTCCATAGGCACATCAGGATGCACATATCCCTTCATACCCATATATATATTTATATATATATTTAATTACTTAAATAAAAATCTGATTTTGACCTGTGAGATGATTCATTTGGTAGCCTTATGCCACCAATCCTGCCAAGCCTGAAGACCTGAGTCTGATGCCTGTGATGACACAGGTCCTGCAAACTGTCCTCTTATCTCCACACATACTATGGCCTTTGAGTGTCCATGCACATTCATGTATATACACACACACACACTCTCTCTCTCTCTTACATACACACACATTAAATAAAAATGAATTCAAAAGAATTTAAGGTGAAACCTTTTAGAATAGTCTCATGTAATACAAAATATCTTGAGGTAACTCTAATCAAGCAAGTAAAAGATTTGTGTGATAAAAACTTAAGAATCTGAAGAGAGAAAATAAAGAAGGTTATCAAAAGATGGAAAGATTTTCTATGCTCAGGCATCTGCCAAATTAATATAGTAAAAATGGCCATCTTACCAAAAGCAATCTATATATTCAATGCAATCTCTACCAAAATTACAACATAATTTTTCATAGATCTTGAAAGGACAGTTTTCAGCTTCATATGGAAGCATACATGCACACACAAGCACACATACATACACACACACCTCAAAACAAAACATAATAACAACAACAACACAACCAACTCCATAAGTAAAACAGTATAGCTAAAACAATCATGAATAATAACAATTTCTGGAAATGTCACCATTGCTGATTTCAAATTGTACTATAAGGTACAGCAAAAACATCATGGTATTGGCACAGAAACAGACATGTTATTGGAAACCCAAACATAATACACATATCTATGAGGACCTGAGTTTTGATAAACAGAAATGCACACTGAAAAATGCCACATCTTCAATGAATGGTACTAGTCAAACCGGATGACTTCATGTAGAATAATCTGAAAACATCCATACTTATCATCCTACACAAAACTCAACTCCAAATGGATCAAAAACTTCAACACAAAACCTGATATATTGAACATAACAGAGAAGAAAGTGGGGAATAGCCTTTAACTCATTGGCACAGGAAAAGGTTTTCTGAACAGAACCCAGTTAATACAGGCACTAAGACCAACAATTACTGGGACCCCATAAAGCTGGAATGCTTCTGTATAACAAAGGACACCATCATGTGGGCAATGATCTTTTGCCTACAGAATGAAAAGAGAATTTTACCAACTATGCATATGATGAAGGGTGTAGTCAAAATATATAAAGAAGCCTTCAAAATAGCAAAAAAACCCCCAAAATCCCAAACAACCAACTAAAAATAAGTTACAGATCTAAACAGAGAAGTCTCAAATGAGGAAACTCAAATGGCTGAAAAACACTTAAAGAAATGTTCAATATCCTTAGCTATCAGGTAAATGCAAATCAATTTTTTTGAGATTTTTATCTTACACATGTCAGAATGGCTAAGGTCAATAAAACAATTGACAGCTCATGCTAGCTAGGATCGGAGAGGAAGGAGAATACCCATCCACTGCTGCTGTGAGTGCTAGCTTGTACAGCCACTATGTAGTCAGTGTAGTGGTCCCTCGAGAAGACAGAAACACTCTACCTCAAGATCCAGCTATACCACTCGGGCAGATACCCAAAGGATGCTGAACAGAGACATTTGTTCAGATAGATTCATTGCTGTTCTATTCATAGTAGTGAGAAACTGGAAACAACCTAGATATCCCTTCACAGACAAATGGCTAAAGAAAATATGGTACATTTACACAATGGCCATTAACAAAATTAAAACATGAAATTTTCAGGTAAATGATTGGAACTAGAAAAAAAAATCACCCTGAGTGACGTAACCCAGATCTAAAAGGAAAAGGGTATATATTTGCTTGTATGTGGATATTAACTGTTAAGTCAGTGATAACCAAGCTATAATTCACAGAACCAGGTGTTAGATATAGAGGAAGGACTAAGGGATATATGCAGAGCTTCTGAGGAAAGGGAAATAAAATAGACAGTTATGGATGGATGGGGGAGGGCTGAAATGGGAGTGTAAGTGTGTGAACTTGCAGACTTCCTCCAAGTAAAGCTTTTTAGAGGCATTTCTCTTTTTAAAACTTGACTGTGGAGCAAATCCCAACACTGGAAAGGCCTTGGGCCTGGCAGACAAATGGCAGCCTGGCTGCTCTTGTCTGTCCCCAGGTGTATATTCTCAGGCTCCAGTGCCCTCGTTTGCATCTTACCTTAGAGCAACTGCTCTAGGCTTCCCTTCCCTGAGACTAGTCCCCTGGGTTATGCCACGCGTGTTTCCTGCTTAATAAACAACCCTGTAAATAGAATTTCACAAGTCAGCCTGTGTGTGGTGGTGTGCTCCTATGATCCCTGTACTTGGGGAGACTGAGGCAGGACTATTCCATTGTGTAGCTATACCTCATTTTTCTTATCCTTTCATCTGTTAATGGACGTTTAGGTTGATTCTTTTTCTTAAGCTATTGCAAATTGAGTAGTAATGAACACAGACATGCGATTACCTATAGATTGACAAGAAGTCTGTTTGGACATGGCCAGGGGTAGTACAGCTGGTCATGTCACACGTCCATCTCTAGTTTTTTGGTTTAAAAATTTTATATTTAATTTTTATTTATATGTGTGAACATGCATATGTATGTGGTTGGTGGGGGTTGATGGTGCCGTGGCACACACGTGGCGGTCAAAAGACAACTTTTGGAAGGAAACAATTCTCTCTTTCTCTCCTGTGGGTCCTGGGGATCCAACCTAGGTCACCAAGTTTAACTGTTGATGCCTTTATTTGATGAGCCATCTCATCAGCCCTTTTCTATTTTTTTTTTAGAAATGTCCAGATTACTTTCTAAGATGGTTGCACTCATTTACACTCTTACCAACAGTGTATAAGAGTTCCCTTTCATCGTTTCCACGGAGGCATTTGTATTCCTGATGATGACCATTCTCATGAGTGAGATGGGATCTTAGAATACTTCTTTCTCATTTGCATTGTCCTAATGGTTAAAGCTTTTGCACACTTTTCAAAAGGCTAGTTGTTTTCCCTTGACAAATTTCTGCTCAATTCCATTTTTTTAAATTGAGGCATTTATTTTCTTAATGTTCAGTTTGGAGTTCTTTATGTATGCTAGACACTAATCTTCTGTGAGATGTATAATTGGCAAAGATCTCCCATTCTGTGGGCTTTCAATTCACTTGCCTCTGTTTCCTTTGCTGTGCAGAAGAAGCCTTTTGGTTTCACGAGGTTGCATTTGTCAGTTGTTGATCTTATTTTCAGTATGATTAGAGTCTTATTCAGATAGTTAATAACCAATTAATCACCTGTGCCCTGAAGCACAATTAATGAACCCTCGGAGAGAGAGATTGGGGTTCAACCTGAAGGTCAGAAAAGCAAAGCAGCCAGCCACTGTTTCTTACCTTGACCTCAGTCAGAAAATGGCAGTCCTGACTCCAGGAATCTCAGAATGAGCCCGAAACTGAAAGATGACTCCTCCCATTTTATAATCCTCTCTAGTTCTGGAATTAAGGGCAGGTTTCTATGGCAAGCTAATGTAGCTACTGGGATTGAAGGTGTGTGTCACTGCTGCCTGGTCTGTAAGGCTGGCCATTGTGGCTGTTTTACTTTTCTGATTCTCAGGCAAATTTTATTAAAATACAAATGAAATGCCACTACAGTGCCCATAAATTGAAGTGTTCTCCTTACATTTTCTTCTAGCAGTACTACAGTGTGGTTCTTTTGTTGAGACTCTTGATCCATTTGGAGCTGAGTTTGAGAAGGGTGAGGGATACATTTTTCTACTTGGTAAAATTTAGTTTTCCTCTCACCATTTGTTGAATATGATATTTTTAAAGTGTATATATTTGGCATCTTTGTTTTTTAAAAAGTCTAATGACGTTAGTTACATGGACGTACATTTATGTCCTTAGTTCTGTTTCATGGGCTTATGTGTTTATATCTCTGTGCTGATCTCATGTAGTTTTTATTACTGTGGCCCTATAGCATAGTTGAAGATCAGAGTATGGTTTTATCTCCCACAGTATTCTTTTCATTTAGGACTACTTGGGCTATCCTTGGGCTTTTGTGCCGCCATAAAAATTTTTCTATAGAAAAATTGTTGGAATTTTGATTAGGATTGAATTGAATTGGTGTGTTGTTGGAATTTTGATTAGGATTGAATTGAATTGGTGTGTTTTTTTTATGGTAACACCGTCATTTTCACAATAATAATGAGCATAGGATGTCTTCCCATTGTTTAGCATTTGTCTCAATTTTTTTTCAGTGCCTTAAAAGTTTCATTGTAGAGATCTTTCATTTCCTTGGTTAGTTCCACTCTCTATTTATTTCTTTATTTCTCTATTTCTTTATTGGTTTTCCGAGACAGGGTTGCTCTGTAGCTTTAGGGCCTGTCCTGGAACTAGCTCTTGTAGACCAGGCTGGCCTCTTACTCACAGGGATCTGTCTGTCTCTGCCTCCCGAGTGCTGGGATTAAATGCGTGCGCCACCACTGCCTGGCTTTCTTGCCATTTCTATTTATTTCTATTTATTTAATTTTTATCAAGGCTGTTGTGAATGGGATTGTTTCTTGATTTCCTTTCAGTCTGTTTGTAATTAGTAATAGAAAGGCTAGTTGACCTAGATGAGTTTATCAGTTCTAAGATTTGTTGAAGTAGTCTTTAACGACTCTTCTACAAAGAATCATTTCATCTGCAGATAGAGATGATACATTGACTCCTTCTTTTGTATTCATCCTCTTTCTTTCTTCCTTCCCTTTCTTCCTTCCCTTTCTTTCTTTCTTTCTTTCTTTCTTTCTTTCTTTCTTTCTTTCTTTCTTTCTTTCTTTCTTTCTTTTGTCTTATTGCTCTAGCTAAGACTTCAACATTATATTGAGCAGGAGAAAATGTGCACTCTCCTTTTTTCTTGATTAAGCGGGGACTGGAATTTTTCTCCACTTAGCATGCTGCTGTCTACTGCTTTGTTACATATAGTCCTACTTATTAACTTGTTTAGAAAATAAAATTCTAGACTTACAGCGTCTAGCTGGTGTGAACAGCTATTTTCTCCAAACTGCAACTTTTTTCTGGAGGGAGGAAAGGGGCTCATAATGGTCATCAAGCCCATGAACTCACAAGGGTCCATGAGTCTCCCCAAGGTTCATAAGCAAGAAAGGAGACTTGGGTGAGATGCTTGTGTGTTGGGAGCTCCAGGGATGCAGTTTTCCAGAATCATCCCCTATGCTCTGGTAGGCTGTTTGGTGATACATTTGCCATTGAGTCAACTACGCTCCTGTAAATTGCCCTAATAAACTCATTGATTCACCAAGTGAGACTAGATGTAATCATTTCTTTTTCTGTTACTGATGCTCTTTCTGGAGTGAAAAGTCTCACAACAGAAGAACAGATTTTCTTTCCATTGTCCTCTTCCTTCTCTTCTTCCTTCTTTTCCTTCTGTGGGCTACGAGGGGCAGGGATCCCCCGAGGGCCACAAGGGGCATTGAGTCCCAAGCAGGGAGCCGCGTGGTGGGTAAGAGACCTCGGGGGGGGGTAGCCAGTCCCACGAGGATAGACAGATAGATAGGTATGCCATGGAGAGTAAGTGGGTATTTATTTAGTGGGTTATGGAGGGGAAAGGGAAAGGAAGGGGAGAAGGGAGAAGAACAGAGAGGCAGAGAGACAGAGAGGGAAAGAGAGAGAGAGAGAGAGAGAGAGAGAGAGAGAGAGAGAGAGAGAGAGAGAGTGGGGGGGAGAGGGGAAGAGGAGAAGAGCTGTGACAGCAGCTACCTCTTTGGGAGAGAGACAGATAAGGAAAGAGATCAAACTGGAAGCAGAAGGAAGATTCGCTTGCCTCAGTGGATGAGGGAGGGAGTAGGTGGGGCTTGTCTCTTAAAGGGACAGGACAGACCATTACACCTTCTGTCTTGGCCTTCTAAGAGCTTAGATTACAAGTGTGGCCGCTCCACCCAGTTCCTAGCTTCTCAGTCTAAACAAAAACATACACACACAAAGAAAAACAAATCTAAAATCCTTTAAGTTAGAAAGCAGAAGGAGAGTGTGTGGAGGTGTGTGGGGGTTAGATTATAAAAATGATTTAATCTAGAAAAAGAAAACAACTCCTAGAGCCATAATCCCTTCATGTAGGAGACATGCAAGAGGCAGGAGAGTCCCTGTAGCCCCCACTTCCACGATGAAAGAGAATACAAGTTTGTTTAGTTCCTGGTTCTTCAGGAATAAAATGTGCTGCAGAAAAGGCTTGCATCAGGAAGCAGTCTTGAGGGCCCTTGAGAGCTGAGCTTGAGTCTGTGCACATTGCAGAGTGTGCTGCGCAACTGCTCCTTACGGTCAACTTCCTCTCCAGCCTTCGTGCCCATAACCCCTTTGCAGGAGGTTGAAGTGTGTCTGGGCTTGCCAGTAGACAGTGATTTCGCCAAAATGCCACTAGATAAAAGAATTTCAATGTAGTTAATATGGAAGGAGAGCTCCCTGATGTTGATCCATGCTCCCCATAAAGCTGACTCTGGGGTTTTGCAGAGCCTTCTGCTGGTTCCCAGTTAACAGCATCTAAACGGGCATCAAGAAATAGGAATTGGAAGATTTTTTTTTTGAGTTGGAGAAAATACAGTATCTATAAAATGAATACTGAAATTAGTGAAGTGCAACAATGTTAATTTTTCATCTTTTGTTGTGGTATAAAATTCTTATTAGGAGAAAAAAGTAATCATGTAAAAATCTATTATTGGGAAACCCTGTCTAAAAAAAATCTATTATTGGGAATTTGGGCTGTTAGTTTCTTTTAAAGTATGCTAAAATGTTTTCAAATTTTGCCAGCTGAGGTTGGGCTGTGGTTCAGTGGTATAGCAGTTTTCTAGCATACAGAAGGCTGTGGGTTCAGTCCTCAAATCTTCCAGAAGAAAAAAAGGTCAATAAAACCTGATGTATGTATCATTTTAAGAAATTGGCTGCCAGGTGGTAATTGGTGCATGCCTTTAATCCCAGCACTTGGGGGGCAGAGGCAGGAGGATCTTTGTGAGTTCAAGGCCAGCCTGGTCTACAGAGTGAGTTCCAGGACAATCAAGGCTACACAGAGAAACCCTGTCTCGAAAAGCCAAAAAAGAAAAGAACAAAAGAAAGAAATATGCCAATAATCTATGTCATTACTAAGAAATTACAAATGAAGAAACAAGTATAGACATCCACACCGAGATTAGAACTCAGTGTTTTGCTATGATTGCCACACTATGACATACCACTCTTCAGATATTGAGAATCTGACTTTATAAAGATTTGCTTTTATTTTCTCACTTCAGCTTATAATTAGAGACATAAACCAAGCATGATAAAGTGGGAATGAGGATGAAGGCATAGAGTCATTTTGCAAAACTTGCCTGGTTTGGAGCTGTAGTGGTCTTACTGACTTCCGGCATCATCTGATTGATTTCCTTTGTCTTTACTGTTTGTGTCAGGAAAGTTACTTGTTACTACGGCAATGCTGAATCACAAGTTCTCCTGTACTCACAGTCTCCTGTACTCACTGTTCACACAGTCTTTTTTTTTCTTTTCTTTTCTTTTAATTTTTATTTTTTTCCATTCAAGGTTTTCCACTTCCTCCCCTCCTCCCATGCCCCTCCAGCTCCCCAACTCACCCTCCTACCTCCCCCTCCAGCCTTAAGATAGGGCAGGGTACCCTGCCCTGTGGGAAGTCCAAGGACCTCCCCCCCTCCATCTAGGCCTAGGAAGGTGTGCATCCAAATAGACTAGCGTCCCCAAAAGCCAGTACATGCAATAGAAACAAGTCCTAGTGCCATTATCGATGGCTTCTCAGTCAGCCACATTCAGAGAGTCTGGTTTGATCACGTGCTCATTCAGTCCCAGTCCAGCTGGATTTGGGGAGCTCCCATTAGATCAGGCACACTGTCTCAGTGGGTGGACCAACCCCTCATGGTCTTGACTTCCTTGCTCATCTTCTCCTTCCTTCTGCTCTTCAACTGGACCTTGGGAGCTCAGTCCAGTGTTCCGATGTGGGTCTCTCTATCTCTATCCATCGCCAGATGAAGATTCTATGGTGATATTCGAGATAATCATCTCAACCATCCCACTCCCCCATGCTCTCCCCAGTCCTCCCCTTCTCCTTTCTCTCTCCCCATCTCTCCTTCCCCCCACGCCACCCCCATCCCACCCACACCCCCATGCTCCCAACTTTTGCCCAGTGATCTTGTCTGCTTCCAATTTCCAGGAGGATCTATATATGTTTTCCTTTGGGTTCACCTTATTATTTAGCTTCTCTAGGATCATGAACTATAGGCTCAATGTCCTTTGTTTATGGCTAGAATCCACTAATGAGTGAGTACATACCATATTCATCTTTTCGGGTCTGGGTTAACTCATTCAGTATAGTGTTTTCTATTTCCATCCATTTTCATGCAAAATTCAAGATGTCATTGATTTTACTGCTGAGTAGAACTCTAATGTGTATATGTGCCACACTTCCTTTATCCATTCTTCCATTGAGGGGTACCTAGGTTGTTTCCAGGTTATGGCTATTACAAATAGTGCTGCTATGAACATAGTAGAACAAATGCTTTTGTAGTATGATTGGGCATCTCTTGGGTATAATTCTTTTTTTTTTTAAGATTTATTTATTATGTATACAACATTCTGCCTCTATGTATGCCTGCATGTCAGAAGAGGGCGCCAGATCTCATTACAGATGGTTGTGAGACACCATGTGGTTGCTGGGAATCGAACTCAGGACCTCTGGAAGAGCAGCCAATGCTCTTAACCACTGAGCCATCTCTCCAGCCCAACCTAATGATTCTTTTAATTTCCTCAGTGTCTCTTGTCATGTCCCCCTTTTTATTTCTGATCTTGTTAATTTGCGTGTTCTCTCTTTGCCTTTTGATTAGCTTGGATAGGGGTTTGTCAATCTTGTTGATTTTCTCCAAGAATCAGCTCTTTCTTTCTTTGATTCTTTGGATTGTTTTCTGTGTTTCTATTTTGTTGATTTCAGTCCTCAGTTAGATTATTTCCAGTCTTCTACTCCTCCTGGGTAAGTCTGCTTCTTCTTTTTTTTTTTTCTAGAGCTTTCAGGTGTGCTCTTAAGTCTCTAATGTGAGCTTTCTCCGTTTTTTAAATGTGGGCACTTAGTGCTATGAACTTTCCTCTTAGCACTGCTTTCATAGTGTCCCATAGGTTTGGGTATGTTGTGTCTTTATTTTCGATGAATTCAAGGAAGACTTTTCTTTCTTTATTTCTTCCCTGACCCAGGGGTGGTTCAGTAGTTGACTGTTCAGTTTCCATGAGTTTGTAGGCTTTCTGGAGGTAGAATTGTTGTTAAATTCTAACTTTATTCCATGGTGATTCGATAAGACACAGGTGGTTACTAAAATTTTTTTTGTATCTGTGGATGTTTGCTTTGTTACAGAGTATGTGATCAATTTTTGAGAAGGTTCCATGAGGTGCTGAGAAGAAGGTGTATTCTTTCCTATTTGGGTGGAGTGTTCTATAGATGTCTGTTAAGTCCATTTGATTCATTCCCTTTGTTAGTTCTCTTATTTCTCTGTTAGGTTTTTGTCTGGTTGACCTGTCCATTGGTGAGAGAGGAGTGTTGAAATCTCCTACTGGTGTGTGGGGTTTGATGTGTGCTTTGAGTTCTAGTAATGTTTCTTTTACATATGTGGGTGCTTTTATATTAGGGGCATATATATTCAGGATTGAGACTTCATCCTGATGAATTATTCCTGTTATGAGTATAAAGTGTCCATCTCCATCTCCTCTGATTGATTTGAGATTGAAGTCAATTTTGTTAGATATTAGTATAGCCACACCTGCTTGTTTCTTAGGTCCGTTTGATTGAAAAACCTTTTCCCAACCCTTTACTCTGAGGTAGTGTCTGTCTTTGTGTTTGAGGTGTGTTTCTTGTAAACAGAAGAATGTTGGATCCTGTTTTTGTTTCCATTCTCTTAACCTGTGCCTTTTTATAGGTGAATTGAGTCCATTGATATTAAGTGATATTAATGACCAGTGGTTGTTAAATAGGGTTTTTTGTTTTTTTTTGGTGGTAGAGTTTGTGTGTTTCCCTTCTTTGAGTTGTGCTGGTGGAGGATTGTTAGATGTTTGTGTTATTATGGGTGTTGTTGGCTTCCTTGGGTTGTGGTTTTCCTTCTAGTACTTTCTGTAAGGCTGGGTTTGTGGCTACGTATTGTTTAAATTTGTTTTATCCTAGAATATCTTGTTTTCTCCTCGATGGTGAAAGAAAGCTTGCATCCATGGTCTCTTAGTGTCTCCAGCACATCTATCCAAGACCTGGTTTTCATGGTTTCCATTGAGAAGTCAGGTGTAATTCTGATAGGTTTACCTTTATATGTGAGTTGACCCTTTTCCTTTGCAGCTCTTAATATTCTTTCTTTATTCTGTATGTTTTGTGTTTTGATTATTATATGGCAAGGGAATTATTTTTGATCCAGTCTGTTTGGTGTTCTGTATGCTTCTTGTACCTTCATAGGAATATCCTTCTTTAGGTTGGGAAAGTTTTCTTCTATAATTTTTTTGAATTTATTTTCTGGGCCTTTGAGCTGTAATTCTTCTCCTTCTTCTACCCCTATTATTCTTAGGTTTGGTCTTTTCATGGTGTCCCGGATTTCCTGGATGTTTTGTGTTAAGAATTTGTTGGATTTGCTGTTTTCTTTGATCAATGAGTTTATTTCCTCTATAGTATCTTCAGTGCTTGAGATTCTTTCTTCTATCTCTTGTATTCTGTTGGTTATACTTGTCTCTGTAGTTCCTGTTCATTTACCCAGATTTTCCATATCCAGCCATCCTTCGGTTTGTGTTTTCTTTATTGCCTCCATTTCAGTCTTCAAGTCTTGAACTGTTTCCATTACCCGTTTGATTGCTTTTTCTTGGTTTTCTTGGGTATCTTTGAGGAATTTATTCATTTCTTCTAACTTTTTGTTTGTCTTCTCTTCCATTTCTTTAAGGGATTTTTTTTCACATCTTGTTTATGGGCCTCTATTATTTTCATAATGTTACATTTAAGGTCAATTTCTTCTACTTCTTCTGGAATAGGATGTTCAAGTCTTCCTGTTGCGTATTCACTGGATTCTGGTGTTGTCATGTTCCTTTTCAGGTTGTTGGAGGAATTCTTGCATTGGCACCTGCCCATCTCTTCCTTCAAATGCAGCCAGGAGAGTTTTGGCATCTTTCTCCAATCTTTGCTGTGACTTACTGTGTACTTGGGGGATTTTCCTTGGTCTGCCCTCTTTTAGGAACCCTCAGCATTGGAGCTGGCTCTCAGATCCCCTCTGCCCTGATGCAGGCTGTGCTGGTGGATCTAAGGATCCTGCAGATGGAAAGAAGAGTTGGGGTCAAGATGGGATGGGGTAACTAGAGAAAGCCAGTAGAAGGGGAGACACCCTGATGAATGGCCAGAAACGTTTAGGGAAAAGGAGGGGGCCTGTACTCTGTTCCTGGGACCGTCCAGTGGCTAGGAACACACTTACCCCTCTGGATGTATCTCCTCAGTCACACAGTCTTCTCTCCTGTGCCAGTACATGATCTGAGAGGGTCTAGCCTGGTCTTGGTTCCAATTGTTACTTGGATCCAGTTTGCCCTGTGCATCCATCTTTCTTCTGGGATCTAGTAAATCATTTAAATCTTGTTTTTCTTCTTGTGTTGGTAGAAGTAGAAGGCACCAAGTTAGTCCACAAAATGCACACTTCAAATTTCTACTCTACTTTTTTTTTATTTTTTTTGAGACAGGGTTTTTCTGTAGCTTTGGGGCCTGTCCTGGAACTAACTCTTATAGACCTGCCTCTACCTCCTGAGTGATGGGATTAAAGGTGTGTGCTACCATTGCCCAGCCAAGCTTCTACTTCTTATGTACCTGCATAGGACCTATTGTTTGACATGAGTCATGAGGTACACCCAAAGTCAGAAGTCAGTAATGTCTACTTCATTGTGTACAAGGCAGAAATCCCACACACAGCAAAGAACAAAAAAATGAGCAGCATATTCCTCTCATGAAGATTGATAATCAGGAGGAATTTTGAAGAGTAGTGCAATCTATCTGATTCAATTTTTTTATAATGGAGCACAGTTTGTTTTATGAATGTTTGAAGTAATTATGGTCCATTGATACTATGTAATTACATTTTATTCATAGATATTTCCCCTATGACTTTTATTTCTTGAATTACTCACTTTCATAAGATGAGCAGAGAAGAACAGGTATGATGGCTCGTGACTGCAACCCCCAACCCTGAGGAGGCAAAGGCTGGGGGATTGCCATCAATTTTTTAAAGATAATTTTATTCTAATTGTATATATATATATATATGGCGTACAGAAAAGGATACCAGATCCCTTAGAGCTGGAGATAGAGGCAATCTCCAATTGAACCTTCAATGTGGATCTTGGGAACCAAACTCTGGTCCTCTGTAAGAGCAGTATGTACTCTTAACCCCTGAGCCATCTCTCCAGGCCTGACTGCCATGACTTCAAGGCCAGTCTATCTAACATAGTGAGTTCTGGATCACCCAGGGCTACAAAGTGAGATCTTATCTCAGTTCCCTTCTCATGAAAAACAGACTGTGGGAAAGAAAAGCTATCCATAGCTTTGGACTTCAATGGGTTGCTCTGAAACGGATTTTTTTTTTCCTGCAGTGGTGGTGGCAATATTAGCTCTAATTCCTCATTTCATTACTAACTTCCTTCAGAGACTAGAAGAAGTTGCAACACACCAGGCATGGTAGGGTACTCTTGGGATTCCATCAAATAGGAGATGAGGGCGGATGAGGAATTCAAGGTCATCTTGGGATAAGTATAACTAGTGAGTCTAAGGCCAGTCTCAAGAAGACCATATAGAGCGATAGTTTTAAATATGAAGTGTTCTCTACACAGGGTGGTGGAAAGGCTAAAGACACCAAGAGACTCAGGCTTAGGGCTGTGCTAGCACTGAAGCTGCTATTAAGGATCTGGAACTTGGAAAAGAGGAAGCAGGAGCTTGGGCTGCTCTGATGCCAAACAACTTGGCGGGTGCCTGTCCACGGAGGCCCTTATGCCTTCCTAAATATGAAACTTTCACAACAAAGTCACTCTGAAAAGAACTCTCCTGCATCTTACTCATCCAAAGAGACTGTGTAGGCACGGCTGCTGCCACCATTCTAGAGTTTCCTCCTGAGCAACCTGGAAAGAACAGTGCTTACTTTTCAGAGGGGATCTTTCCTGCCCCAAAACATTGTCTTTAAGCCAGCTCTTGTCACGTGCCTGCCTTTCTACTGAAACAAGGTGTGTATGTGTATGTGTGTGCCCGCCTGTTGTTCTTGAGACTGAAGGGTCTCAGCTCAGGTGCGGGTAACTCCGGAGTTAGGACTTGGCACAATCAGGGTCACACAGAACTTCAACTGAGTCTGTGGCTTGACTCTGGGTCCTTGTCCTGAGAATCTGAAGACTGAAACTCAAGGGCAACTGGAAGGATGAGTTTAGATGGGAGTTTTTATTCCAATGAGGAAGCCATGAAGGAGGAAGCTTCATGGTCTGTTGGAGAGCCAGTGATGCTTTGGAAGGGGCTCCGGGGTGTGTGTGTGTGTGTGTGGAGGGACCCAAGCTGTTTATCTAAGGGATTTTTATAGGGTAGAAACAGGATGAAGCCTGGGTAATTTCTGTTGCTATTGCTTAACCCTCTGAGCATTTTACTAGCTGAGCCAATGGAGACCCACATGCTCTAATGTATGTCTCCCTGACCCAACTACAGAGTAGATCAGGTTCTCTTCAAGTTCTATTAGGGAGTGGCCATACCTTGAAGACCTTTTCTCTCCACCTCAGACTTGTCTTTTCTGGCTGTCTGCTGGCCATTAACCTAAGCTGCATAGCTGGTCATGTGAGCCTTGCAGATATCACTGCCCTTATTTAACCCATGTGGGTAATCTGCCAATTGTTAATCACCCTATACTCTCTGTTCTTGTCTTTATGTGACCAGCATAGAGTTTTACCATGGAGCTAACAGATTCCAAGATGTAGCTACTGTTGTTATTTTTTTACCTCACATTTTACTCCTGGTCTGTGGGGTGATCAGAGGAAGTCTCTCTCTCCTGAAAGAGTTGGAGACTTTGGAGATTCCAAAGGCATCAATGTCAGTCTGCTGCAGTTGACTTTATTAGATTCACCATTATAAGGAAGGGCAACAGTGCCTTGCTATGTTCTTGCTAACAGTGGCTCAGAGTCTTTCTATTCCTCTTATCTGGTCAGCTTAATCTCATACCCAGCTGCAAGCCCTTTCATTTCTCATCCCCAGTGTTCCCAACATTGCCATTTTAACCCTACCATTCCTTTGTTTTTAATCTTATCATAACCACTAAGTTATACATCCAGTTCCTCCTTCCTATTTCCCTCCCTAAATCCCTTCCTCTTTTTCTTCCCATCTTTGAGGCAGGGTTCCCTGTACCTCAGGCTGGCCTCAAACTTGTTTGTAGCTGAAGATGGCCTTGAAACCCAGAATCCTGTGCTTCTGCATCACCCACACTGGGTTACAACATAGCTAGGGGGCCTACTAGTTGATGTACAACCTCAGTTCTTCTTCCTTCCTTAACTCCTTCCTTCTTTCTTTTGTACTTTTTAGTGTGTGTGTGTGTGTGTATGTGTGTATGCGTGTGAAGGTCAGAGGACAGCATTCAAAGGTCAGTTCTCTCCATCAGTCATGAGGGTTCTGGGGATCAAATTCAGTTCATCATGCCTGACAGCAAACACCTTTACCTACTGATCCATCTTACCCTGGCCTCTTTCATCAATTTATTTCTTTCATCAATAAACTTGAGAGAGAGAGACAGAGAGAGAGAGAGAGAGAGAGAGAGAGAGAGAGAGAGAGAGAAAGAGAGAGAGAGCAATTGTAAGATGAAGAGAGGGGGAGAGAATGTGTGTGTGAGAAACTGGGAGACAATATAAAATCCAATTTAGTTCATGCTTCTGTTGGGCAGGCCCATACCTAAAATAACCTAGACAGTAAAGAAAAATATGCGAGGGTTGGCAACCTTTTTGCTGGAAGTTTGCTAATATCATCATTTCAGGAGGCTGGTGTGCCAAGTGGCATGAGAAAGTAGACTTGGACCATGTGGGTGGATGAGTTACTGGCTCAGATTTAAAGCAGTGCTGCTGTCATGACCACACCTGGCCCTGCTGGAATACAGCTGCGATTGGGCCTGGCATGGTTCCAGCCTATGACATAGGCTACAATTGATCTACTTCTTGAATCACTTCCTTAAAACTTCAAGACTGGGCAACAGTGTATGCTACCGTCTACCAATTTGGCCATGCAAAACTCTGTTGAAGATGGCAACCTGTAGAGACTGAGCAAGTTTTGCCATGTGTTTCTCTTTCACAATCTTCCTGTGGCAGAGAAATCAGTGTGTACAGTCCTGCTCTGTAGTTTTGGCTGGCCTGGAACTCTTTATGTAGACTAGGCTGGCATTGAACTTGCAGCTATCCACTCTGCCTTTGGGTGCTGAGATTATAGGCATACAGTGTCACACCCTTTATGCCTTTAATTCCTTTATTACTGGAGTTATAGTTTTCATTTATAGCCATAGCCCTGTTCTCTCCCTATTTCCATGTAGTGGCATGACAAGGGATTAATATTCATCTTCCTGGTAGAAAAGAAAGACCGGCTAAGTGGTGATTCTAACTTCCATGGTTTAATAGTCTGACCATAGCTAATTTTATGATACTAATATGAAATCACTGCATGTGAATCACTGAACGTGGAGCTGGGAAAAGAAGTGAACAGGTAGATTTGAAAGTTTATGGGTGTCAAACGCAGTACCCCACTGTGTTCAGATCTTTCTGCTGCCTATAACACTTTCTTTATTCCCAACTTTCTTTCCCACACTTGGTCTTTCTTGCAATCCAGCCTCCATCTCCAGGGCTCTGAACTCTAGGCTCTTCTTTGCTGGCTCCATTTTGCTTCATGGAAGGCTACAACCCCCTGTCTTTTAACAAGTATTTGTGGAGTACAGTCTGTGTTTCACACATCAGCTGAAATAAGGGAGAAAGGCTTTTGAAGAGAGCAAATTACTCAGGTTCAGAGCCACTTAAGAAAGGAAGACAAATAGTGAGTGTAATAGGTGCTGCTGCTGGGGCATGCCCAGAGACATGCTAGTCAGGACAGCCTGTCCCTGTGAGTATCACTCTGTGACCAAACCATGCAGGTTGGTTGGCGTGGGATTCACTGTTTAGCCCAGTCTTGCCTCAGCCTTGTGTGTCTCCTTCCTCAACCTCCCTTCTAGGAACATAAGCAAGCAATACCACACCTGGATGAAATGTCTTTTTCTCTTCCAGACTAGCAACCCATCAGGAAGAGCTGTGTTATAATCTCCCGATAAGCATATATTCCCTAAACACGTGAGTGGAAACTAGACTCTTAGATATGGCATAAATTATCACAGTCCTTCATCTGTGTGTCAACATTGGCTGCTCAGGAAATGGCCCTTGATGTGACGTGGGCAGACAATCCTTCCCCATTGTATCTAGATGGTACATGTGTGAGATTAGCAGAGGAAAATTTACCCATTATTTAAAAGACTACCAATGCTGAGCAGCAGAGAGAGGAGGAAAGTGAGTTCTCAATGAAGTGAACTTCTAGTTCAGCTCCTGAAGGCCCTGGTTCCTCCCATGGATGCTTCCCAGCTCCACTATCAGGGACCAGCCTGGGCGGAAATTCTGTTGCTAGAACAAAACAAGTCACACTCACATCCTAGACCAAAACATACTGTAGGCAAACCAGTCCTTGGGTGGAATCCAAAGTTATTTCCTTAAGGGAACTGGAATTTAGTTGGATCCATAGACTTTTGTTTGAGGTAGAAAACATCTACTCTATTCCTGAAATACAAAATCTCACCTGTTGACAATAACCTTGAGAGAGAGAGAACTCTCCGAGCAACAACTAGGTTGGATTTTTGTTTGAGGTAGAAACAGACAATAACCTTGAAGCAACTAGAGGTAAGTTCCAACTCTCTGACCTTTGTTCAATGTGGAAAAAGGCTCACATTTCGGGCTTCCACACCCCACAAGCCAGCAAATCCCATGTAGTCTTCTCTGCTTTCAGCTAGAGTTCTTCCATGCAACCAAATGGTGCCTGTCAAATATAGTGACTCAGAAGGAGACTTCCTAAAGGGAAGGCTAGATTGTGATCGCCAGCAAGGAGACAATGAGCTTAGGGAGAGGCACCTGCTTGCCAGTTCCCTCAGTTACCTTCAGGATCTCCAAACAGTGCCAGGCACATAGGACATACCACTATGAACTAGAGGATAGCTCTAGTCCTGAAATTATAACAAATTCATCCAAACAACATGCTAGAAAACTACTGCATGTAGTGGCAAAACAATGAGAAATGTGTCAATTGTATATAGGGGAGAAGAGTACATTTATACTAAATAGTTTTATTCCTGTATGTATATGTTTAGCTTATAATAGAATGACATACTTGTGAATTTAGGAGTGGGCAAGAACGAGGAGAGGAAAGTTCTTTTGTTGTCTGAGGTGTCTACAGCAAAGCAGCTAGGAGGGGACTCAAACCCACTAGGTCCTAATAAGGACTCATGCAGCTGCAGAGAGTTGCTATGCAGCTGTAGGTGCAGTGTATCTAGAGAATGTGGAGCGTCCTTTTTTAAGTTCAATGGGGATGACTGAATATGCCACACACACCGTGTTTCTTATCTGCTAGGCGAGGTGGGATGCAATCTCTTACTTGTGATGTGAATCTGATCTTCCTCTCTTCCACATCATGCCACCACTGTCAGAAATCGGAGAGAGGAAAGATCTGAGCCACTTCGGTTACTGTTGGGAACTTAGGCTGATAGAGACACTGACTGAGAGCAGTGGACCTTACTGACAAAGGCTGTGAGGAACAACCCCTCCTGTTTCGGCCAGCACTGAGGTCTTGAAGATGGAACCTGCCTCTCTAAAGGCGTTGCTGCAGGAATCAAGCATCATTAAACCACTGTTAAATAAATGCTACTGGCAATGGGACTTTGTTGAAAGTATCCTTCTTTTGTGTGAGTGGTTTTTCGAGACAGGGTTTCTTTGTAGCTTCAAAGTATCCTTTTTAGTGATATGTTGCGGACTAGGGTAAACTGATGCCTTAACTTGTAAACTTCACTACCCTTCCTTGGTGTCCTGGCTGCCTTAAGGGCAGGATTATCAATCAAGTAGCCAGCTCAAATACTCTCGCCCTAGCCACTTGCCATTCTGAACACTCCACAGGAGCCTTGAGGAAGCTATACTGCAATCACCATGGCTTTTCCCCTCTGGGATAGAAGAAGCAATCCAGGTAATGAAGTATAACTCCAACTGCTAATGTCACTGTCTCAGACATGAGCATTTCAAACAGCTAGCGTGGGACGTGGTAAACTCTCCGTGACCTTGAAGCCTTCTCCAACCCTACCAGGTGGGGACTTTCCCTAGTAATCCATCAGAAGGCCCATGATTGGTACCAACATGGTTCTTGGTGAGGAACTACCAGGATTGGTTCAAACACTATTACCACACCCCTTTTCTGGCTATGTAAACAGGTTGTCCGGCTCACTTTAGCCCAGAAGACACGCCCCTCCGCACCCCTCCCCCACCCCCATTGCAACATTAACCTTTAGAGAAGTCTTCTCAAGCAAGGTAGTGCAGGGAAACTGAAGGCCTTGGTTGGTCTCTGGAAGAGTTTCTGAGTATGGTCAAGCCTCACGAGCCACTGCTCTGAGCAATCGTTTGCACTTATCACTTGTCAGGGCAGGGCTAAGGATCCCTGTGTCCAAGGCCTGTAGGAGAACTTTAACACTGGAAAGTCCCACCTAATTGCTGCCAGATGCTGTCTTCTGTTGTCACCCACGACTGCCAGCAACTGATGATTACAAAAGAGAATAAGTCTGAGACTACAGATGATAAAAGGCTGGAGATGGGTAAGCCTCCGACCTGAGTGTCAAGGGCAGTAAGCGTCTGGATTCTACAGGGTTTGAGATGATAAGACTCCTCTGGGTTTGTCTGTTCAGCCCCTAGGCCTGGGGTGCTCACCCAGGCTTGCCAGCACAGGAAGAACCTCTCGCTTACTCACTATTCCTATCTGGAAGATGAAAAGGCTCCAGACCAGCTAGCTGATTGATAATGCCTCCTTTATTCCAGACACTGTTTGGTTTTGGAATGCAAAACAAAATGAGCCTGGTTTGCCAAGGGAAAGTTCCCAGTAAGGAAGCTAAAGTGCTTGGTGGAACCCCATCCACGTTAAGTACGGCAATAAGGGTGGGTCAACTCCCATAAGCTTGAGGCAGTGCGGGAGTGAGGATCTCAGCAGCATCCCCTTTCTGCTAAGGATAACAGGGCTGGAGAAGCTTTTCCCTTGAGTAGCCCGCAGAAGGGTGGCTTTTGAATAGGTCCCCAGCCAGCCCTCTCTTCTAGGGAGACCCTGGCACATTCCAGCTGCGCCTGTCAATTTCTTATTAACAGCTTAGAGGGAAGAATTGGGGAGTCTTTGAAGTCTCGCAGAAAAGGGTTTCATTTTCTAAAGAGCCCCTCAAAGCGGCTGAACTTCAACCTGGGAGAAAAAAAAAAACAGAACAAAACCAACCAACCAACCAATAACAACAAACCCCATCACTACCACCACCAAAAAATGAAGGCATTAAGGAAATAGGGGAGTGATTCTAGAGTAATCTCTAGGCTTTCCCCCTTCTTGTCTGATGTGACTTACAAGGAAAGATTTGTTCACTTTATTTATTTTTAATTCGTGAAGATTTTTCTTTTCCTCTTTTCTCCCTCCCAGCCACTCCGGCTTGGGTTTCCATATGACTCATAATTCCTTCTGAAAGTGGAGTCGAATTCATAAAAGTGGTGGAAGGGGGGGTGCGGGAGAGGCTGGGAGCCCCAGGGAGTCTTCACTACCTACACTGTCACTCAGCTCCCGGCGCGAGTGGCGGTCGGGGGTGGGGAAATCCAGACTGCGCGGATGGCGAATACTATTAAAGCCCCAGCGGCGCGCAGCCGGGCTCGGTGACCCGCGGCGGGTGCGGGAGGGTCTGCGGCGGGCGGGCGGCGCTGCAGCAGCCTGGACACGGCCGCCGCCCGCGGGCGCGAGTGTGCGCGGGTGTGGGAAGGCCGGCGTGCGGGCCGCGAGGGGTGTGCGCGCGTGAGTCGGAGCGGGGCTCGCCCCTCTCCAGCGGTCCCCGGCCCCCTTTGGGCCCCTCGGCTCCCCACGGCCGTCAGTCCGGGCGGGGGAGGGAGAAAGTGAGACTCGGTGTCATCACCATCCATTGTCAGAAGGGGAGGAAATTGGAATCCAGCAGCGGCGAGCAGCAGCTGGGCGGTCACATCTGGGAATGCAAAGCCGACCTCCCCCTCCTCCTCCTCCTCCTCCACCTCCTCCTCTCTCACCCGGGATCACTTCCGAAACCACTTCGCCTTCAGCCCCTGCCTCGGCCAGAGGTTTCATTTTTAACTGAATATTTACGAAAGCTGGAAGCGTGCGAGGGGGGTGGGGTGGGGTGGAAATAGCGGCTGCTTCTTTTCCAGGGATTTATTTAATGGGGATGTGTTCAAGGCAAGAGAGAATTCAGAAGGATATCGACATCGTGATCCAGAAGTCCAGAGCCGAGAAAGATTGCCTGTTTGCAGGTGAGTTCTTGCCTCCCGGATCCTGGGACCCGGAGCCAGCCTCCTCTCCGGCCACCCCCCTGCCCAGATTTCTGACCGCGACGCGTGCGGCTTGGGAGGGGGTGGTGGTGTGGGGCTGCAAGTCCCCGTTCCCGGTGCATTTTGGAAACAGCTGCAGAGGCGTGAACACGAGCCCCCTCTCCCCCGCCCCCAGCTCTGCCAGGCCAGGGCAGCCTCTGGCTCCGGGGTCAGCAGAGCCCGCGCTGTCGGAGCGCAGAGGCCGGGCGCTGGATTCCAGCCACCGGCGCTGCCCGGAGCATCCTCCCGGCTCCGGCAGCCGCGGCCGAGCAGGCGGGTTTGCGCCATCGGCCGAACGGCGGCGGCCGGGAGGGGACCGGCTGCGCTGCGCTGCGCTGCTCCGCTCGGCGCCACCGAGGCCCCGGGAGAAGGCAGCGCTGGGCCGAGCTCCCGCCCCCTTGGTTGCACCCGCTCCTCGGCGAGCGCACACACACTGCGCCGGGGACCGAATGGATTCCCGGGGCTCCCGAGCTACGCAGGCCCAGCCTGGGGGTCCCTTCGCGTCCATCTTTGCTCCCCCGAGGCCGAGAGCAGTTCGGGCTTCGCAGCCCGAAGCCTGGCTGGGGCTGCTTCCGGCCGCCTGGCTGGGAAATTCCCGCCGTTGCCATGGCACCCGGCACTTGTTGCGGGGGGCAGACTCCCGCTGCACCCCGCGGGGTGCCCGGCATCCCCTCCCGCACCGTAGCCGTGCCCACCCCTTGTTCTCTAGCCATCTATTCCTCCTAATCGGGCCTTCTTGGCTCAGATGAAATATCAGGTTCATGACAGAATTGGGGTTAAAAACAACCCACCCGGGGTGGCTTTTTAACAGGACTTTCCGTTTCAGATTTCAGATACTCAGACTCCACCTTTACTTTCACCTACGTTGGCGGCCCCAAAAGGTATTTATGTATATAGAGTTGCTTCATTTCCTGTTCACACGCTTGTGTTTCCTTTGTTCAGAGCGTGTTCCGTGTTTGGGTATTTTGCTTGTTTGTTTAATTCTTGGGGCTGCTATCTGGTTGCATTCCTGTACTGATGTCTCCCGATTTTGTATAGCAGGAGGAAAATGAGTATGTTTGGAGGTTTTTCTTTTTTTCTCTAAAGCTACGTTACAGGCAATGAGCAGAACTCTCATGTTAAGAAACTGTTTCGCTCCAGTAGTAGATTGCTCCTTACGCGTTCTGGATTTGACACAGGCTAACCGGTGCAAAACTGGAGTATTGAGATTGGAGTGAAATACGAGAAAGACATAAAATAGTTTGATCCCCAGTGGTGATTTTTTCCGATGAGTTGGGGCTGTGTGTTTCCATTTTCCTGAAGGTTGACATAAGCGTGCGGTCTGCCAGTTCTCCATGCTTGCATGTGTGTGTGTGTGTGTGTGTGTGTGTGTGTGTTTCTCACCCCCAAGGAGTGGGTATTTTGATTTTCGTTGGAAAGCTTTTGGAGAGTTTTATGTGGCTGGAATGGATGACTTTTTCTTCTGAGGAAGAATGAGAAATGCATATTTGAGTAGTAAATTGTCAAGGCTTTGATGCCGCCCTAATCCAGTTTTATGTTGAGGAAGTAGAATTAACATCAAAAGTTTCTATAAAAACACACTTTTTTGTGGTTAGGGTTTTCTTTATCCTTTTAGGGACAACTGATTTAAAAGAGCTTTGGGTATTGTCAGGGACTTAGTCTATGGAGACTCTTTAGCCTAGCCCAGTTGTTAGGAGTCGACATTCAAAATAGCTTGACTACATTCCAAAATATCTCTTAACTAATGGAAACCTTTATGAATGTAGAAATTGCAAGGAAGCTTTCATCTGTAAATATTTTCAAAAGCTTGATTGATTTAATGTGTACCTTTAACATACTTAGAACTTATATCGTATCCTTTATCTCAAAAATACAAAAACTAAAATCTTAGTATGGCTATCCTGTACCCAAATATAGTCCACCCTAAGTCCCAGGATTGGCATAACACTGATTGACTAGTTGAGAATGTATCAGTGAATTAATTTTTGAGAGTACCATCATTTTTGTAATTATGGATCAAATTAAATTAGAGGATGTTTGATTAAATTAACGCTGCTCCTACACTTAATATCCAGAGGACATTCATATATGAATGTCCTCTTGGAGTATTGTAAGGACTAAAACATGCTATGTGGCCATTGAAAACATTATGAGACAATTAGGTGGAGTCAGATGTCATCCCCCTTTAGTGGAGTATGGGGACAGGCATACCCTAAGTGGTCCTTTCTTTGAGGTATTGCGTGTGTGTGTGTGTGCACGCGTGTTTCTTAACCCAGGCTGGCCCAGAACTCAAGGTAGTCTTCCTGCCTCAGCCTCCCAGGTGCTCTGACTTATGATAAGACACTTGTGGTCCCAGTGTCTGTACCAAGAGAGGCACTCTGTGACTTTCATCTCTTACAGCTGCTAGATGTTGCAGTTAAGATTCTTTATCAGCAATTACTCAGCTAGGGTTCAGTAGCGTGAGGTGGAGAAGTTATGAACGTCCCCAGGATCAAGTCTAAGGTGTTGGGATGAATAATTAACTAATCATGATAACATCAGTTTTCATTGTAGAAACAAGTACCATGACTGCTCTTAAAGTAAGAAATATTTCCATTCCTATGTCATTCTATTAAGAAGTAATGTTTTTCCTTTGTGCCTATTTAAATATCTGGGGCTTGTGTGTATAATGTGGAAAGAAGAAAAAACTAGAGCTGTATGATTGCTTTGCTCTTGCGAGGCTTGTTCTTACAGTGCTACAAATATAGAATTGCTTAACACAGGACAGTAGGAAATTCCTTATGTTTGTACTCAAGGGCAGATTTTTTTTAAAATTAAATTATATTTCTTTTATTAGCCATATTAAAAACCCACAGATATTATCCACTCCCCAACCTGAAATATCCATTAGGTGTTGAAAACTAAAATGACCCTGCTGGATCTTGAGTTATTTTTGTATTTTTAGAATTGTTTTTGAGACAGTCTTATTGTAACTCAGGCTGCCCTGGGACTCACTATATTGACCACTCTGGCTTTGGACTGGTGTTCGTCCTGTCTCTGCCTCCTGTGTGCTGGAGTTAATAGACACGATCAACTACACCAGCTCTGTCTTGATTTAATGTGCTTAACAACTTATAGCATTGGATTTGTGTTGTCATTGCAAATAAATTACACTTCACCAGTGAAGGAAGCCTTCTATAGAGAACAGAACATGCTTATTTTTTGATTGTTTTCAACTGCTATTTCATTTAAACCATTAGAAATAATTTCCAATTCAAGTTGTAGATAAAATTTAACATACCGTTTAATATCTTACACTTTCTAAGAATGAATTACGTGTTCCAAACATTATAAATGCTGATTATTCCTGGTTCCATGAAAAGAGAGAATACTGAACTTTCATTTTTGCTTTTTTTTTTTTAAATTCAGTGTTTCTGTAGATAAGAGGAAATGCAAAAAGGTGATTTGATTGCTAGGCCTGAGTAGCAGCCTTGTCGCCTTTCATTAAATGGTCCTTGTATGGACAAAGTACTTGTTAATATTAGGTATCCTGTCTTGGTGGAATCCAGGTGAAGAGTGAGGAAGAGGAAATGGTTGAGTCAAAGCTCTGTCTGGTGGGCAAGTGCATGGGGATACTCACTTTGGGATGCTGAGAGTCGGAGATGGTTCATTTAGTGTGGACTCACTTAACTCCGTTAACTGAGGGAGCCACGGTGTGAACCCCTGTGCTGTCATACCCTGGCCATGTTCTGCTTCTTGTCCATAGGCTCTGTGACTTTCCTGAGAATGCAGACAGGTTCACATGAACACAACAGAGCTTCACAGACACTTGTGATGTTTAATGTCTGCTGGTTGGAAAAGGTGTTAAATATTGTGAGCACTGGTTTTCCTGTCATCCACCCGTTTGACTTTGGCGTTATATAATACTGTTTAACCTAGCAGCGGTCCTTAAAACACTCCCTATTCCCACCCTTCAATTCCAGTGCTGCTTGGGTTTTGACATTTGCTAATAGGCCTCAATTGTCCCTGAGTTAGAGTTCATGAAAAAGAAATCATTTTTTTCCCTCTTACACTTTGTCATAC
Organism: Ondatra zibethicus; assembly: GCA_004026605.1. Lineage (NCBI taxonomy): Eukaryota > Metazoa > Chordata > Mammalia > Rodentia > Cricetidae > Ondatra > Ondatra zibethicus. Next base: position 68,324 of record PVIU01001567.1, on the reverse strand, counting down.
TTGTGGCCTCCTGGCATTTCCCTTTTCCTATATGAATTAACAGGACATTTCTAAAAACCTCAGAGGATTGGGGCTCAGATTTTGCATCTTGCCTGTGGTCAGACATGGAATCAGTGTCAGAAGACAAAAAAGGGATGAAATCTGTGGTACCAGAGAACAAGGAGATTGGAAGGCTGACTAAATCCTGGGGCCAGAGGTTCTTAAAGTTTAGGCCAGAACCACGGACCCAGTTGTCCCCACTGTAGATTGCGCTCTGATTCTCTGAGCCTTTTAACCATGAAAGGTTATGAAACCAAAACAGATTTTAAAAACCTAACAATCACAGTTTTGATTGTGGTAGGTTTTGAATGGGTGGAAAAACGGCTAAACCGGTTCCTGCACCATCACAAGCCTGGTGACCAAGGTCAGTCCCTGGTACTCACATAGCCTAAGGAAAGCACCAGTCCCCCGAAAGTGTCCTCTGGTCTAGGCCTGTGTCCTTTCGCTTGTGCCTATGCATGTACACATATGTTGGTGTGCATGTGTTCACAGGTGCAGAAAAAGTAAGTTAAAAATATTTTGAAACTAGACATTCCCAAAGGAAGAGAAATATAATACACCACAGCATTCATCTAAAGTCTGTTAACATATTAGTTTATGCTTTTGGAATTTTTGTGGTTTTATACATATAAAATGTACACCTCCAAAGATTGGATTATGTTTTTCTAGAGGTCACATTTCTGTGTGTGGCCGGAGGGACTGAACCGAGCGTCTCCCACATGCTCGCCAAGCATCCTACCACTCGTCTGCACACCCACCTTCATTTTACTCTGTCTATCCAAACAGTGTCTCACGACCCAGGCTAGACTTGAACACACTCTACAGCCCCAACTCGTCTTGCCCTTGTGACATTCCTGCCTCAACTTCCAGAGGAGCTGACATTACAACCTCGAGTCACTGGTGCTGGCTGTAAAGTCACATTTTACAACACAGCATTAATCCTTTTCCTTTTGAAAGGACATGAGGATAATGGCATTTTCTTCCATTGGACAGAGTTCCTGTCAAAAGCATGACTGCACCTTAATATTTAATATTAACTACAATATTTAAGCTGAGTACACTATATACCTAAACTATCAACATCTGGGCATCTGAGTTAGGAGAATTAAGAATTTCAGGCCAGTCTGACCTATGTATTGAAACCCTACTTTTAAAAAGAATCCTAGTATTTATATTAGACATTATGAATTTGAAGTGCAATTTTTGACAGAAGTTGTGCACTTGCCTGCCCATGTACATCCTCAGTTTATGGGTAACCCTCTTTCATGACATCCTGGGTGGACTGACATCTTTTTGAGATACTTCCTTATCCAGGGAAATGCTTGGGAGTATTGGGTAATAGGAGTAGTATTCCTATCTCTCAGAATGTTCTCCCTGGACCTTTCTGTCTAAACTCTGCCCTCTATCCTTTTACCATCGAATTCCTGGGCACTTCTCATTGTTGAGATGCTTGCTAAGACAACGTTTTCATCTCAGAAATCTTTTCCTGGAAACCTTCCCTGAAGGACTCTGCTAGATGTTTCTAAAGCCGTGTCATAATACATAGATGCTTCCCTACACAAGAAGGGGTGATGTCTTCGTCCATCCAAGGGAAGATGATATAACAGTGGGTTGATATGCATTGGTAATGCCTAACCTGCCCAACACCCTGTTTTAGCAACACAGTACACTGCTAAGTTTGGGTTTCCCCTCGTGATGGAAGGGCTGACTGGAAATTGCCAAGCATCACAGGAGTGTATCTGATATCTTAGGGCTAATCTGGGAAAAGATAAAAATTCAAAAATCAAAGGAACTTTGCTGCTGAGTGCATATTGCTTTTGCATTATTATAAAGTGGAAAGTTTAGGGTAAAGCTTTTTTCATTCGGGACTGTCTGTTTTGAAATGAATTTCTTGTTTACATCTCTTTGTAAGCATTTTAGAGAAGGAACTTTGTCCTGCTCACTGTGGTTTCCCTCATTCCCCAAGCACTGCATATTATTCTTTCTCTATAAGTAGATGCTTTATGAATTATGAGATGAATGCTAAGAAATTTGGCAGACCAGAAGGAATTTTTTAACTTAAATGACCAAATACGGCAATACTTGGACACCTGAGAGAGCCCCCATTCTGGTGCTGCCGGTTGCAACAGAATTTCATATGACTCCAGAGTGTCGAAAGTTGCGTGGCCAAGTTATAATTCCTGTTTTCTGTCTCTGTATTCAAATTGTGTTTAGGGGGCAGACAGACACATAATGCCGTTGTTTAAGATAACACCGCGGTGTTATCTGACAGAACAGAGATTCGAACTCTTTACTATAGAAATAACCTCTTTAATATAGATAATTAGCATATTTCCTTTGGTAGTGGAGGGTCTTGCTTATCATGATTTAATGTTAGATTAGTTATTATCCAAAAGACTGGCTTAAAAGTGTCTTCCTTAAAGTGCTGACAGGCTGCCTCAGATGCTGGAGTGACTGGGGGTGGGAGTGTGAGGGAAGCTAAGAAGTGAATGAGGACCTGGAGTTCCGTGCCCCGAGTGGGGATTGCACCTAGGGCCTTATGCATGCAAAGCAAGTGCTCTACTGTTGAGCTATAGCTCTTAAATCTCTAGCTGCTCATCTGGGCGTGATGATGCTCCTTTGCAATCCTAGCTCTTGGGAAGCAGAGGCAGGGACATTTCTGCATGTTCCGGGTGGGGCAGCTACATAGTGAACTCCGACTTAGAAAAGACAGCAGCTGCGCTAGCACCCCCTCCCCTCCAGCGGCTCCGTCTTGTGTAGTTGTTTCCAAAAGAATTCATTATTAAATAGAATTTCCAGCCGCTGACTTAAATGAACCTGTGGTTTAACATGAATAAGACTTTATTGGAGTGTATATATTTAAGATATTTAACCTTTATTTTGTGGATTAAGGTAATGCTATTCATAATGCTTATTTTGCCGAACATAGTCTTGGCGGAGCTCCTGCCTCCCTTCTCTCACCCCGTGTTTACCCCAAAGAAAAGTAGGCATTTTGTTGGTTCCTTTACATTTTGCAGCTGAAGGAATTGGGCGTAGGGTAATTTAAAGTAGGTTAGCGTTTGCACAAGACAGTACAGCTGTAGTTCAGTACAAGTCAATGTTTACGAAAGGTTTAAGGACATTGGTTCAACTGGCCTGACCAGAGTGATTGGGAATATTTGTGGACAGGGAGGGATTGCTGAAGGGATGTTTTCCAGGGTCAGTACTGAAAAAAGTCTACTGGTTGAGAAGAGAGGTGCCAGGGCCCAGTGCAAAGCATAATAGTTGGAAAATCATGTACCATGGCTCTGGAATCCTTAGGCAAATATTTGGCTAATCCTTTTAAATTCCCCCATCATACTCTGCAGCATTAAAAAAAGAAATCTAAGTAAAATTTCCTTAATTTTGAAAATATTTTGTAATTCTGTACCTGGGTTTGCTTTTCTGTAGCTTGTGCATTAATAGGTGACTCTTGCTATAAGATAATGGCCACCGATTTAGTCAGTTTATTTTAGGCGAGTATTGACATGGGATATTTTTATTTCATTTCTGAAATACCGTTTTCCTGTACCTCGGTGAACACCGGTAAGAAATATGATAATAATGATACCTATTTTAGTATTTGAGACAAGGTCTCACCCAAAGACACAGTCTAGGCCCCTTCACTAGAAATCTTCCTGGCTTAGCCCCCAGCCCCCAAGAGTCTGGATTAGAGGTGCACGTCACCACAGTCACCCAAAATTATACTTTTAGAAATGTATTTTTGTATGTGTGTGTGCAGTGTGTGTTATGTCTGAGTTCTGTGTGAAGGTGCTCGTACGCCAGGGTACATGTGTGGCTAGCAGAGGACAGCCTCAGGCGTTGACTCTCTCAGTCTTTCATCTTGCGTGAGACATGTCTCCTTGCTGCTTCCCAGTGTGCATACTGGGGTGGCTGGCCTGGAGCTACCAGGGGCTTCTCCTTTCTCTCCCACCCACATCCCCAAAGGAGTACGGGGATTACAAACGTGTGACACCACATTTGGCTTTCGCTGGGCTCCAGGGATCTGCAGTTAGCTCATCAGACTCTACCAGAGGCCTGTGTCCTGGCCACGGACTGTATTAATGTCTTTTTGTCAAGATCCCTTATCCCAACTTTTATTTTTTTTGTATGTGCTGTAATTGAGGTTTCCTCTTACACTTACCTTCGTGGCTGCCTGACACTGCCCTTGTTGTCTTCATCTCAGTTCAGCATGTCAAAGCAAACCATTTCCTCTTTAGAACAAGCTTTTTCCTCTGGTCTTTTCCTGAACAAAGCCCTATCTGAGCCAGAAATGGGAGTCATAGTCTCTGACTTCACACCGCCAGACGTGCCAGACCTCCTGAAGTCCCCACCCACCTCTATCTAGGAGTTGCCTTTGGCACCAACCTCTCCAGTTTCCATTGACCCATTGACCTTAATTTAGACCACTAGCACTTTAATAGAGTGGCCTTTAAGAATTGTGATTATCATATTCTAACCCATTCAGTTTCTTTACTAATTGATTTAAATTAATTTTTATTTGTTTGTTTATTTACTTATTTATTATTCTTTTTTGAAGATAGAATCTTGCTATGTAACTCTGGCCCAGAGCTTGCTGTATACATAATACAGGCTAGTGTGGAATTTGGTGCTATCCTTCTGTCTCTGTAGGGCACTGGGATTACAGGCATGCAGTACTATACCCAGCTTTCTTAAATGTTTCCATAAGCATAAATTTGATCATACATGCCTGTTCAGCAGTTCTCAAATGTGACCATAGGTTCCCCCCACTGCCGCCCCACCAACCTTAAATTCCTGGTTTGGCTTTCAAGAACCACTTTCCATGTCCTATCCAGCCGTATTTGGGACGTCTCAGGCTTCTGAACACTAACCTTCTCTTGTCTGCTCGCTGACCCCCATCTCTCCACACTGAAGAGCAGTTTGATTAATTCAGCAGACGGCCCTTCAAAGCTTATTGATAGTAAAAAAATGTTTCACTTGCATAATGTAGTTTGGATATCAAGATTGTGGATTTCAGTTTCATAATGATGAGTTCGTTTTGATTTCGTCGCCCAGGAGCAGCATGTCCACTCGTTCAAATATATAATGCAGTTGAACAGAGTAAGCGCGAGAGGACAGAATAAAATGGGATAGGATAAGCAAGCGCATACCTGTCTCCGTCTGTTACTGCCTATCTGTAAACCTCAACACTGAAAGTCTTAGAGTTTCTTACTGTTTGCATATTGGCGAGAATGAGTTTGGCTGAGCTACTGAGTGCAGGATGACCGAGCCTGACACGATGGCTCAGTGGCAGAGAGCGCACTTTCCTCCCATGCTCCATCTGACCCAAACTGAAGTATTAAGTTCAGGACGACAAATGGCTCCATATCCAGTTTAACCGGGGGTGGGGGCAGCTACTGAAACATAGGGCCCACAGGTCAGTTCTCTTCTGTACAGAATTAGCAGGCCTCCACTCCAAGTTTATCTCTCCGCACTTTAAAATGTAGGTTGAAAGATGAATTTTCAGCCAGCTTTGAAGTGCTCTGCGTATTTTGACCACGGTAGTAGAATGTGCTGGCCCCTGCTGGGTATACTATAGTCCCAGTGTTCAGAAAGTGGAGTCTGAAGGTTGCCAGGTTCTTGCCCAGCCTGACTGGGGTGTGTAGCAAATTGAGGGACATCAAAGCTTGGCTGCATATTGAGACCCTGTCTCAAAAAAACCAAAGCAACCAACCAAACAACAACAAGCACTAACTTTTGTCATTCTTTTTTTCAATTGTAGCAACTCTTTTTAAAATCATTTATTAAAATAATTGCATTTGAAATGCGGAACCTGAGGCACAGAAATAATATAACTATATTTTCTGGCCTTTCATATTTATCAAAAATACTGGAAATATAAAAGAAAAACGTGATGAGATATTATTTTCAGGCATATGGCTTCCAAAGGCTTAAGTATAAGTCAAAACCAGAGCAAGTTACAATGGTTCCAGAGAGACTCATTGATATTTTGTGTAGACACTATCGTTCTAGTTCCAATTAGTGAGCCTAGATCTATATAGTGAATCTTTTCTCATGTTTCTTTACGCCAGAGTGATATTATTTCCTATATTATATGAAAGCATTTCCCAAACCGTTTTATGTGATGTTAGGGCTGTGTCCAGATATGCCAGGGAAATGCCGGCTTGGTTGTTATTAAACCATTTTAATGGTTAGAGTCCTAGAAACTTTTATATAATGGTGCACATTACATATATCCAAGAGGTGAATGAAGTATTCAGGGTTGTTCATACTTACTTGATTACGGATCTAGACTGTCTCAGGAGAGTTGGTTTATGGAAAAGGCTTTGGCAGCCTCCGAGTCTTATTCATTGAAATTAGTTTTTGGGTAAACAACAGAGTGCTGTGCATGGAAATGGCAGATTCTTATTGAACACTGAAGAAATGGTTTTGTAGCATCTTTTTCAACAAGTTTGCTTTATGACAAAGAAAGTATTGATTAAAAGGCATCTGGCTTTTCATGGATTTATTTTTGTGGTCCTTTCTCCTCTCCCTAATCGTGCCGAGTTCATTTATGATAAGGGCTCTCTGCTCTTCTTACTTATCAAAGTCCTGAGCTTAGTAGAGACATCTTTCTTGCATGATTAGAAGTCAGGCTAAAGGAAGTGTTGGAGGCAGATAATGGTTCTGGAGCAGAAGTGCTCATTATGTCCTTTAAATTCTGTTCTGCGGCTGCAGTAGATGTCTTAGTGGAGCATCCTTTGGAGACATTCATGATGAGGGAACTCTGGAATTTGTCCAGAGAGTTCTTTTCTTTGATAAATTACATTGATGGGAAAAAAAAGACAAGCTGTGAGGGAAAATATCCATTTGGTTTAAATCATTTCCCTCAAGCCACCAATTGGGAAATTTAGTGAAGAATTTAAAAACCTTTCTCAAGACCTTTCAACACTGATGGGGAAGAAAATGATCATGTTTTAAGTTACAGACTAATTGTGTTTTTGAGACAGGATCTCATTACATGGCTCAGGTTGGCCTGGAATTCCCCATGTGTCTACCTTAGCCTCCCATTTGCTCGCAGGACAAGTGCACAGTGTTTCACGTGCCCCTTTAAAAGGTAGCGCCCGTATTTAACCTCAGGAAGCACTGTGTCACTTTAGTTGTACTTGACTGGAGCCCAGAAGCCCTTACTTTCTGGTACACTGTGGTGGGCACAGGGATTCACAGGTATTTTAGATAGTTCTTGATTACGGTCAGTGTCTTCATATAAAAATGCTCCATGGACTTTATGATTCAGTGAAACCACAGGCACCTAACCATGACAAAGAATTCATTTGCTCTATGTTTCTTATTTGAACGTGTGAAATTTTAACTGAATGAATTTTTTTTATGACATCTCATGAGTCAGCACACACGCACATATACACACATTCTCTCATGCACACAAACGCTCACATGCACACACGCACACGCATGCACACACACTCCTCCCACACCCCTTAGTTTTGTTTCCTATTGCTGTAATGAAATACCCTAACAAAAAAAATCAGGGAAGAAGAGATTATTCTATCTCACAATTCCAGGTTACAGTTCATTATTACTGAGGGGAAGTAAAGCCAGTAGGAGCTTGAAACAACTGTTTACATCACAGTCATGAGCAGAGAGAATTGATGAATAGATGCGTGCATGCTGGTATTCACTTTCTCCTCTCTTACGCAGACCAGACCCCAACCCAGGGAATGATGCTGCCCACATTGGGCTGGTCTTTCCACCTAAGTTAAAGTAATCAAGACAACTCCCAAAAGATAGACACGTCCACACACTATCCTGGTCTAGATAGTCTCTTGTCAGGATTTTATTCCAGACTATTCTAGGTCAGTGGTTCTCAACCTGTGGGTCTTGACCCCTTTGGTGGTTGCATATCAAATATCCTGATTATCAGATATTTACAGTACCATTCATAACCATAGCAAAATGACAGGAAATAGCGACAAAAATAATTTTATGGTTGGTGCTCATCACAACATGAGGAACTGCCTTAAAAGGTTGCAGTATTAGGAAGGTTGAGAATCTATGGTCTAGACTATGTTAACAACCAAAAACTAAGACTAAATTTCATACCTTGTCATTGATTTTAAGAGCAATCTTAAGGTTTTGACTGTCTACCTAGGTTTAATACTAAAATCTGCCAGGTAGATAAAGCTGATATAGTAATCATTTCTCATTAAAATGTATCACAACTGACATGAGAGGAGAAAAAAAAACTTCCACGAAAAAGCAGCTATTATTTTATTAACATAACAATTTGAAATGATTTCTGTAATGAGTGGTCAGATTTATTTTTAGGTAACTGAGGAAAAGTTTGACTAATTCCCTGAGCCAAATTCTTGTAGGGAGAAAAGCAGCCTAGTTGGGACGGTGATTTCAGTGTGACTTAATTAGGTGATTTCAGTGAGATTGCTATTCTTGGTTGAATTTGGCTCCAGACTGGTAGGACTTGGGCCAAGAAACACTTTAAACTTAATTTTTTGAAATTGTACTAGTCTAATTTAAAATGTGCTTCTTGTGTTGACTTCCTATGCCATTAGTTTAACATTTCCTGGACCCTCAAAGAACTGGGGGTTCTTGATGTCTTAATGCATTCAGCATCCTTTCTAACTGTGGGCAGTTTTCAGGGGGTGAACAAAAGATTGAGTTGTGGCAGGAGTTTAAAATCTTAGTGTTTGACACAAAATTATTTGCAGTTTCTGAGTACATTTTGAATAATGCCACACTTTAATTGTATCTTTAATTGATCCAATGCCAATACATCCTCAATCTGTAAAGATTCGAAGCATAGAATACTTTAAAAAGATTTATTTGTGCATGTGTGAGTACCTGCATGTATGTATGTGCACCTTGTATGTGTGTCTAGTGCCCAGAAAGGCCAGAAGAGAGTGTTAGATCCTTGGGAACTGATGTTGCAACTGGGTATGATCTGCCATGTGGGTGCTGGGAGCTGAACCTGGGTCCTCTGCAAGAGCAGCAAGTCCATATAACTGCCAAACCACCTCTCCAGCCTTAAGGCTTTTTTAATATTACCAAAGCATAGAAATTTGAATCAAATAAATGTAAAATAAATTATTTTTATGAAATAAAAATACCTTGGCACAAAACTAAAATGGATAATCTGTGTTAAGTATATGGAGACGAATTGAAATTTTATATTAATAGAAATCCACTACTGGTTATCGTCATATATGATTCTAATCTAAACAATAAGTAATTATTTAGTATTCTAAGAAATACTAGCAACCTTTATAAAAAGTCTATACCCTTCTGTGGGCCACCTACCGTGGCTAGGAAATATATTAATATGTAAGATGGACTATCACTGAGTAAGAACAAATGATGTAATAAACTTATGTGTACACAATTTTAATGCATAGCACCAGTGCCTTCATTTAATTGCATGTATTCTTTTCAGAGGGAGAGTCTCATCAGGCAATCCCCGCTTTCCTCAGATTCCTTGCAACCCTCCTACCTACCTTGTCCTATTCAGTGTTGGGATCCAGGTGTTATTCATATGCCTGGTTTATGAATTAATTTTCCTCCCCAAGAGCTTGCTGCATTATGCCTATTTCATGCACTTAGTGAAGAAGAGCATTGATGGAACCTGGCATGCGCTACAGGTCTGCAATCCTAGCACTTAGGATGTGGAGGCAGGGAGTGCAGGAGTTCAAAGTCACCCTCAGCTACGTGACCAATTCAAGGCCAGTCTGGACTACACGAGCCCCAGTCCTCCCCTCAAAAACAAACATTCAGACAAACAAACAAACATGGATTTGTTATATATACACTCCAGTTTTATTAGCTTTTCATATTGTAGTTACTTAGATACTCCCCCACCGTGTGTGTGTGTGTGTGTGTGTGTGTGTGTGTGTGAATACAGGCATATGTTGGGTTTCGGGGATAGTCTCAGGTGGCTGTCCTCACCTTATGCCTTCACAGCAAGAGTTTTACCCATGGCTGTCCCCCAGCCTCAGTGCTTGAATTTTAGGGATAGTTTCTAAGTGGAAAGGGAATCCATGTGGTAAGAAATACACCAGAATGAATTTGACCTGGTGCTTTCCACCTTGAATCCTGGATAATGATGAGTTTGAGACCAGCCTGGGCTACCCAGTAAGACTATATCTCAACAAAACAAGACAGAGTCATCAAATTGGATTTGAGTAAAGAAGTAAAATGTGCTGTGGCACCGATCCAGTCAGCCCTGAACACTGCTGGCACTGAGCTCTGCCAGGGTTTTCGTAAGATCTATGCATTGCTGTGAAAATACAAGCAGGAGTTACTTTTGTAGCCCGCTTAAAGGCATGCAGATTTCTTGAGTGTTAGGAATGTCACCAGTGGCTGAAATAAAATACCCAGAGAATAAACAGATAGGCTACTTATCTTGCAAACTAACGTTATAGGTAATTCCCCACAGTAGAACAGAAATAAGTTCTACTTCCAGCTTTAAAAACAAAACAAAACAAAAAAAGCAACTGTATTATGGCTGCAAGAAGAAATGAATGAGTCATGAATATCTGATCCCATTATACACAAAATATTTTTCCTTAATATTTTTAGTAATCATAACTTAATGACCCTTAAAACACAATAGAGCACTTGAGATCTCTCCCTGCCCATATCTTTTTTTTTCTGGATTAAAATGAATTGAGTTTTACCTTAAATATCTTAACTGTTTACTGTCAGCTGACCTGCAAGAAATATACTGTTTAATCATGACCCACTGAGAGCTCACTATGTAGTCCAGGCGCCAAGGATCTGAAGGCAGTTCTGCCCAGCCTCCCCAGTGCTGAGATTGCAAGCCTGGGCTCCCTCTCCCTGTCTGTGTCTGCAGCAGCAGCTTTACGTGTGGGTTACTCTTGCAGCCTAGAGCCCTCTCGGAGGTAAAGGACTGAGTTGAAAAAAAAAACAAGTAAAACAAACACAAAAAAGCAAGCAAGCAAGCAAGCAACCAAGCAAGCAAACAAACAAACAACAACAACAAAAAAACGAAGCTCTTCTGTGATTGTTAACTGGAAACAGTTTCTTACAGTTTCCATGCCTACTGGTCTAAGACACACAGCCTTCCGGCCCCATCTTCTCCCTTCTTCCCCTCATTCTGCTTGCCCAGTCTTCTGTTTGCAGTGTTAATGGACAGCAGCTTGGTAGAATTGTGCCTGAAGTGGTAGATTTTCTTGATGGCTCTAAATAAACAGGATTTGGCTTTGTGAGATTGTTCTAAAAATTATTTATTATCTATCTATTATTTGTCTAATGTCATCTATCTGTCCGTCCGTCCGTCCGCCCGCCCGCCCACCCACCCACCCATCCTTGCATCCGTCCATCACGTGCATGTGTGTCTAAATTTGCCACAACAGTGTATTTAGAAGACAACTTGTGGGAACCAGTTCTCTACTCCTCAGGTCATCAGGTTTGGAGGCAGAGCGCCTTTACCTTTGGCTGAACCATCTTGCTGGCCCTTGTGATGCATATATACAAATTTGGTAGCTTCAAACCGTAATTTTTTTTCTCCTATTCCTAATTTATAGTGATGGCTCTGTCCTGACAAAGCAGCTAAGTGTCATGCATAGTGCCATCTGTCATCTTGGCAGATGGCTGTGCTTAGGTGGCTGGAGTTTGCCATGTGATCAAGGTTATGCCGTTGGAAACTCATTTTTCCCAACTCTGGTTACATTATTCGCCTTTATGGCTGTTGGAAAGAGGGTTTTATTTAGTAGCCGAAGCCGTCCTATAACTTATTCAGTTTATAGCCTAGAGTTATCTTGAATTCATAGCACTCTTTCTGCCTCAGTGTTCACTGGCTTGGCCACCACTCACCGTCTAGACTTTTCTAGAGTGGAGAAATCTGGACCTAATATAGGGCTTGGTGAAATACACAGAGGACCTGGGGCTGAATGTGTAGTTTGATGTCACATCCTTCACTTGTAAATTATTTATCTCATTTGAATATGAATTAAAAGCTCTTCCACCAGGAATAGGAAAGTAACATTTTGCTAAGCTAAATTTTAATGAGCACATCTGGATGTTTTCGTTGTCACTTACCATTTTCAATTTATGTGCTAATACTTTCCCTTCTGGATAGAAGGGACTTGGTGTCTTATGCGATAATGGCTTTATTATTGTAGATGAGGTTTACCATTTCACTTATTTTACTTGTATGATTGTGTGTGGGTAGGGCACACATATGTGGCTGTCAGAAGGTAACTCTTGGGAGCGGGTTCTCTACTTCCACTGTGGAACTTGGAAATCAAGCTCAGGTGGTGAGATTCGCAAGGGAAGCCTTTGTAAGTGCGGAGCCATCTCATCAGTCCATCGTTTTAAATAGCATGTATTTTAAGTTATAAAAAGCTTTGTAACTGTTTGAGGGGCTGGGAAGGTGGCTCAACTGGTATTGCTGAGGAGCTAAGTTCAGATCCCAGTACTCACAGGTACAGGAACACACACCTATAACCCCAGTGCTGGGAGTGAGGGGAGAGGAGTCACAAACAAACTAGTCTCCGGAACTTCTAGCAGTGTGGGAGACCCTGCCTCAAAACATAAGGTGGAAGGCCACAGAGATGGCTGGGTTAGGGCATGTGCCGATCTTGCAGACCTGAATTGGTTCCCAGAACACATGTCTGGTGCTTACAGCTACCTAACTCCAGCGTCAGTGGATCTGACGCCCTCCTCTCTTCTCCGTGAACACTGCACTGACAACCTCCCCACAGCCCCCCCAATTCAAAAATAAAAATATGGTAGAAAGCAATTGAAGAAAGATACCCATTGCCACCCTTTTGCTTCCATAGACATGTGCAAGCTATTGTGCCCACGTGCCCACACATGCACACTCCCCTAGGACACACGTACACAAAAAATGCCCTTCAAAGCATGGAGATGTTATGTGCTTGCTGGTATAAAATTAAGCCCGGAGGCTTTATACTATTTAAAATTTCAAATTAGGTCATGTAAGTGTTTTGTCGGACTTTGAATTTATAAGAAGCTTCCTCACAAAGAGTGAATGATGAGATAGATTTTTATTTCACTGTTTAGTGGACCAGAGGTGAACCCAGAGTAATAACGTTATTTTGACGTTAGTAAACTGTTTTGCTGAGATTTCTTACATCTGAGTGGCAGCCTGGTTTTTCCCCCTTCCTGAACGAATATTGGAACATATGGTCTAATAAGCCTGTGTACATTGGGGAGAGCAGGATAGAAGGCTTCAAGTCAGGACTGACCTGGAAAAGCTTTGGTCCCAGTTTTTGTGGATCAGGATGGGAAAGGCTTCATGGGCATTCTAGAAGCCCTCGGAAGGTAATGAGTGCAGAGTGGCTGCAAAATGCCGAATCCCTCATGAAGAGCCTGGGGAGTTTCTGTGGTTCATGCAGCAGGGCCTCAGATTAAAGCCTTCCATCCATGCAGGCAATGCCTTACACTGGGTCGCCCTGGATTGGGAACACTCATTTACTGGGAGGAAGTCTTTAACCCCTTCTCGGATGGTCCATCAATCTCTGAGTACTGTAAATACATTTTCCCTCCGGCTATTTCACAAGGACACTGAGGATTAATTAAATTTAAAAGAAACTAGTGCAGTGAACACCCGGGAGACAGCAGGGCTGTTTATCATTTTCTCATCATTCTTTCCTTATTCATCCAGTTCATAAATATGTGTTGAGTTCAAATTATAATGAAGGAATGGCACCAGGTGCTCTAACTGCAGATACAAAGATGAAGGCCTAAGATGACATCTGCTCTCTTTATGTGTTCTTATTTTATTTTAAAGTTTTAAAAGTTGTACTTTATTATTATTGTGTGCATATGTATGTGAGAATGTATGGGGCACGTGTGTGTGTGGAGGTCAGAGGACAACTTGGACAATTAATTCTCTTCTTCCATCTTCGTGCGTGTTCTAGCCATCTCAAGCTTAAATGGTCAGGCATGGTGGCAAGTGCCTTTACCAACTGAGCCACCTTGCTGGCCCCTCCTCATTTTGTTTTTAAAACCCCTACGACATGGGTATACAAGGTTATAGCATTGCTTGTATCAGCAAGAGTTGGTCTTTGATTGACATCATGGTAACATGTTTACACTTTGTATATTCATGTTTTCTTTTGGAATTTTAAAGTTCTTTCATGCCATAAAATATGCATAGAATCAACTTATGCTCTTTTTCTTCTGTATTTTAATCAGTGCTGTATGAATCTTTTCTTGCCAAAACAGTGAAAAATATATCTAGTATTATTTTGCATGGCACATTTAGGCTTTAGTTTTTGAGGTAGAATCTCATGTTGCCAAGACTAGCTTTGAATTTGTTGTGTAGCTGAGGATGCCCCTGAACTAATCCTTCTGCCTTCATATTCCTAACACTTGGGTTACAGGTGTCTACTGCCAAGCTTGGTCACTATGGGTTATAAATTTTTTTACAGAAAGATTTTATTTTTAATTATTGGAATGCATGTTTATCTGTGTGTGGGCATATATGCATGTGAGCACAAGTGTCTGGAGGTCAGAAGGTGTTGGAGCTGAAGTTCTAGGCAGTGGAGAGATGCTATACATGGGTACTGGGAACCAAACTCAGGTCTTCTACAAAAGCAGTATGTGTTCTTAACTGCTGAGGCCTCTCTCCAGCAAATCATAGGCTTTGTGCAAAATCACTAGGACAAATTTGGAGAAAAGGAAGTCTCTAATTCTCTAAAATAGCATTAAAGTAGACATATACTAATCGACAGACTGAATTAAAACTTGTTAATTATTGAACGTTTTATTTCAATAAACATAAGCTATTTTAGAAGAGTGTATCCTATTTCCCAGGGAGGCATGGGTGATTTTTCAGTTGGTGCTTAGAACTTGACTTTTGTTAGTTTAATAGTTTTACGTATTTATTTGTCTAATTGTTTATTTGGAATAAGGCGCTTTAAGTATAGCCCAGCCTGATTTGAACTCCCGGGCCGGCCATCCTCTCCCAGCCTCCCGAGGAGCTGGGCTTAGAGGTGTGAGCCATTGCACCTGGCTTCGGCTTTATTAAATGAGTATTTGAATGAGTGACTTGGACTACGGGCCTGAAAATGTTAACTCTTCATTTTCGTTAAGCACATGGAGTTAAGTTTGTAGGGTGTGTCTGAGTCTCCCTGATGGCTTTGAAAAGACATAAGGATACCCTGAATTAAGTATAGGAGGAAGGAGGAGAATTTCTTTCCTTGATTAGTTGTCAGTTTGTGCTATTTATTTATTTACTACTGAGACAGGATCTTGCTACATAGCGCAGGATGGCTTCAAAATGGAGCCAGAGGTGTGAGTTGCCACAACCAGTATGGCTTGTGCTTTTGTAAAATGGAGACAGAGGTTCTGAGGTCAGTCGCCTCTTCACTGTCCAGTAGACTGGTGAAAGGGAGCTGAGGCTGGGAGTGCTGGGTGTGTAAAGCAATCTTGGGCCTCACGTCACAGATAGAAAGCTGTGGAGGTCTAATAATGCTGGAACAAAAGAAAAATTACAGGCTCAGAATTACTACATTGAGACTAATGGTAAACGACAACCGAGATGTTCTATGTATTCATATATTCTATTTGTTTTCAACTTCAATAATGTTATAAAAAGGATAGAATACCTCAGTCTAGTTTTGATAGCATTGGCATCTGACTTCTGCTTACATTGTGTGGTCTTCTGCCAGAGAACTTAGGGCACTATTTTAGATGTAATCTGATGGTTTCAGTGAACCAATCTCTAGGACTCAGCTTTCCTTGCACAGCCCTAGCAGGGACCTTAAGAAAACTCTTGTTAATCAGGACCGCTCTAGGGAAAGCAGGGACATAGGACATGCTGTAGATGGCATGACTCGCTCCCCGTTCTGTCTCTGACATGGGGAGAGGGACAGGAGTGAATGCCGTCTCTTTGTGGGATGCTAGGCCTGTCAGCCTTCCCAGTGACTGGCTGTAGTCTGTCTCTTGACGGTTGTAGTCTCTGCTCTTTCAGCCCCGTGTTTCACTTATAGTTACTGCAGACCACTTCCTCAGAAATATGTATTTTATAATGCCCCCTTTCAGTCTCTTTGTGTTTGGTGTAAACATACTATTTGGAGTAAATTAGCAAAGGAAGCCCTGGTTTTTGGGATAGCAGCCTGCTTGCGTGTCCTATCGCATACCTCTAGTAGTGCCTCCCTTAGCCAGTGCCAGGGCATCCAACCTCACTCTGGTTTAAGTGCAATAGGTTTCTTGTTTATCTGACTCCAGTTTCTCTAGTTCATTGGCTTTTCGAGTTGATCGGTTCTGGGCTTACCCTTGTCATCAAGGATTTTGTTTTCGTTAGTTTCTTTAGCTCTTGCCTCCCATGTCAGCTAGTGCTGTTTCCCAGGGGGACTGCAGAACAGCTGCCTCCAGCTCTCTCTCTTCCACGTCCAGACGCTCCCAGTCCCAACCCTAGAATCAGGTCAGGGCTGAAATGAGCCACTACTAAGTCCGCCTTTCCTGTTTTGAGACAGGATCTTTCTGTGTAGCCCATGTTGATGCCTGTCTCCCAGTCCTTTTGTTTGACTTTCCTAATTGCTGGGATTAGTATGCTCAGACTAGCAGGAACGCTTCTATCCTTCTAAAGGATAGATATTGGTGATGCAGCCATATAACACCGGCCACAGTGAGGGCTTCATCATCTCTGTTTTCTAATATTTCTTCTTGGTTTGGAGAATTCTAGGAAGCTGCGGGATTTATCCTGTGCTGCATGAGAATAGTTCATCATAACATATCTTGACTCAGATAAAGCTCTCTCCTTGATTAGAGTGTGCTCAGGATACATTTGTAACCAGTACCAGCGAGTCTGCCTCAGGCCTCAGAGAAGCCTGGAGTGGGCAGAGCAGTGCATTAAGAAGAGCTTCGTAAATGGAGTTTCATCAGAAGTGGCGTAACAAACCACCCCTTCCCAACTCATGACTAGAGGATAATGATGAGAAAAGGTTTTATTTTGCGTAATTCTACAAATCACATAAAATTTCTATGATGTCTTTAACTTAGGTTTCATACCCATGGATTTATGTGCTCTAAAAGGTGTGGTGATGTGATATGAATTAAATTATGAGATAATTCTCATCTTTGGGTAAGGTGAAGTTATGGAAGTTCTCAGTTACAGTTTATACGATGCTGTGAGAATAACCATAACTTGAGTTGTTTGAGTTGTTTCTTTTTGCCGGAGGAGGGCATGGTGGGAGAGACAGTATCTTGCTATGTACTTCAAGATGGGCTCAGATTTACTAAATGACCCAGGTTGGTCTGGAAATGGCAGCAATCAGCTAAGAACATTAAGGATCTCATCATTTATTACTGGTTGCACTGTGGCCAAAAGTACTCAGACAAGAGAATGGTGGTTCAGGTGTCTCTGTTCCTGTTCGTGACAAGTAGAAAAGATGTTTTAATATAGTCATGTTTTCTTGATGAGTTCTCCAGGGATGCTATGCAGTTCTTGGGGGAAGCATAGTCTTCCAGGAATGTGTTCTCTAAACTGTGTGCCGGCTACTTGTTCATTTTCCTCACCCCATCCACTTTCGTCAGCTCTCAGAGCATTTGATTTCCTTGGCATTTGGTGAGCATGCCTTTGGTTATTCTGTGACAAGCAAGCAAGTCCAAAATTAGAGCCTCTTAGGTCTACTGAGTTTTATTTTTTTCCCTTTTCTGTCCATGTTGGTGTGGGCCTCTACTCTATTTGGCCATCCATGGAGTCAGTTGCGGCAACACCTATGTGTTAATCCAGCAACACCGCATTAGCATAGCTGTTTTTCTGATCGGCATGACAAAACCAACAGAACTCCCAACCAAAGAAACACAGGGAGAGAAGATATTTTGACTCTTGGTTTGAGGGTCCAGCATCATGGCGGAAGACATGGTGGCAGGAATGTGAGATAGCCGCTGGTTCTGCAGTCAACAAGAGAGTGACAGATGCTGAGGAATGCGCATCCCCCCCCCAGTATGGTGTTGTACCTCCCAGTTTAGGGTCGGTCTCCCCACATCTCTTAACCTAGTCGAGAAACTCCCTCACAGACCTGCTCAGAGGTTTGTCTCCTAGGTGACTCAAGATCCTCTCAAGTTGATAATCTTGCGTTCTCTTTGGTCTCCATCAGCGAAACAAATGAGAGAATTCTGCGTGCAGCCTTTATTACCTCAGCCTAGCAGTGACACTACTTCCACTTCCATTTCTGGACGAAGGGGTCACATTATCATGTAGATGTGGGCAACTCTAAGAGTTGTAGGAAAGACAGCAGAAGACTGTGTGGTCAGCATTTTTACATCTGATACTAGCCGAAATGTTTCTAGTTTCTGAATACTTCATAAGGTTGGTGAAGAATAATTCATTTCTTTGCCTAATACCTCAGGTGTTAGAAGGAGCTCAGTGCCCACA
Organism: Ondatra zibethicus; assembly: GCA_004026605.1. Lineage (NCBI taxonomy): Eukaryota > Metazoa > Chordata > Mammalia > Rodentia > Cricetidae > Ondatra > Ondatra zibethicus. The sequence continues at coordinate 49,903 of PVIU01001567.1, read as the reverse complement.
GATTCAGTTAACACCTGGAGCATATGTTACATGGTGCACCCAGCTTGCACGTGCTTTCTATAGGAGGAGTCTTTGGGAAGCAGGATTCTAGCTCAAGACTGCAAGTGTTGACATTTTTAGTTCATTCTTAGCTTCCATTCTGTATCAACAGCTCTGATCATCTGTAAGGCTAGTAGGTAGGTGCTCCTCCACTGTTTGTCTATCCCAAGGCTACTAATTTCGCAGCCTTACTATTACAGGCACTCCCCTGTAACCACACTCTGGAACTTGCTGTCCCCTGCAATTGCTTCAACTACGGTATAGCTTACACAATGTGCCTGAGTACTTGACCATCACGTTCTTTATTGCCAATGCACATAATTACTACCAATTCATCAAGGTCATTGTGCTCATAACTCCTCTGCTTTTTAGCAATGTCGAGTTTCACCCTTCCTCTTTTTTTTTTTTTTTTGTAAAGCTGTGTTCCATCATTTTAGAGAATCATTTTGTCATGATCCACTCAGCTGCTTGTTTGGGGCAGGGCATAAAACTGCATCTACAGGTCCATTCATATCTTCTACCCCCAATGCTCAGGCTACTTGACATTTATGGAAACAGAAGCTTAGTCATGACAATTCATTAATTAATTTCATAAAGTATTAATTTATTAATAAATTATGATTATTAATTTATTAATTAATAAAAATTATTAGTACATTCTTATGTATTCTCCAATCCCAATGGGGCCCTCACATATCAGACACTAAGTTGATGAGAGAATATGGAAGAATGAGAAAGAAGCATCATTTACCACTCAGCTCCTTGCATGTAATATCCTATCCTTCCTCTGTCTCCCCTTTCTCTGTTTCTCAAATTTCTTGTTTCTTTACCTTCCTCTTGGTAAGTACATCAAACTGGACGCTTGATAAGTTACTAGAAGTTGGTGACTTCTTGTCAGATACTTACAGCTCAGACGTTTCATCAGTGATCTTTTCTTTCTTTCTTTAGGCCTGAGTGATAAAGAAACTAATGCCTAAAATTGATCTTGAGTCCTGGACGCTGTTCTCTGATTTATCCATCTTTTGCCCAGCTTTTTGTTACTAGCCCTTTCCTGTCTTAAGAAACAGAGCAGAGAATGTCTCCAGTCTTCACCTGTCTTTACCCACATCAAAAATCTGGTGCTGTCCAAGATGCCTGCCCTTATCACCAAGGAAGCACAAATAATCATCACATGCTTGCTGGTTTTAATTTCTTGATCACAGCCAACTACCTGTAACAGAGGTCCATCACCATCACCACCACTTCTTGCATTGATTGGTCTAACTGTCCTTTTCAAACTAATGTCTCCTTATCCAGGTTTGCTTCATTCCATTTCAGTCCATGCATAGGAAAACAGTCTTTCTTAGGTACACACATGATCATGTTACTTCCTTCTCTTAAGACTTTTCCCAGCTGCCTCTAACTGAAGAGTCAAATCCAAATTCTTTGTCATGCTGCTCAGATGTGCTTTTGTGGTTCAGCTTAGCCACATATCCCCTTTGATGTATGTGGGCCGTTGCCATGGTGCACATGTGGAGGCCAACCTGAGGGAATACGCTCTCCTCTTTCACAATGTGGGTTTTGGGGATGAAGCCCTGATAAAAATACTCTCAGTTTTTGACGTCACCTCTGTCGTTCTCATGTGTGCTGTGTGCCAAGTTCCACAGTGATGGTGATGGCAGACCAGGGCTGAGGAGTAGCAAGTGAGGGCTTCACCTTCACGAAGGGACCGACATCAGTGTGGGAGTGGGTTACTACTGAGAACAGAATTATTCAATGCAGGTTGAGCTTTTTCTTAAGACTCTTGTGTTCTCTTCCTGACATGGGCTGATGTGTCATGAATGCCCTCACTAGATGCCCACTCTACCTTGGCTTTACCAGTTGTGACATCCCCCCAAACAGATAGATTCCTCAGTCTCACATGCTCTGCAACAGTAACACAAAGCTGGCAGAAACAATCTGTGAAGGGAAGAGTTCACTTTTCTCTCAGCACAGTGTCCTCTTTATAAAAAGCAAGAGGCTGGAGAGATGCCCTAGCGGTTAAGAGCACTGACTGCTCCTCCAGAGGACCAGGGTTCAATTCCCAGCACCTACATGGTAGTTCACAACCACCGCAACTTCAGTTCCAGGGATCTTGCACCTTCTTCTGGCTTTTATTTATACCAGGCACACACAAAGTGCACAGATCTGCAAGCAAACAAAGCATCTATACACATTAAATAAAGAGAGAAATGAAAACCAAAATCCTATATTTATTTCAGCAAAGCTTTTATTGAAGGTATGGGTGGTCTTGGGACGTGATGTGGAATTCCCCTCTATGTGCTCTGATTACCACTGATTAATAAAGAAACTGCTTTGGACCTATAGCAAGGCAGAACTTAGCTAGGCAGGGAAAACTAAACTGAATTCTGGGAGAAAAAAGGCAGAGTTAGGGAGAAGCCATGTAGCCCTGCCGAAGACAGACTCCAGAAATTTAACCGGTAAGCCACAGCCACATGGCGATACACAGACTAATAAAAATGAGTTAAATTAATATGTAAGAGTTAGCCAATAAGAAGCTAGAGCTAATGGGCCAAGCAGTGATTTAATTAATAGTTTCTGTGTGATTATTTCAGGGCTAAGCAGCCGGGAACTAATTAGTGACCTCCTTACAACAGGGACATCAGTAGAAAAGTCTACCTGTGAAATATTCTCTTTGACCTCATGATTGCTTTCCTTCCTTTCATAGATGGTGTGTTGAGCAGTTTATGTCAACTTGACATAAGCTAAAGTCATCTGAGAGGCAGAGATCTCAATAAGAAAATGATTCCATAGGATCAAGCTGTAGGCAAGCCTGTAGAGCATTTTCTTAAATAGTGATTGATGTACCCATTGTGGGTGGGTACATTCCTGGGCTGGTGGTTCTGGATTATATACGAACAAGCCATGAGGAGCATGTCATTAAGCAGCACTCCTTCATGGCCTCTGCATCAGCTTCTGATTTCAGGTTCTTTCCCTGTTTGAATTCCTGTCCTGACTTCCAGTGATGAAAATTGATGTGAAAGAATAAGCCAAACAAGCCCTTTCCTCTCCAAGTTGTTTTTGGTCATAATGTTTCATCACAGAAATGGGACAGGTGGGTACAAATGAATACTGTCTCTAGCTCTGTGATCAGTTGACCCACATCTTAACATCTTTTAAAACTCAGTCAAGTGTAACTTGACCCGTTGTTCCCCTATCTTAAAAACACCAACTGGACACCTTCTTGGGAGCTTTTTCACCCCAACACAGATCTTAAAACAGTTATTAAGAATTGCTGTTTTCCCGTTTGGGTTCATCTTGACTTTAACTTGCCTGACTCAGGACTGTTAGCCCAGAAGGAAGCAGGAGCTCCTATGATTTTTTTAGTTTAAAGGTGTTTGGGGCCTCCCTTAGTTTACTTTAAACATCAACGCTCCTAAAGAGATTATCATATTAAAGTGCCAAGATGTAAATCCCTATCCCCATTTTTGAGACAGGGAAGTCTGGAACTCTGTAGGCTAGGCTGACTTTTAACCTGACGTCGTCCTCTTGCCCCTGCCTCCCAAGTGCAGGAATTGCAGGTGTGAACATCATACCTGTCTTGGAAGGAATGTTTGAATTTCCTTTGGTTTCTCACAATAGTGGCTTGCTGTATCTGCTTAGTCCTCCTTCCTTAGCCTCTCAAGTGCTGGCATCCAAGGCTTGTGGCGCCACACCATATTGAACCATATTTTAAACGCCACTTTGTTGTTGTGACCCTAATTATTCCTAGTAACTATAGATCCTTTCATTGAGTTTTAAAAGGCGTGTCAAGATTTGAATGAGTGGAAGGCTAGTTTGGTCTAGTCTTTTCCCACCGTCTATTACTTTTGGGGCTTAAGACAGTGTTTCACTTGGTAGAGCATGCTGGCCAAGTTTTCCGTGAAGTGTAGGCTTCCTGGGTACTTGCAGTGATCCTTCTCCTTCGGCCTCTCAACCATGGGATACAATCCTGAGCTTCCACATACAGTTTTCTCATCCTTTATTTATTAATTTAACACTGCAGTCCCAAGATTCCCCAGGCAGACGCAGGATGGATTACACTTAGACCTCATTTGGAATCTTAGCCTTGTGCGGAAGCCAGTGGACAATCCAGTCTCTCCATGTACCCATGACTATGCTGACTGATAGGGAGTATTTTCAGTGTCTAGAGAACTATCACAGAATAAATCTAAGCCTTTTTTGTTTATTATATTTGTGTCTATGTTGCCTGTGGTTTTACAGTTACCCATACTTATTCTAAACAAATCTTGGTAATTCAGAAGGAAATGAAGAAAGTGAAATTTATTATGATTTTAGCACCCAAAGGTAATATATGGGCTGTTGAATGTATATTTTTCAGTATTTTCTCACAGACCCCTCCCTCACATATATCCTCAACTCTCTCTCATACATTGACTTGTCAGGTATAAAATATTATTCTTATACTTGCTGTGTTTAATGAGTGGTGGCTCTTACCCCTAATCCAGCTGAAGCAGGATTACTTAGGCTTCAGGGCCAACTATGGCCGTATTGTAAGATGCCGTCTCAAAGACACAACAAAAAAAATCACTAATCTGAAGTGGCATTTTGCAAATAGATCTTTCTTAGTAAATAATTATCTAGAATCTTCTGTGTACCACATTTTAAGTTTGACACCTCCTTTAAAACGTATTTTTGTTGCTTGCAGTGCCTTATAGCAAATGAGGAACTTCATGTTTATTCACGTTTTAACCGTGCCTTGACAATACAACGAGATGTGTTAGAAACTGGGACCCCATTTACCAGGGTATATACTGTCCGTGAAGAAATCAGCCCCCACATACAGAAGTGGAGTTAGCATACCACATTGCGATCAATCTCCGCATTACAATAATGTAAGTGCTCAGGCAGGTCAGAATTAGTGGTGGGAACATGATTTTGGGGCAGCATCACCAGTACTTGGAACAACAACAACAAAACCCCCAAGGTAGTGTGCAGTGGTCATTCAGGCTTCCTGACAGAAGGAGCTAGGTTGTAAGTGGTCTCTGGGGTTGGAGCAGCTCAGCAAATTGAGTATTTTTTAGGTGCATTTCATATAAGCAAATGGGTATGTCTGTAACTAGTGCTCTTAATGTACACTAATTAATGATTATTATTTTCTATAAGAGAACCAAAAATTTGTATAAGCTAATCCTTGCCTCTTTTAAACAAATAAATACGGCTATACATTTCTATTGGTGGCTGCCCAACTTTATTTTTAATGTTTGTGTTTATTTCACTGCATTCTTTTCTCTTTTCGTCCTTCCTTCCTTCCTTCCTTCCTTCCTTCCTTCCTTCCTTCCTTCCTTCCTTCCTTTCCTCCCTCTTTCCTTTCTTTCTTTCTTTCTTTCTTTCTTTCTTTCTTTCTTTCTTTCTTTCTTTCTTTCTTTCTCTCTTTCTTTCTTCTGAGGCAGGGTTTCTCTGTGTAACAGCTCTGGCTGTCCTGGAGCTCACTCTGTAGACGAGGCTGTTCTCGAACTCACAGATATCCACCTGCCTCTGCCTCTCAGTGCTGAGATTAAAGGTGTGTGCCACCACCTCCTGGCTCACTACATTATTTCTAAACTTAAGTTTCAAGAATTTTTTTGTGTGTGTATGTGTGTTTGTGTGTGTGTGTTTGTGTATACACACCCACATATGAATATGCATTGGGTAGTTGTGTGTGTGGAGGCCAGAGGATAATTTTGTGGAGTCTGTTCTCTTTTCTCCCTTTTCTATGGGTTCCTGGGATTAAAATTTAGATCAGCAGGCTTTCTTGGCACGAGCTTTACCCACTAAGCCATCTCACTAGCCCTAAGCCTCCCTGCCACCCAGACAGACTCTCATGAAGTCTACACTAGTGGCTTAGAACCTCTGACCCTCCTTTAACCTCCCAAGAGCTGAGATTGCAGGTATCTGCCGTCATACCCCGCTTCTAAACATGTTTTCTTTTTTAATTTTTAAAAAGATTTATTTATATTATGTATATGAGTGTTTGGCCTGCATGTGCGTATGTGCACCACATGGATGCCGGGTCCCCGAGGAAGTTAGAAGAGGGCACCAGATCCCCTTGAACTGGAGTTATAAGCAGTTGTGAGCTGCCGTGTGGGTGCTGGGAATGGAACCTGGGTCCTCTGCAAGAGCCAGTGCTCTTAACTGCTGAGCCCTCTCCAGCCCCCTAAACATCTTTTCTTTAGTCATAAATTATTTTTATTTAAAAGTAACTCTGCATGCATATTGTTATTGCCTGAATCACAATTTGATTTGCTTTTTGATACGAAAATCCAAGCTTCAGTGTGCTTGGGTAAAGATTTTGTGATTTAGAGTTGCCATGGGAATTACAGATTTCAAAAAAATTTCCCTTGGGTGGATTCATAATTATTTTCAATGTGGCGCTATATTGATATATTTCAGCTAAATTATATTTTTAAGCGAAGGTATGATTTAGACGAAAAATGTGTGCTATTAATTGTTGTGAATTATGCAGATCTTATACATTAAATCAGTGGAACAGCCCTTGGAGGGCTTGGTGCTTATGATGAGTAGTAAATATTTTGCGAAGTGAGAAATAGCTGCATTTAATGGGCTTCAGATACACGATGGAGCTGAGGGCTCCAGAGAGAAGACTGAGGAATCGTCTCTCATTTATTACCGCGTGGTCATCTTGTGGATTGTTTCGCTTGCTCTATGAAAGCAGTAAAAAGAATGTACATTAAAGTCAGAATCATTTTAGTTTTACATGTGAAAACTAGAAGTTCATGTCAGATTAATTTATGTCTGAGTGACTTCAGAACTTGGCCTAAAATTTAAATTGAGCAGCCAAGATATTGTATTTCACCGTATCTTTGTTAAGTGGTAAACTCATAATCTTCTTTTTGAAAACACGAAAACTCTAAGGTAGCTATAGTGACACTGTGTGAAAACACAGGAAGTAGATCTTGTCACCACCGCAGGTTCTCTGCACTTGGAACTTCTGCAGGAGACAGGGCTACGGACTGTTGTGAGCCCTATGGCGGCGGGGGTGGGGTGGGGTGGGTGGTGGTGGTGGTGGTCAGGAACCAAACTCAGGTTCGGTGCAAGCGACTGTGGCTTTTGACCACTGGGCCATCTCTCCAGCCCTCAAGGACTAATTTAAGCTGAATGCACAAGTAAATAAATGGATGCCTTGATGTTGCACAGTTAGAGGCTTACATAAAGAAAACGCGGAGTACAGAATGTGGGGAGGATCTGAAAATTTCCATATCTCCTGTTCAGTAGGCTGGTGAAATCAACCTGATCTTTGCACTGGAAGTGTTCGTGTTAATCTAAGTTTCCCTGTACTGTTCTCAGGCTTCCTAAGAATCCCAGAGGACCCATGAATGTTAGAATTAAGATACCTGTAAATGAAGTATTTTCAGAAAGCCCGTCAACGGCTGGGATAAATGACACTGTTGTATTTGAAGGTAGATGTTTACAAAATACATGTTTTAGAAAGTGTGTGTGTGTGTGTGTGTGTGTGTGTGTGTGTGTACTTGTGAGCAAATTCACGTGATTATAGAAGTCCACACAGGCCTGAAAAGGGAGTGGGGCCCCCTGGAGCTGGAGTTACAGGAGGTCGTGAGGCACCTGTTGTGGGTGCTGGGAACTGAACTAGAGTCCTGAAACAGCAGCACAAGTTTTTGGCTGAGAAGCCATCTCTCCAGTCCGTGAAGCTTGAAGTTACACCTGAGAGTACCAGGTACAGTAAAATGTTGAGGAAAGATTGAGTATCTGTCCTTTCTTAGCACAAAGGAAAAAAAGAAAAAGGCCTAGGACTCAAGAACAATTAATCTTCTTTTTCCTTTTTTCCCCTCTTTAGTCTATATTTTGAGACAAGGTCTTGTTATGTGGCCCAGGCTGACCTCGAACCCATGGTCTATGCCAAGAGTAGCTTCAGGCTTTCCAAGATTCCCTTGCCTCCAACTCTGGTGTTCTGGGATTACAGTGGTGTGACGCCGTGCCCAGAAAGAGTAAAGAGTATTTTATTTTGATGAGCACTTAACCCCCCCTTGCATTAGACAATAGTACAAAAGTAAACAAAAAGATCTTGGGATCTCTAGGGGCCAGGGCCCCCATGGAAGTTCAGGGAAAGAAAAAGGTTAAAAGGGAAGGTTTTGTAAGATGTTGAATCCAAGATGAGCTTTACCTTCTAACTAGAGAGTTAAAATAGACCAAGTGCATCCCTTCAAGCCTTTCTTGGGGTAAGAATTACAACAGAAATTTACTTAGCTTTGCAGGAAAAAAAAATTACTTAGCTTTGCCTCTTCTGCATGCTCTTCAAAAGGTTATGAAAAAAATATGATTCCATATATTTGGTTTGGAAACCAGGACACGGATGCCCTTGGATTTTGAGTGTCCTGTGGGAAGAGGGTAGCAGCTGAGTCTGTTTTGCTGTGCATGGACTTCATCTGTTCCAGGGCATGGCACAGAGGAATTGTGTGAGTGAGTGTAGTAACTGAGTGAATGGCAGACAGTTGCCTGAAGAATATGGATCTTGTTAGAACTGGCTTCGCCAGAAATACTAGTATCAATGGTTATTTAAAACTTTATCATTTTCACAATGTTTCTATGTAGGTTTTTCAAGGCATTTCATGCACATAGCTGCCTCTGTTTCCCAGTTAGTCTGAGCAGAGAGAAGTACAGTGGTAGCGAGATGAGGGAAAGCCTGTATCCCTTCAATCCTCATCACCACTTTTTGATTCTGCTCGGAGACCTAGAGAACACGTGGGCACCCAGGTTACTGCAGCGTTGTTATCATCACAAGAAGCCATGTGCACACTGTGCATTGGATCTCAGACTCAAGTGTCCTGTGAGTCACCTCATTGGATACTGGGATGCAGGTTCAGATTCTTAGCAGGGTGGGAGGGTACGGGGGGTGGAGTGTCTGTGATGGGCTGAGGTGGGGGGGGGACTTACTTTGGATAAGCTCCTGGATAGACTGTGCAGTATTGTTTGGGTGTTGCTAAGTTCTTGGGATGCAAAGTCTTCAGAGGCAGTTCAGACCAAACACTGAGCTTTCATTGACTGGTTTTCTTAATAGGATAACATCACCATTGGCTACAAAAAGTTTTATTAAAGAAGTATTGGGAGATAGTCAGCATACTCTTGGAATCTGTCAGCTTTGAAAATTAATGAAATAAACCAAACTAAAAGCATATCAATTCCTAAACGTCCAATTATAGGCATCTTTGTGAGAGAAGTCATGAGGATGCTTATAGTTATGGCCAGTGGCCCAAGGTTTGAAAAAAAAAAGCTTGATGCTTGATTCAAGTCTTACATCATGTACCCTCCCTGTGCTGTAGGAAAGCACACATGCACCAGCATTGACTTCTAGGAGAGGGAATTGCGTGTCCAGGGTGACAAAAGCCAACATTAAAATATGTTGTGTCTAAGTGACAAAGACAACTGAACTCTTCAAACCTAACTGCAAGAGGCGAGGTCTCTGCAGGTCCACCTCGCCCCTGACAGCCCTGTGGGTGACTTTCACAGCTGAGCCATCATAAGTTTACACATGAAAATCATTTTCCTTGAGCTCTCTATGGTTTCCCAGCCTAAATTTTTGTTTGCCTTTTCCCCCCCTCCTGTATTGCAGTGAGTTTGGAGACTTAATTGGATCCACCACAAGGAGGTAAACCACTGAGCTGTAAATTTACCAAATAAAGCTTTAAGGCAATTATTTAAATGAGAAATAATCAGAATTCATATTTACTTTCCTCTTCTTTTCACTGTTTGAAATCTTTTGGCTGTTTCTTATGTTGAATGAAGTCATGTTTGCCATCATTGTTGACACTTTAGGTTTCCTCTGGATGGGAGCTGTGTTAAATGAATGTGGTAGTGGCAACTCATTTGCCTACTATCTTCTGTATTTCTAGCTGTTCTTGTTTCTCCTGTAGTAACCTCTGGATAATCATTACACTTAATAATCCTCACTCCCAAGCCTGCAGCAGCACCCTCGGTCCCTCTGAGCACTCACAGGGACACTTATTGATGTCCCTGGAGTTTGTGCATTTTTCTGTCTCGGAGCCAGTGGAAATCCCCCAGATGGTGCCAAGGAGAATTTCTTCTTACATTAGAATTTATATTAAAAAAAGAATTGCTATTCAAGTCTTTCATGTTCCAATACTAATTTACAGTAGGGGGCTTCCATCATTTATTTTTAAAACCTGCTGAATTCACAGTATGGATTTTTAATTTTAGAGTTTATACTGATTGAAGATGAGGGCTTCTGTCTGTGTCGCGCCATGTTTTTGTTTTTGTTTTTTTATTTAGAAGATGAAGTGCAGAGACGTTTTCTCCTTAATTATAGGAGGTTGTTGTGGATCCAGGATCGGGTGGAGGAGGTGAGGAGGAATGCAGAACGACCAGGGTTTATGAGGCTGCTTTCACGGGGGATGTGGCGTGCAGTTCAGTACGCAAGTGGAATTGTTACCTAGGATAACACGTTTAATTCTCCTAGCAAATACAATATGCTTCTTATTTGTCTTCACTTAAGTCTTAATTTGCTCCTGTTGGCTTCGTGTTCATCAGTGTCGTGTGTACTGTGGCTAATTGTGTGGCTCTATTTAAAGTTCAAAACATCCTTTCCCCAGCGCCTTTCATCAGTATGATTGGTTCTTTTAAATTTAGATGGTTTATGAGATTGTCAAAGAGATAAAGTTAGCTTGAAGACCATGAAAGAACAAGTTGATTAATGACTCCAAAATAAGCTGTTTATTCTTCTGACAGATTGCCCTCTGCGTCAGGGCTCAGCCAGCAAGGAGGAAGGTTTGCTGTGGCTCAGTGACGGGCCAGAGACAAACATCTAGAACTTATTTCTTCTGTCATCATTTTGTTTAACAGTTTCAAGAATGGACCTTGTGCTTTCAGGATTGACTCACAGAAATAATGGGCTTAATTTTGGAGCTGTGATTACTTTGTGGGAACAGAAACTACTGCACTTTTCTTGTTTTGACAGGTGACCTTTTAAACTTAAGTAACATGCTTTTATACATTTTGTTCCAGTGCGTAGAACAGGTAATTTGGAACATGGTGACAACACATTCATCTTTAGTTGTATAACTCGTGTAAATTTTCATATATGAGCGCCTTCCAGAAATAAAGACCTATCTTATCTTACCACCTAAAATGGATCATTTACTATCAATTGCCTCTTTATTATTATCATCGCAGTGATGGGGATTGAACCTAGGGCATCAGGCATGTAGGAAGTGTAGGAAGTCTTGCCATTCAGTTCCTATCCTCCCATACTGGATCTTTACATTTTTTTAAAAAATGACAGTTTATCTGTGTAGCTTATGTTTACCTGGAACTCATGATCCTTCTGCATCAGCATCCAGATGATTGGGATTAAAGGCATGGGGCCCCATACCTGGCTTCCCAGATTGGATGTTGTTTAATTTTTTTTGTCTATTAAAAGGACAATAGATATTTTTAAATAAATGTATACTATGCATGTTTATACAGTTGCAATAATTAGACCTATTTATTGTACAGCGATAATCAACTTGACTTGTGGTCACTGATAAAGCATCAATGTAGAATGATGGTTCTTGGTTAGGTAATATGTTTAGTGACACTCTCTAGAACATTAGTTTTAAACTCAGACAAAGTAATCCCAAGGGACAGTTTTTAATTCATTACATGATTTTTTAAATGAATTTTTTATATTTTAAAAACATTTCAAACAAGCGAAACCCTGGTTTATTGTAAACTAAGTGCTTAGAAGTTGGGTCCCTGGTTTTGACGTCTTACTCTACAAGGGAGTATTGAGAACACAAAGCCAAGCTGTTGCTGCAGTGCTGCTCCCTCCTTCCATGCAGTGTTTCTCCGCCTTCCAGAACAACAGCAGGAAGACTTTTAAATGAACGCAGTGCTGGAGTTCTTTAGCTCACTTGGCGGTTTAGTGCGGCAACGGGACTAGGCGAGCACAGGAGGAAACGTAAAACCCAGCGGCTTTCCCTCATGGGACTCGTATCCTGAAGGTTTCCTTGCCAGACGGTGGCTGTGTTGGTGATGGGGTAGCAAGACCCTCTCTCCAAGGAGCTTCTCGTCCGAGTAAGATTGACAGATACAAGTTCATACAAATCGAAGAGGTGGCTGAAGATGGCAGCGAAGTAAAAGCAGATTGTCAGGATGTGGCTGCCCATACCACTGCTCCTGTCTTCAGCTATTCGGAGTGCAGCAGATTCGTGTGTTTGAACTGTCTAGCTTAGACTTCCATTCCTGAAGTTGATGAGGGGTTTTGACTTGACCTTCTAAGAATTTGTATTATACATATTATTATATGTAGTATATAAATATGTAGTATATATCTAAGGATTTATATTTCTAAGGCAACAGATTCATCTTTGTTCCCCAAGTATTTATTGAGAGCTTGTTGCATGCCCAGCTCTTTTCACCGTGGAGAACATAATTGTTCTCACCATGGAGAACATTAAGAACCTGAGATCTTAATTGAGTTCACTACCTGGTCTATTCCTTTGGAAAAACCTACCTTGGAGACAAGTGCCTCCTAGTCTTCTGCCTTGGAGAAGAAAAGCTGTTAGGGGAAGATGCTCTTGGGTGGGATGCTTAGAGCCACTCTCTGTGGGGAACTTATTTTTATATATGTACAGCAGTTTGCTATGTTTAAAAATGACAAAGAGAAGTGGAGTTTAAGATTTTTATTTTTTTATTTTTATTTTTTATTTTTTATTTTTGCTATAATAGATTAGCTGTAAGCAATAGAAGCTTTTTGGCTTCATGATTCTGCAGGTTGGAAAGCCTAAGAACATTGCATCTCATCTACTGTGTATCTGCTCAGGCCTTGCTGAATCATATCATGGCAGAAGGTATAACATGGAGAGTCAGAGGAAATGACTTGAATACCTTCTTATGAAGACTCTTACTTGAATATACTAATGACATCTTGGGATCCTATGCTATCACCTCAGCTAATGCTATTGACCTCAAAAGGCCGAGTATCTAAATACCACTACCATATAAATTTGGTATTAAGAATCTAACACATGTACTTATGGACTGTGTTCAAAGCATAGCACTGGGATGAAAAGCATGTTAAAGTCTATCTTGATATTTTTCTTAGCTTTTAGATCTTAACATGTCACTTAATTTTCCCCACAGTAATATCAAGTCTAGACTATAAAATGATTGCGGAAATAACTTCTTGTTAGCTTAGTGGGAGGAGAAAATGACTCACAATGATGGCAAAAATGAGTATTTGGTGAATTGCTGATAAGAATATTTTTATTATTATAACTATTAAAAAATTAATCAGTTAATTTCTCTTACGTCCCAACTGCATCCTCTCACTTCTCTTCCAATTCCATATCCCTCCCCGCCCCCTTAATCCATCCCTCTTCCGTATTTACTCAGAAAGGTGCAGGCCTCCCATAGACATCAGTAAAGCATGGCACATCAAGTTGTCCTAAAACCAAGCCCCCCCCCTGTATTCAAACTGGGCAAGGCAATCCAGCATGAAGAATAGGTTCCCAAGAGCCAGCCAAAGCATCAGGGACAGCCCCTTCTCCCATTGCTAAGAGTCCCAGAAATAGACCGAGCTACTTAGCTGTCACTTATATGCAGAGGGCCTAGGTCAGTCTCATGCAGGCTCCCTGGTTGTTGGTTCTGTGAGATCCCATAAGCCAGGCTAGCTATTTCTGTGAGTTTTCTTTTGATGTCCCTGACTGCAGCACACAACGCCTGTCTGCACTCTATGCGCTACCATACAGTTTGCGAGCTTTGGGCAAGGGGCTGGAGGTTGAAACACACAAAGACACACAGAGACAGCACAGACAGAGAGACAGAGACACAGACCTCTTCACTGGTAAGAAGCCCTTTATTCAATAGCACCAAGGAGGCTTATATACCCAACAGTCAGGTGGGCCAACAGGCGAAAACCTTATCCTCTGATCCTCAAGGCAAGGCAACACGTGAAGCAGAGCTGGTAAACAATTTTGGCACAGTTTTCGGTAACTCAAATCAGAAAGTAGAGATCGCTAGCAGGGAAGAGCAGCTGGAGGCCAGGACTCCAAATGATCCCAACACCTGACCCCTCTGGTTCTAACAGTTCCTTCTCCCTCTCCTCATCAGGACTCCCTGACCTTGGCTAAATGTTTGGCCTTACATCTTTGAATCTGCCTCCATCAGTCACTGGATGAAGAATTTCCAATGACCACTGGGTTAGTCACCAATCATAGTGGATGTCCAGTTCAGGCTGTGCATCCACTGCCACCCAGAGTCTTATCTAAGCCCATGCTTGTAGACTTGTGGAAGTTTCCCTTGCATTAGGCTTCTATCCAACTCTGTAAAGCCCCCTTTCCAGTCATCTCTCAGCATCCTCCAACCCAGTCCCTCAAGATCTCATGCCTACCTGCCCCTAGTCCAACCAGGAGATCTTTATTTCCCTGTTCCAGGGATATCCGTGTGTTGCCCCCATTGGGTCTTTCTTGTTACCTAGCCCCTCTGGGTCTGTGGACTGTAGCATGGCCATCCTTTACTTTATAGTTAATATCCACTTATGAATAAGTACATACTATGTGTTTCTGGGTCTGGATTACCTTACTCAGGATGGTTTTTTTTTCTAGTTCTATCCATTTGCTTTCAAATTTCCTGATGTCATTGTTTTTAACAGCTGAGTAATACTCTACTGTGTAAATGAATGACAATTTCTTTATCCATATTTCTGTTTATGGATGTCTAGGTTGTTTCCAGGTTCTGGCTATTACAAATAAAGCTGCTATGAACATAGTTGAGCAAGTGTCCTTGTGGCATGATTGAGCATCATTTAGGTATATGCCCAAGAGTGGTATAGCTGGGTCTTGAGGTAGATTGATTCCCAATTTTCTGAGAAAGTGCCGTGTTGTTTTTCAAAGTGACTGTACAAGCTTGCTTTCCCACCAGTGATGGAGGAATGTTCCCTTTGTTCCACATCCTCTCCAGCATAAACTGTCATTTATGTTTTTGATTTTAGCTATTGTGTAAGATGGAATCTCAGAGTTGTTTTGATTTGTATTTTCCTGATAGCTAAGGATGATGAACATTTCTTTAAGTGTTTCTCTGCCATTTGAGAATCTTCTGTTGAGAATTCTCTGTTTAGGTCAGTATCCCATTTTTTAATTGAATTATTTGTTTTTTGTTGATGTCTAGTTTCTTGAGTTCTTTATTTATTTTGGAGCTCAGCCATCTGGTGGATGTGGGCTTGGTGAAGATCTTCTCCCATTCTGTATGCTGCTCTTTTGACCTGTTGACAGTGTCCTGCCTTACAGAAACTGTTCAGTTTCATGAGGTCCCATTTATTATCTATCTTAGTGTCTGTGTTCTATTCAGGAAGTGGTCTCCTGTGCCAATGTGTTCAAGACCATTCCCCACTTCCTTTTGTATCAGGTTCAGTGTAACAAGCATTGTTAGTATGCTGATTTTAACTGTGTAAAGAGGAACAAGTGGAGGGTTGGAAAACCCAATCATCTGGCAGACGGTGTCTATTCACTGCCTTTGCTCATCTTGAGAACAGGAGCTGTTGTGATTGTGGGTGTGTGTACTACTGCACCCAGCCTGCCTTATTCATTTTTTTCTTTCATTCAGAAATCCAGTCTCTGAATTTCTCTCTTGGCAACCTTATCTGTCCTGGATCTCACTAACCTTGAGAGAGATTCACTTGCCTCTGCCTTCCAAGTGCTGGGATTAAAGGTGTGTACCACCACCATGTCTGGCCTTTTATCGATTTTGAAAAATCCTTTTCTCAGATACACAGTTCTTGACATAGTCTTGGATTAGGAGCAGTTGTGCATCCTTATAATCCCAGCTCTTGGGAGGTGTGGTGGCTTATGTTGGTTGTCATTTTGGTACGCCTGCCACAGGGAACCTTAGTTGAGGCATTGTCTCCAACAGATCGGCCTGTGGACGTGTATGTGCAGAAATTTCCTTATTGCTAATTGATAGGGGCATCCTTAACCCATACTGGTGGGATGTGTAAGAAAGGCAGACAAAGGTGAACTCAGGACATGGCTGGCATGAGCCAGTAATCAGCATTCCTCTGCGGCTTTTGCTTCAAGCTCCTGCCTTAAGTTCCTGCTCTGAGTTCCTTGGTTGATAGACTGTAAAATGTAGAATTAAACAAATCCTTCCCTCACCAAGTTGCTTTTGGTTATGGTGTTTATTAACAGAAACAGAAAAATAATGAGAACAGGAGACTAAGGCAGAGGGACCAAGAGCTCGAAGGTAGCCTGGCCTGGATGTGTGTTCGTGGCCAGTGTGGATTATACAGCAAGCCAAGAAACCAAAGTAAAACTGAGAACTTGTACTGTGGCTTGTTTTCATTTAAGTTACAACTTAAGGAGGGGGAAGACATTTGGCAGAGTTTTCCAGAAGAGAATAATGAACTGTGTTTCTGATTTATTGATCCCGTAAGATTTTACTGCATTGGTTCCATGGCAGGCACTTTGCTAGATACTGGGGTATAGTTACAAACACAAGTAAATGTCACTGGTTTCAGCATGCAGTCAAGAAAAAAGAAAGAAAAATAAGAACATTGAAATGTTTACAGCCCTGTTGTAGAAAATGTGATATAATAACTACAAATGTGAACTCTGTTTCTAAGAAAACTTATGAGGGACTGTTGGTAACACTTGAATTTAGTAAAGGTATTTAACGAATGTAAGTTCTATTTTATTGACTCCTTGTATTGAAATAGTTGCTAGAAGGGAGAGAACATAGAATATTGACTGTTGTATAAGGATTTTAAAGACTGGTGCCAATCCTAGAAGCATCATGGAAGACATCAGTGACAACATTAAAAGTAATTAACATTCACTGCACAGTTACAGCTGCTAGATGTCTACATGTACATCCCCCACCCCCCACACAGAAAGAGAGGGAGAAAATTCATAAAAAAATTTAAAAATGTGTTAAGTTGGGTTAAGTGTCCATGCACAAGCCAGTTAAATGGAGTAGTATGTGTTGCCACCATTTTTTTTTCAGTATGAAATACCATACAAAGTAAAGAAACAGAAGTGGCCATCCACAAATGAACAGACTATAGCTTTCATTGAGCTGTTTTTCGCTTGAAGCCAGCTGGAGTAGCACATACCTGGAAGTCCCAGTGCTCAGGATACTGAAGCAGGATGTTGTCAATTCCAGGCTGGCCTAGGCTGTATATTGAGACTACCTGATGAAGTCTTGATGGTCAACTCGAGAGGGGGAGAACCACGTAGAAGCCTAGTGAAGTACATCTCTGTGCATCATGAGGCATTCCTAAAGAGGCTTAACCAAGGGGGAGACCTGCTCTCTGTGTGGGTGGTACTGTTCAGTAGGCTGTGGCCAGGATGCAAGAGAAGAAACCCTCTAATGCTGGCATTCTCTCTGCCCCCAGCCACTGTGATGTCAGCTGGCTTGTTCTCCCTGGCCTATCTGCTGTCACAGACAGCAAACATAACTGTCCTTAAGGCAGAGCGTTTTGTCACGGAAACACAAAGTCTGACTAATACAATTTCCAAATGTTTTCTCTTCTCTCTAGACTATTGGTCTTTCAATTACCTACTCTATTTGCCTAAGCAATTGTTAGCTCAGCAGCCCTAAATTTTCACTCTCAGGGATAATTCTTAGTGTAGACATTTGCATCTGAAAGGCACAAGAAAGCCCTTTGTAAGGAGCCTGTGTTTGGAAGCCTGGACCAAATTTCAGGTCCTAAAGTCTCCGGAAGCTCTCTCTGTAGACATGGTACCTGTTTCTGTTCAGCCAGAATGGACTGCATTTTCCTTTCATTTGGTCTTGAGGTTTCTCTCTGGAAAGTGGCTGAAGTCTGCAGCTGCCCTGACAGGTTTGCCAAGATGGCCTTTCTGTAGTAGAGTAGAGAGTGTTGCAATAAGGTGAGCTGCAGAGCCTAGAAGAAAATTCAGAAGCCTGTTCAAAATAACTTATTGAATTCCAGAAAAGGTCTAGTTTGGAGACATTTGTTTAGCTATGTGGCTTGTCTGTTTAGATTTTTTTTTGACCCAGTTAGGGTTTAGGATGGTTTCCACAGTTGTCTAGGCCCGAAAAGGTGTTTACTGAGCCCTAAGGCATCCGAGCCATCCTCCTATTAAGTATTGTATCATCTTTGGCACTCTGTTTTGTTTTTTTTTTTAGGACACTCATCCACATAGGGAGGCTGACTGAACTGTCTTGTGTGTGCCCCTATCGAGACTTAGTTATTTCATCATAGTCTTTTTGGTTCTCATGTTACACAAACCTTTTAAAAATCCCAACATTTGAGAATACGGGTCATTTTAAATTAGTTCAATTTTTTTTTAAAGTGAGATTCCAGAAAGTAGAGGGAAGACTCAAACATCCACTGATCCTTGGATTTTAAGGGTCACATTTGCAAGCACATTCTCTAAGAGTGGTGGCTCCTTACAGCTTCTAGGTCCTCAGTCTTTGGTTGAGTGGGTGGTTACCAGGTACAGGGTGCACTCGCTGTGGTCATATATGTCCAAAGGTTTTCATTCCAAATTAAGCCTCTCCTGTACATTTCTGCTTCCTCTCCCCAATACTTGGAATGTAGCTCAGCAAGAAACGAGCCACTATTTGGGGTAACCAAATAGTGTTATGTCCATGGATGGTTGCCTCTGGGTGTTGTAACTTCTGTTATCTCTTGTTGGCTGAATTGTATGCCTGTCACTTAGCGCTGGGTTTTGCAAAAAGGAGCTTATTGAAAAAGAAGCCAAGTGTGGACACTAGAGTACATTGGAGTACAGACCTTAAGGGCTTGATATTTTGGGGCGAAGAGGAGCAGGATGTCTTAAAGCATGAAGAGGTGATTGGAGGTGCAATAATGGTTTGTGTTTGCAGGACTAGCCTTTGGATTTTTTTTTTTATAAAATGCATGGTCAGAAATGTGGTTATGAAATGAGTCACCCATCAGACACTTGTGCTCTTCCTGAAAAGTGACTGTCATCAGGACTCACATGATAGGTGTGATCTGCAGAGAGGCTCATGTGAGTTTAGTACATTGCTTAACAGTCTGAGTTCCAAAATTAGTGACTTTCAGTTATTGTTGTTATTGTGTATGTATGTCGTGTGTGTATGTGAGTATGGGCCTGTGTATGCCACAGCACATGTGAAAGCCAGAGGACGGGTTTTGGGAATCACTCTTTGTTTCCACTGTGAGATCTAGGGGTCAGTCTCAGATCATGAGGCTTTCTGCTGCTGAGCCTCCCTGGCTCCCAAATTAGTCAATTTAAAAGCCTACTAAAAGTAAGTAACTAAAAGCACTTCCTTCCAGTTTCAGTACAAAAGTCTAAGTATTTATTCTTTGAACATTTACTTTTCATTTTTTATTCTGATCCATAGGGGAAAGTATTTATCATATAACGCTATATAAAGCTTTATGTCATTTTTTTGGTTTTTTTTTCTTTTTTCTTTTTGGTTTTATTGTTTGTTTGTTGTTATTTCTGAGGCAGGGTCTTGTTATATGTGTTAGGCTTAGCTCAAACCTGGGGTCTTCCTGTCTCAGCCTCTCCAATGCTGTAGTTGCAGGTACATGGTGCATGCCTAACTATAAAGCAAAATAGGTTTAATCCACTACGTGTTAAAAAGGATAGATTTTCTTGTTCCTTTGAACTGTACTTAGCATTGGCTTAATTTGTTTTCTTAAATCACATTAAATCTTGCTGCAGTTAGTTGTCAAGCACTGTGCAGAGGTTGCCAAATCTGCTTTAGGCTGAAGAGGCGGTTTTATTTTATTTAGCCTTTGAGACTGGAGGCACATCAAAGTTCTTATTATTGTCTCTGGGATTTGGTCTTTATTGGCCTCCTATGGACTCCTGGTTACTTGTCTCTCAGTGACTCTTCATGATGAAATGTGCACAACTTGATGACATGCTTACTGTTCTGCTGTTTTGAAAGTGGACTTTGAAGAGCTAATTACTCGCTTGAGTCCATAACCATTGACTTTATTTGACTGTTTACTCTCTATGTGGTTACATCTAAAGACATTTTTAAATTTTTTTTTTTCAGTTTTGGGAATGGAACTCAGTTTCTTGTACATGCCTGGCAAGGCTTTATCACTAAACCTAGACTTTTGAGCCAGGGTTCTTTTAGGTAATTCAGACTGGCCTTTTCATTTTGCTGTCTGGCTATCTATCTATCTATCTATCTATCTATCTATCTATCTATCTATCTATCTATCTATCTTCTATATATCTCTCTAATGTGTATGGGTGTTTTGTCTGTATGTGTATCTGTATACCACATGCATGCCTGGTACCTTCTGATGTCCTGGGACTGGACTTGTAGATTTTTTTTGAGCCACAATGTGGGCACTTGGAATTGAACCTGGTCCTTGGAAGATCCATTAGTGCTTTTAACCACTAAGCCATCTGTCTTTCCCCCTGGCTGGCCTTTAACTTGAGACTCTTCTTCCTCAGTCTCCTGAGTGTTGGCATTACAGGTATGTTCTATCCATACGTGGCTAGCTACCCTTAAAAACTTGGAGAGGTAATTTCAACATTCCACATTGGAAGGTTAATCCTTTAAATTGTCTTCATGCATATGGCAACCACTGACTAAACCAAAGGGGTTACTGAGACTTGAAACAGTGATGCAGTTGAGATATAAGTATAAAAGTCCACACCAAATTTCACAGACTTAGTATAAGGAAAATAGTGTAGGATCTCATTAGTAATTTCCATGTTGATGACATTAGGACAATAAGTTTTGTATATACTGGGCTAAATGAAATTGTCATTATTTATCTTTTTGATGGAGGATCTTCCTATGTTCAGGTTGGCCTTGAACTCAGCATGTAGCCCAGGCTGGCATCCAACACATGATGTTCCTCTCCACCTTTTCCCCCTAAGTGCTTGAGTTACTGGTGTGTATTACCATGGCCAATTGACAAAGTGTTACTATGCCCAAATAATAAAATATATTATTGAAATATATTCGGGTGATCATGGCATTTGCTATGTGGCAGGGATGACCTTGGATTCCCAGTCCTTCTGTCTCTAGCTCTCAAGTGCTAGGCTTACAGATATGAATCACCATGGCCAATTTCATTTTACCTTTTTTAATATGACAGCTTCAAATTATAAATGTGGCTTGCTGCATACTCCTTTTGGACAGCACTGTTTTTAAAATAGAAATATGTACCGTATGTTCAAAATGGTTTTAGAAGCCCGGATTTGTTCATCTATTTGAGGAGCTGTGAGATTACTTGAGAGCAATGTAAAGTGTAAATTTGGACCTATTTCACAATCAATAATTTGCTTCCTTGTAGACTCAATGAAAGTATTAATATTGCATGTAGAAGGGATTTAGCATTTCCAGATGGGGAAACTTTAAACTGAACAAACCCATGTCTTTATTGCTGTCCTGATTATCTGTCTCCTTACTTAGTATAGAAGGAACTCATGTAAACAATGAATATGTTTTAATGGTAGTTTGTCTTACATCAAAAAATCATTATGTTAAAGTTTTGTCTGTTGACACAAATGGTCTTGTAGTGAGGTTTGCTTTGTGTGGATGATGAATTTCCACAGACATATGTAAAAATAATCAAGAGGTTTTCTGCCTGGGAATTATATTTTCCTCACTTGATTAAAGAAGACTGATCACAGTAGCAATTCCCTTGTTTCTTCTTACATCTCCATTTCTTTATACACAAGGGAGAAATTAAAAAATACTGATCTGATAAGAATATCTGACAAAGATTGTAATAAAGTATTTAAAAACGTGAACATAATTGTATGGAAGAAAAATGCTCAATGAAACTTCTAAAGCAAGCACTTGGGTTATTGTTAAAAATACATAACAGATTAAGACAGTTGCTTTATCCAGGCACCATGGATCAGAAGGGCGTGTGACTTTAAGGTCAAAGATGAGCATTGTGATGCCTCATTTGATTTCTGGGAACTGCTACAAGTAATAACTGGCCCAGATAAAGGTCAGGTCATTAACAAGAGTGGCTGAATAAGACATAAGTTTGAGATATGTGATTTCAAGAAACCAAGGTACAAAATCAGCTGAGGAGCTAAGCATGGTAGTAAGTTCATACAAAAACTGCACAAATTATTTATTACCTTATTATTATTTTAGGTTTATCTTTATATGGAAGAGTGTTTTGCCTGCATGTTTGCATGCATACTGCATGAGTGCTTGGTGACCTCAGAGGTCAGAAGAGGGCATTAGATCCCCCATGTAGGTGCTAGGAATGAAACTTAGCTCCTCTGTAAGTATCCTAAACTACTGAGCTATCTCTCTAGTCTTCCATTTACTGTGTTTTGAATTTGATAAATACTTTCAGTTTGCTTGAGTCTTGTTTTGTGAAGTGTAGGTCAGAGTTTGGTCTACATCAGAAGTATTAAAGTGTATGCAAAGTGCAGATTTCTTTTCACCCCAGAACAACTGGATGTCCTTTTCTGAGTGTGACACCTGGAAATCTCTATTGTCACTTCACTTGCCTTCTTGTGACTGTAGATAGGTGTGAGAATCTCTGTAAGAGTCACTTTCTCCCTCCCTCCCTTCCTTCCTTCTTTCCTTTCTTTCACCAATTTTTTAAAAAAAGTTTTGTTTTTTTAGACAAGGTCTCTCAGTGTAGCCCAGGCTGACCTCCAACTTATAGTTTTCTAGTGTTGGCCCCCTAATAAGACCATCATTACACATTGGCTTTTTGTTTCTTTGAGACAGGGCCTTATTTTGTTGCCTTGGTTGGCCTGGAATTTTACTATGTAGACCATGCTGGCAATAAACATTGGTTGATTTTCTTGCTTTTGCCTCCAGAGTAGGATTATTCAGGATGAAACTAGGATTACAGGCATATGTCACCACACCCAGATTTTAAAAATTCATTCCGTCCATCTACCAATCCATCTATCCACCCATCCATCCATCCATCCATCCATCCATCCATCCATCCATCCACCCACCCACCCACCCACCCACCCATCCATCCATCCATCCATCCATCCATCCACCCACCCATCCATCCATCCATTTATAGGTAGGTAGGTATTTTTGTGTCACAGCTCATATGTGGAGGTCAGAAGACAGCTTGTGGGAGTTGGTCCTCTTCTTCCATTGTGTGGGTCCCCTGAAAGGATCAAACTCTTGTCCCCAATGGAGTCATGTTACTAAGCCTCACCCATACAGGTCTACGTGATTATAGGCAAAACATTTCAGTCGTGATACAGTGGCACTGAAAGTTTTTCAGGACAGGCGTATGAGTCTACCCAGTCCTCTCTCCTCTCCACCGCCAGTGTAACACAGGGCTTCACAACAGTTTTTGGTAGTGCTGACTGGTAACCAGCTTTATGTCAATAAAGTATGGCATAAGAGATCTACTTCCTGGCTTCTGGGCTGACAAGTGTTTTCTTGGGATTTGTAATTTGGAAAACATATGTGCTAAACAAAACATTTTTCCTTGTGGTAGTGTGTCTGCTGTGGGCATATTAGACAGACTTGTCTCTGTGAAGGTACATATGCTATAAAGAAACACAGTATATATATATATATATATACATATATATATAAAGTTTTGTTTTTTTAGACAAGGTCTATATATATATATATATATACATACTGTTTGATTGGTGACCCTTTGACAACAAATATCAGAAAACCAGTACTCAAACCAGCTTAAATATGAGGGCATTTATTATCTCAAATGATGAAGACACAAAACAACAGCAAAAGCAGGACATATGTCAGAGGTTAAGTGTCATCGAGAACTTGGATATGCAGGCTTTGTTCCAAAACTTTGTCTGGCCTTTTTTGCAAGTTGTTTACCATGTACAGTTAGAATTATGAGTGCTTTCTTGTCAGAGTGAGAAATCTGTCTTGACAGTAGGCTGCAGATCTGGATCTCTCCTTGCATTGTTATTGGGCCAATTTGGAGCTAGAGATAGGCCATCTTACCATAAGATTGAAAGAAATGCAGCCTTGATGGGTAAGGGAGCCAGATTCTGTTTTTCAGGACTATAAAAGAGGCATACTGAGGGTAGCTACATTGGTCATTAATATTAGGGTTCTCTAGAGTGACAGAACTGGTAGAACAATAACAATATTTATTAGATTGATTTATGTAAATATGCTTTAAATAGTCCAGCAACAGCTATCTTGCACCTGTGAGGTGAAGAACCCAGTGGTTGCTTGGTCCACAAGACTTTGTGCTCTGTAGTCTCAACTGGGACGCAGTGTCCTGGAGGTTGCCCAGGGAACCACTGGCCCTCAGTCTGTATTGGAAGAGGAAAAGCTGGCTCTAATATTAGCACAGGAAGCAGCAGCAACTGAATAAGTAACTCAGCAGCCAGAGGGGAAGCCGAGTGAACACAGGTGAGATAATCTTCCTTTTCCACATCCTTTTTATTTAGGACCTTCTGCCTGCTACCAGAGGCACCACACATTGGAGGCGGGTCCTCCCTCATCAGTTATGACAGTTCCTCCACGAATGCCCCCTGCTATGTGATTCTAAGTTGTGGCAAGTTGACATTTAAAACTAACTATCATGGGGGCTGGAGAGACAGCTTAGCTGTGAAGAGCATGTTCTGCACTCCTCTAGAGGACCTAAATTAGTTCCCAGAAACCTTGTTGGTTCCCCTGACTGCCACAGGCGCCTGTGCACATGTGTACATATCCCTTGCCCTCCTATACAAATAATTATCAGTCATAAAACTAGGTGTGAGCCGCTGCCACCCATAGTGGCCTGGGCCCTTCCACATCAGTTATTAATCCTGACAGTCTCTTAAAGACATGCCCACAGGCCAGTCTGATAGTGGCCATTCTTCAGATGGTGTTTTTCTGATGTTTCTCTAGGTTCTTTTAAGTTGACAACACAAATTTCTGTGCTTGCATCTGCATAATGACAGCTCCGCAGCTGTATGTATTTTCTCCTAAGTAGTTTTGAGATTTAGTTAAAACTTACTCTTTCTCTCCCCCCCCCTTTTTTTGAGGTAAGATCTCACTTTGTAACCCAGCTTGACCTGGAAGTTATCTGTGTAGCCCAGGCTTCCCTAGAACTCACAGTGGTCTTCAAGCCTCAGCATCGTGAGTGCTGGGATTCCAGACATGCACTGCCATACCCTCCTTGTCTAGCATTTTCTTATATATCTAGTCCATTGAGTTTAATTGTGAGCATAAGCCAGAGTTCATTTATGCACCCCCACGATCCCTCAAAACCCTCCAGTGCGAACCTTTGCTTGGATTCTTCATCTGTTCCAGATTTTTTCATGTGCAATTTGTGGGCTGTCACAATCAACAATTGCTCCCTAACTTGGTGCTCCCAATTCACACTCCAGGCAGAAATGTCTTTACTCCTTAAATTGATACTATACTCTGTGTTCCCTAGTAACTGATTATACATTTCAAAATTTATATCAGTATTGTGACACTAAGTCATATGCTTTAGATATTTTGTCTCTACTACTTGCTTGATTTTGAACATCATTTCTTTGGGGCCTTTGAATTCAAGGTAATCCTGCCTCAGTGCCCTGAGTACTGGAGTAGCTGTCATGGGCTACTGTGTCCCACGGGTACTAGTTCATTTTCTTAAAGAATTTGTTTCTGGGAAATTGTATATCCTCTGAACATGTTTTGAAGTAAAATTTAGGAGTTATATTCTAGATGGTTGTTTTTTGATCCAAAAAACTCTGGTGTCTGGTCTGACTTTTTTTTTTTCCATGAAAGATTACTTACTTCTCTCCATATCCCATTTGACTGTATCTGTTCCCCTCTCTCTGCCTCCCTGCTTTTCTCTTTTGAGACAGGTTCTTGCTGTGTGGCCCTGGCAGGCCCCAGATGGCTCAGGCTTCCACACCTGGCGTCCACATAGAACCTTTGGATTTTAAACATTTGTGATGGTTAGTACCAGAATCAAGCTGGCTTGGTAATTTTAGCGGCTCCGATGAAAAATTTAAGAGTTTAGACGTTCTCATTTGAATCTAGGCTCGCAGTAGTTATTTGCCGTGTGGAGTGTGTGTGGGGGGTGAGATGATGTGTTCTCCTGGCCCCCTGCACACTCACGCACAGGGGATGACAGGACTCAGCATGCATTTGCAATGAGAAGACACAGTACTGAGAGAGCAGTACCAACCATGCTCATTCCCCCAAGTCTCTTGTTTTCAGGATGCTTCTCTTAAGTGAAATCTGGTTCATCTAAGCATTACCTAATTTATACCTTTTTTTTATAGTGCATTGTAATTCTTGCATACATTGACTGATTTCTGTAATTTTCACATACTGGTAGTCATATTTTGCATATGAAATTGCTACTCATGGGCTTTGTAATTTACACAGAAATCATTGTAGCTATTTTTTTGTTTGGTAGACTTGTCTCTATGTTAGATTTGCATCTATTTGTGTTGTTCACCGAGTCATTATGCTCTTTGGAAACTGATGGCAAATCTTTCCGCACACATTTGTAAGAACATTTATTGATTTAATAAATCACATATTTGTCAGGCATGCATCAGTGTGAATTGTTGTTTGTGTGTAATGTAAGCGTAGCTTTTTAGACAGACTACATAAGTCATCATTCAATTACCATAAATGTATAATCAGTCAGTAGTTTATCTTCTGAGGCCCAACTCCCATAGGAAGGGAAGTTTTGATATGGAGAAATTGTAGACGCCTATTGGATGCTTCTCCCAGAAGGCATTTGTGTTTCTTTAGACACCTTAAACTTAGATTTCCTAATGCTGACTTTATGGTAACAATTCAATAGATTTGACAGCAACCTAGAAGGCATGATTCTCTTCTTGGAAACAATATGACAAATTGTGAAACTTTGATTGAAGTTGTTACATCATTAGAACTTGTCTTTTAAAATCCAAATATAATCACGTGTATGGTTTGAAGATTTGGCGTTTTGAAGGATGCTCCTACGGGAGTAGGGAAGCTGAGGAATGCTCTACCAGATTTCTCTGAACAGCAGTAAAGCTTCTTTTTGGTATATTCGCTTGTTCTTAGTAGCTAGCTGTTTATTCAAATGTGTGCATATGTATTTGAAAACCAGGCAGCAGTGAGAGGTTTATACTTAGCTGTGTTTGCCATGTTTTAACACAACACACTCACTTTGCTTTTCATTGGCATCAGTCTTAGCTAGCTTTTGCTGAGTTCCTGTCTTACTGGTCCCCATCCCTCCTGCATCTCCTTCCCCTCTTTCACATAGTATCCTTAGTTGCATCAGCAATCAGCATCACAGGCTAACTATGCATATTTTCTTCCTATAAGTTTTGGTTTTCCCCCTAAAGTTGGAAATTGCTCATAACTCCTCATTAGCTTTTAATTTTACTGAAAATTTTTTTGTTTGTTCTCAATAATTCAAAAACTTTTGTCAGTTTCCCCATATGGCCAGATACAGGAGGTAACGTAGCAGAGCTACCTTTCTTTCCCTCTCCCGCTAAAGATGTTTCTAGAGCTTTCCCTCCCCCTAGTCTGAGCCATATCTGTGGAGGTCTGATCCTTGAGTGTAGCCTCCAGTTGAATTCTCTATTTTCTAGGTGCTGTGTTCTGCTTATTTTGTTGATAGGATACACTGTGCTACCAATAAAAAAATGTTGTCAAAGACCTTATTTTTCTCCATAATGTGGGCATGTCTAAAATATCTTCATTTCTTCTTCAGTTTAATTTGCGTCTGTTTTGAGGATGTGTCTTGCTGTGTAGCTGGTGTTGGCTGAAGCTTGCCAGCATGCCTTTGCCATCCCGCATCAGCTTCCTGCGTGCTGGCACTAGAGGGACATACCATTCCAGTGTGCTCATCATTCTAATTGCCAGATGGAGATGCTGGGGAATTCTGGGGTTGAGCACATTGCCGTTTCTAATTTTGAAGACACCAATCAAGAGTCTAGTGTCCAGTGCTATTCAGTTCCCTTCCTGACTCTGATTTCTGCATATGGATCTTGTCTGTGTGTTTTTGAAGTGTTTGAGACTTTTGTTTTATCTCTGAAGTTTTGAAATTTCACGATGATGTGGCTTGGTGTAGACTTTGAAATATTCTTCAGGTTTGGCTTTTAGAATATTTTATTGAGTATTTGATAATATTTCTTTGCCTCTTTTAATGTTTTTTTCTGTGCTGTACCACTGTGATTTCTTTTATGTTCCAAAATTCTTTATTTTATTTTTTTTCAAGATTTCATTAAATATATCTTTTCTTTTGTTGAATTTTTATTTTTTTTAATTTTATTATTTGTCATTCTGTTTTAAACTTTATTTTTGGAAGTAAGCAGATTTCAGATGGTACATAGTCTGTAGCTCAGAGATACCTTGAACTTAAGGCAACCCTGCCTTAGCCTCTGAAGTGCTATGATAACTGACTTGAACTACCACCCCCAGCTGCATTTCTAACTGTCAATAAAGTCAGTTCCTCCCTTCCTCTTGCCTTCTTTGTCCCCTTTCTATCACCTATCATCTATCTACCTGTCTGTTATCTCTCTCTTTCTCCATGGATGTGTCTATATACATAAATATACAATCTTGTGTGTTCCTACTCAGGTGTGTGCACTTGAATGCTTTGTTAGCATCAGTGTATATGTTGTGTTTAAGTAACCTCTGGAAAGTGCATGTTTGTTGCCGTTGCCCATCTGTCAAGGTATTCCCCTGGTAGACAGTGACTGTATTCCTCTCAACCTTTCCACACACTTCGCCACCTCTGAACAAGTCTTCACACGGTCAACTGTGCAGTTAATTCTTTTGATTCCTGTTTAAAAACTGGTACTCTAGGGGCCAGGGAGTTGATTCAGTGATTAAGAGTGTTCTTCCAGAGGAATGGAGTTTCCTTCCCAGCACCCATGTAAGAGTGTTCATAACAACCTGGAACTCCATCATCAGGGTTCCTCTGTCCCCTTTCGGTCCCCTAGGGCACCCGCACACACACACAGAGGCATATGTGCATACATTCAAGCACACACAAATTTAAAGGATCCTTGGGATGACTCACTGGTTTTACTGTTGCCAAGGTGTTTTTTGCTGAGCCTGAAGACCTAAGTTCAGTACCTGGAAGACAGGTGTTGGAAGGGCAGAACCGACCTCCAAAGTTGTCCTCTGTGCAGTGATGTGTCTGTTAATCCTCAGTTCATTAAATATGATTTGAAATGAATATGGCAGAAACTAAATTTTGTTATGTTCAAAATAATGATAATATACTGACCTCTGACTGTTGACTGTCATTTTGTAGCTTCTTCCAGCTACATATATTTGGAAAAAGATGTTTGATACTATATTAAACAAACAAACACACTTGTGAGTGGTGCTCCATTTTCCTAGTACATTGGAAAGCACTTCGATGGCAACACACTGGGTCATCCTGTTTCACTTTGGTTACTGTATTATAGCTTTACATCCAAAATAAACAAGACATTTAGAGTCTTTCCAACCTCAGACTGAAGTTTTTTTTTCTAATATCAGGCAATACTTTATTTTAAGAAATATACATTTAGTGGTTACATTTCTCAAAATGTCTTGGCAGAACAACCTGACACGGCTTTCTGTTTTTTTGTGTCTCACTATTTCCTTGGTTACTGAGTAAACCCTGGGGACCAGGCTGTGCCGACCACCCAAGTCCAGAAACGCACACGCAGCCCAGGCCACGGATGCAAGGCAGACTTTGTGTGTTCTAATATTGTAAGCGCCAGTGTGACAGTAAAGATGGGCGCAGGGAGGTGTGAGCGCACATCGGATGGGAACCAAATTCAGATCTGGTGGGAAGGAAAAGGAAGATATTTTGGTGTAGGGAATATTTAAAATAGCAAAGTGGGAGGAACTTCAGGCCATCTTTTTTCCAAGTTCTGTTCCTAATATTAGGTTTGACTATCATCATCGTGTTTAGTTTTCCTAACTATTTATGTTGATGTCTTGAGAGCAGTAAACTTAATCCAGATATATGACAATGACAGCTAGACCTGGTTCTGTTTTTCCCCTGGCTGTTAAGGCAGAGGACAGGAGGGAACTGGATTGCTTGGCTTCTCAACCCACTTCCACCCAGTCCTTGCTGTGCCCTTCCATGTAGGCTTAATCATGCTGCATTTGTTCTATCTATAAAACGGAAAGGAGAATTGTGAATTGCAGATCTGCAGGGCAGTGTTAGTGAATTCTCTAAAGGATTTACTTGCTTCCATGTGTTGATTGTTCAGTAAACATGCTTGGATAACCTCACTTGAAGTTTTTATTGGATTAGGTTGAGGGGTAGGCCAAAGGATGGCTGCATCCTAACCCTACAAAGGTTCTTACTCTTATGAGGCTGAAAGGAGTCTGCCATTGTGCTCGAATGGTAAGATTATCTTGGAGATTTAGGGCGAGCAGAGGAGAATTATAGGACCCTCCTAGGTTCGTGTGAGTTAGAGTAATGCTTACAGAAGGGACAGACTAAGGTTTAGGGATGTTGTTTTGCCATCAATGAAGATGGAAGGGGGTGAGGTAAGGGTTATGGGTGGATTCTAGAAATGGGAAAAGCAAAGATTTTCTCATAGAGTTGGGGGGCAGGGAATGTATTCCTAATGAAGCATTCAGTACTGGTCACATCCATTTGGAATTCTGCCACTGAGTTCATGGTGACTTCTCCCAGCAGCAGCAGCAGCGGCAGAAAGGAGGCACGCCCATCTCACAGAGAAGGAAATAAACTCTGGGTGGCAGTCAGGATTGCTGGACACTGAGAAGTGGGGGGCTTGGGGAATCATTGGCTTTATGACCCAACAGTCCCCTGAGGAGGGACTTGGAGCCTCATGGGTCTATGCTACCTTCGCACCAGCTGCTGGTGTTGGTCCCCCTCTTGGAATTACCCTGGCCACTGAGTGGAGCCCACACGCTGACTCTCTCCTTTTTCAGATTGCCTTTGGAAGATAACCCACCACTATGTTCTACTAGAAGTTAGAACGCTCTCGTTCCTCAGTTTGAGCATTTATGTGTTCCTTTCCTCTCCCTTAGTCTCGGTAGGATTTCATCAGGAAACACAACCAGTGCTCTCTCAGCCGCTTACCACCCAAGCAGCATACGAATTTTTCACTCAGGACAGTGCCTCCTCTGATGTCTGCCTTCAAAAGACTGCAAACAGAAAAATATTCAGCCAGGATGGCTGGTGAGAGGCACCACTCCCAAGGTCGTTATGAAAGCCTCTATAGTTCTCCACTTCTTCCCTTATGGCCATCATGGTAGAGCAGTAGGCAGGAGGCAAAATGTTCCTATGTGCTTTGCCAAGACAGACTTAATGAATGCGTTTCATAGTTTAGAGAAATTCCTGTGAAGTTCTATGCACATCTATGAACTTTCCAGGAATTTATTGCTCTCACAAGCCCCTACCCTACATTTGATGAAAGAATGTATAATTTTCGAGAGTGTATGCGCCAGTATCCTTATATGAATTCCAGAACTGTTATAAAAGCTTGGTTTTATTGCATATAAAAGGTATGAAAATTGATCATTTAGTAAGGGATATGCTTAGTATCATCAGAAATTTAAGCCCTGAGTTGGTTTTTCTCCTCTCTAGTGGGAACTTGAGTCCAGTGCCTCTCACATGCTAGGTGGTCCCTCCACTATTGAGCCACACCCTTGGCCCCAATGCTGTGATTTCACCAAGCTGTTTCTCAGGTTTCCCTATTATTAGCAGTAATGACAAGAGAACACACAAAGAGTATAAACACTAGTGTTAAAATTACAATGCACTATGTGTTTTTTTTAAAATTATGTGAGCAAGTTTCTGTTCAAGTAGAAATCTTAACTGCTGCATCTTTACAGACATATATGCCCAAAGTTTCTTATTCTCTCATTGTGCAGGAATAATTCAGAATGTGTGTGGCAGCACATACTTACAGTCACAACACTCCAGAGACTGAGCGAGGAATCATGTGATTGAGGCTTCTCTGGGGGAGCATGTTTTGAAAGACAAAAATGGAGTAAGAGGGATGGGCCACGTTCCCAGCGCCCAGCTAGCTTAACCCCCAAAATAACCACACAGAAATTGTATTAATTAAATTACTGCTTGGCCCATAAGCTCTAGCCTCTTATTGGCTAACTCTCACATCTTGATTCAACCCATTTCTAATAATCTGTATATCACCATGAGGTCGTGGTTTACTGGGAAAGATTCAGCATGTCTGACCTGGCAGCTTCATGGTGGCTCTCTCTGCCTGCCTTCTTTCTCCCAGCATTCAGTTCTCTTTTCCCCGCCTATCTAAGTTCTGCCCTATCAAAAGGCCAAGGCAGTTTCTTTATTCAACCAATGAAAGCAACACAAATACAGAAGGACCTCCTACACCACAAAAATACTTAAACCAAAGAGAATTACTGTCCCTTGTCTGGTCCATAGTTATTTATTATAGATTAAAGATTAAACACTGTATTGGATTCTTTTTTACACATTCTATTTCCAGCTTTTTTCCCCTTTGATTTAGTTTTATATGCATGGGTTCTTTACTGGTGCCTGAGGAGACCAAAAGAAGGGGCTTGGATGCTTTGGGACTAGAGTTGGGTAGTTGTGAGCTGCCAGGTGAGTGCTGGGATCAAACCCTGGGACATCTGGAAGAGCAGCCAATGATCTTAACCACTGAGTCAACTCTCTAGCTCTGAATGCTTTCAGCTTTTTACAACAGGATTTGTTTTTGTTTGTTTGTTTGTGTGTGTATGCGCGTGTGTGCGCAGGTGCATGTGCACACATGTGGCGTGTACTTGCCTGTACAGGTGCAGATGCCTGATTGAGTGTGTGTGTGTATTCACATGTGTGTATGTGCATTGTGTGCAGTTGCCTGATGAATCCAGAACAGGAAATTTGATACCCCAGAGCTGTGAGTAGCCTGATAGGAACGTTGCAAATGGATTTCTGGTCCTATGAAAGAACAGGAAGTGTTCTTAACCACGGAATGATTTCTCTAGTCAACTTCAACCTTTCTAATCGCAATTTCTCATACCCATTTGCAAAAACTGCACCTAAGTCAGGCATGGTGGTATACACTTTTAGTCCCAATAGGATCTGTATGAGTTCAAGGCTAGTCTACTTTACATAGTGAGGTTCAGGTCAGCAAGCGTTATATGGTAGTGAGACCCTGTCTCAAAAACAAAACAGACAACAAAAAACCTCCCAAACCCTCAAAAGTACACCTGAATGGATATAATGTTGCTGCTGCAGGAATCCTGAATTTGTTATGAATAATAGAGTGAAATAAAAATTTCCTGTCTTTGAAAGTTCCTCAGTAGACCCCGGTGTTTCTCTATGGAGACAAAGAATTGTTATCTTGGCACCTTCTGCAGAGAAAGAGGCTGGCTGTTCCTTAGCTTACAGTACAGAGGAGGCAGGCTTGCCGAGGGAGATGGTTTGGTAAGCTGGCACAGGGCTTTTCAGATGAAGCAGTAATTATACGATGGAGGGTATTCCTGATTGTGAAAGGACATGATTTGAACAAATTACATTTAATAATGTAATTGGCAATTATTAGCATTCATGAGCTGGTCAGGTTACCCTCTAAGAGACAGGAAGGCACTCTGGGAACTGAGCAGAGGAGTTCTTTAGGTAGCTAAGCCTTTTTCTGGGTGTTGGTATCAGTTTTCTGCCTTTTGGAAAACTCTTGATTTTTTAAACTCAGTTTGACTATGTGGCACTTATTGTGAGTGACTCCATTTTGCCTTGGTCTAATCTTTGGCTCTGTGTAGGAAATAGTCCATGGGCTTTAACATGGCTGAACACTTGGGTCCTTTCAGTGAACATTTTTGCTTGCTGACCAAATGAGCTGATGCCTGTATAACAAAATCTCAGATTGCAGGAGTATGCATGATTAGTTTTTGCTAATAACGTTGGTGTTAAACTCTTTTAAGGTTATTTTAGTATATTTGACATCCTGTGCGTCTGTGCCTAGAGCTGGTGTTAATGCTCGTTGAAGGTTTGATGCATGCACGACAAACAGTGGGTGCTCTCTCTTGTACAGGGTGCATTGTAGCTGTGCTCCTTTCGGGGGGCATGCTAAATAAGTGCTCTTCCAGTGTGCTATATCCTCCAGGCCTCTTTTACTTATTCTTCTAAATATTTCGAGATTGATTGTTTAGGCTAGACTTGAGCTCACTCTATAGCCACACTGGCTTTGAACATGTAATTCTGCTGCCTGAGCTTCCTGAGGGGTTGGGAGTAAAGCCTGTGCAACCACACCCAACTCTATCCAGACCTTAATTCTATAAAATGATCAACAAAATAATTGACTGTTCTTTCCTTTCCTTACTTTTCAGAAGAGGGAGAAAAGAAGTACAACTTCACCACTGTTGTGTCAGTCCCGTCAGTTCAGATCTGTGATGCGTCTGTTTCAGTGAAATGCATCTTATTTGGTGTGTGAGGTTGCTTACGTATTAAGTAGCCGTCATCCTGCGATCATTAGCACCATTACTTAAACTTGTAAGAGGCTTAAAGTCATTTGTTTAGGAGACACTATCCCTAGCTTGTGTCTTTCAAACTGTAAGGGTGGCAGTATTCAAGCTTAGATTGGGTGATCTTAACGTGTCACCTATGTTTCATCTCCCATCTGAACCCGGCATCTCAGCGATATCAGTCACTGCTGTGGTTTGAATGTAAATGGCTCCACAAGGCTCCTGTGTTTGAGCACTTGGATTCTGGCTGGTGGCACTGTCAGGGAACTTGTGTAACTTTTAGGGGTGGAACCCTTCTAGAAGAAGTGGGTCACAGGGTGGAGGTGGGGGCTGCTCCAGTGCTGCTTCCTGACTGTGGGTAAAATGTGGCCAGCTGGCTTCCATTCCTGCTGGGGAGGAATGTTTCTCCTTGAACTGCGAGCCAGAATAACTCCGTCTTTTCTTAAATTGCTCCCTGTCAGGTATTTTGTCATAACAACAAGCACGGTAAAAAATACAGTCACTTTAGGAGGCGTATATATAAATTAAAATTAGGGACCTCTTTTTTGTCATTATTATTAATATTTTGTTATTGGACAAACATAATCTGTTGTTGTTAAGTTCGGGTATACAGATTTAACAGTATTTTAAAGAGACAGGACAGCCTGTTTGATTTTAGTCTGTGAGATGGACATAATCACCACCACCCTAGGAAAAAGACTGACTTGAGTAGATGCAAAAACTTATGTATGTAACCTTTGAGCATAACCTTTGTTATAACCTTTCCGTTTGATAAAAGTTAACACTGAAATCTACCATTCCCAGTTCAGGTTGGTGAACCTCAAGGATTAGATCTTAAAATGAAGAAAGGCGGACTAGTAATTTTGGCCCTTTTCTTCTAAGGTCAGCCAGGAAACAGGTGATGAGGGGACAGCACCTATCTAGACACAATCCTGGGGGTTCCTGCCAGTCACTGTCCTCTGGATCAGAGCATTTGGGAGGGTACCAGAGATTGGGCTGTCACTGTGTTTTGCAGAAAGGGGATATAGCAGAAAAGGCACGTGTTCATTCAGCAAGACTATGACCCACCCTACCAGATGGCACAGTTGGTAGTTGGTTGAGAAGGATGAGACTAAAGGAACCGAAGTCTCTGAAGGCCCTGAGTGCAACCCCTGAAGAGACCTGACTGATAGTAACAGTAAGGGAGCAAAGGGGTTAATTTTTGGCCTCATACTTGGACATGAACACCTGGGAGGCAAATCTAGCTGATGCTCCCACAAAAGTCCGAATTCTCTGAAATCAGAGGTGGCACCTCTACGCTCCATTTCCCTTCTTCTCAGGTGGCCATCTTTCCTTCAGTCTGCACACCATTCCAGCAATAGAAGGCTAGTGAGGCGGCACAGCATCCCCTAACTGAGGAATGGAGGAAAACAAAGCGGGAATCGGACAGAGGGCCATTTGAAACCACTCTCTGCTACTCCATTTCCCCTCAGCCTTCAGCCCCTCCCTGAACCTCTTCCTGATGGGAAATCTACACCAGGTGTGGGAGGGCAAAGTCCATTGTGAGCTTGTTCTCCAGAGGAACACAGTTCTGGCACCTTTCAGATCTGTGTGGACCTGCGTGTATCCTTTTATGTCGGGCACTTCGATTTCAGACATTACCAGCCTTGCTGCCACTCATTAGGGTGCAGCCAGGATCAATCCTTCATTCCACGTCCATGGAAATGTCATGGATTGACCATGGGAACGTAACAAAGCAGGTGGAAGCAATATGGTAAAGAATGTGAAAATTCAGGAAAACAATCAGAGCAACAGACTCCTGAAATTGGTTGTTTTGGGGAAGTGGGAGATGAGGTGGTGTATTAGGATTTTGGTTTTGGCCTCCTCTCCATCATCTTCCCCATAATCTGTTAACAATTTGCCCCTTTCACTTGGTGTTCTCTCTAAGACCTATTTCTCATGCATATCCAAGAGGGAAATGCAGGCCTTGCCCTAGGAAGTCTGAGGTCCAGACCAGCTTAAGAGGGAGAGGAGGAGGGGACCACTGGGGAGGAAGACCCTTCTCCGCACCCCTGGGATTTACCACCTGTGGTGTCCAGTCACCTTTTGTGCCCTCCAGAATGCCCTTCCCACACTCTGGGCACTGAGAGAGTTGGCCATGTCCTTCTTCCTTAGGGCTGGCCATGAATGCACCTGTTTCCTTCTGTCAAACCAAACACCAAAGTAAACAAGTCCCATAGCAGGATTCAGTACTGCCCTCCCTGCAAAGAGGCAGAGTAAGGACTTGTAATGTAGCCTGTGATAGTTGATTCATTGGAACCCGAGAGCTGACTTGGTATTTAAGAAATAGTGAGCTAATTATGACATTTATTGGAGCCCCAGTGTTTTGTAATTTATCACAGCATATAGAACTGGCTCAGTTGAGAGATGCTATTTAAGTTAATCTCTTACCCCCCACCCCCCATCCTCCCCACGCCCCACTCCACCCCCACCACCACGTAATCCTGAAGGTCAGGGGAGGGTGTTTTCCAGTTGCATTGCTGGAGCCTTGCATGGTCTGTGACTCAGTAGCTCAGCGGAGCTGAGTAATATATGGCTACAGCAAGCTGTTCATGTCTGACACTGAGATGGATTACTGTGTGTGGTGGGGGCTCTCTCTGAGTCTAGTGACTCTTTAGACGGCTTTGGAACACAGGTGTCTTTTTTCAAAAGACAAGGATGAGGCATCCATAGAAAAGCCCTCATTAGTGAAGAAAAGTTACGATTTGATAAGATATCGTCATCCACGATGCACAAAATGCAATGCCTTGGAAATACTCAAGCTGCATTTAAAATAAAAAAAACATTTATTTATTTACTGTATGTGTGTGCTAGGGTGGGGATTTCAGGAAGCTGATGGAGCATACGTCATGATACGTGTGGATTGCAGAGTCTCCTTTTTCCTTTCTCCTTCGCCTGGTGAACTTCTCCCTGCCCCGAAGCAGGGCCTGAGGTCTCTATCCAGTCTCTCCTGGCAGAGCACGGAGCCCACTTTAGTTTTTGTATCTCAGCTGTTTCCTTTTTCTTTTCAGCCAATTAAAACACGCAGCAGTTTCCACAAGCGATTCTTGCCGTGTAACTTTGGAACGACAAGGTATCGCTGGACCGAGCAGTTGTTTTTCACATTTTTATTTGCTCATATCTGCTTTAATATGATCTATATTTGTTTTTTCTCTTCCATTAACTTCTAATTAATGGCACTGCCAGCGAAACTGAATTTCTGGAGTTTAGGGAAGAGTTTTCATAGTAATTAGATTTTACAATAAATCAATTATAACTATTGCTACAGGTTTCTGTGTACTCACCGAATTCTGTCTTTAATATCGTTTTATTATCTTCAAGAATGTCATACCTGCATATGTGTTTTGATCCCATTCACTCCTTCTCCTCCCCCATCTCTCCCAAATCCATTCTTCCATCCCCAGTCTCGTCCCAACTTCCAATTCCTTGTCTTCTCCTCCTCCTCTTCCTTCTCTTCTTTAAAAATAATCCACTGAGTTCACTTTGTGCTGCCCATATATTCATGGGTGTGGGACCATATTCTTCACCAAGTTCATTTACTCTAAACACACAGCCTGTCTATGTTTCCCAGCTACCTTAGTAGGTCTGATTGTGTACCGAGGTTCCAGGCAGTAGAATAAGGATGGAAAGGGTGCGTGCTTCACTTCCTTCTTTACGTTGTTTATGTTCAGGTTTCCACGCACGTGACTGCATGCTGAGGAGGACCATGCATTAGCAGATGGCTGGTGACAACTCAGTAAGCCTGGCTCACCCAATAACTGTGGAGAAGCACTAGCCCCAATTCTCTGAATGCTGCCATGTGAGTGACAGGCCAGCCTTGATTATATTAAGCTCCTGAGATTTGGATTGTTGCAGTATTTACTTGCTTTCATACAGAATTGGTACCACTTAGAGGCTTGTTCTTTCCAGGCCCCTTGGGACCTTGGAATCCAGCTACGTGCTCTGTAGGAAGCGGGAATGGGACTCTGTTAATGCTGAGCATTGTCTTCAGCAGAGAGATTTAAGTACAAGGATTTATGTGCAAACCCCATACAATTGATTTTACCCCAGCTCTTTCCTAACACTGCAGTGTGATATTAGCTCTATGTATACTCACTAGAAATGTTTGGGGCAGCCGGGCTGAAAGCACTTTCGTTAACTCTAAATCATGACTATTTCTGTAGCAGATGATTAACTTTGGTGATTGTATTGTTTTACAACCAGCGTACTGAAATGATCTGTAATGCAGCTTGGCAGCAGTGGACAGTAATCAAATGCCAGTTAGAATAGTTTACTGATAATAGGCAGTAAGTTATTAATACTTGTCCAGCTTCTCTGTTTGATGGATGTTCACATGTTATTCTTGCCTTTTTAATATGGCAATAGCTTTTCCTTTACATGAACATATTAATATGATTGAAATTCCTTTCGTTAGAGAATCAACTTAAATGTGTTTAATGACTAATTACTCTTTATCAGTTAGTTCTTTGAAAATACATTTTTTTTTTATCAACTTTGCAACCTGGAATAGTTGGACAAACCTGCAATCCCAGCACCATGGTGGCAGGGGCAGAGGCAGAAGGATCCTAACTTCCAGGCTGGCCTGGGCTATCTGGTAGATACTGTATCAAAAATGAAAGAGAAAAACAGAAAAAAAAAAGCCTTATTTTCCTGGGGTCCTGGAGTAAAATCTGGAAACAATGAGAACCGGTTCATCCTCTCTCAGAAGGCTTTGATCTGACCTGCACAACAACAGACCTACCTGTAGCCTCAGACTTGGGAAGCCAAGGCAAAAGGATCAAGAGTTCAGGGTCACTCTTGGCTACATAGTGAGTTCATGGCTAGCCTGGACTTCATGAGACCCTGTCTCAAAACAAATAACAATCCATGAGGAAATGAATAAATGACAAACTAGATTGAAGACTTTGATATAATTACAATACAATATTATTGAATCTTAGGTATCAGAGTCCAGAGGAGACCTTTTTGTTTGTTTGTTTATGTCATTCATTTCATTTCCCCCCTCCCTCCCCTCCCCCTTCCTCCTCCCTCCCTCTCTTCCTTTCTTCCTCCTTTCTTTTTAAGTCAAGGTTTTCCTTAAGTAGCCCAGCTGGGTCTGAAATTTACAGTGTAGTCCAGATGCCATGGAACATTACAGTCCTCCCTTAGCCTTCTGAGTGCTGGGATTACAGTGTGCATCGTCAAGGTGGCGCACCTTGCATTTATATTCCTGAGACTTTTACCATTTTCTAAAATTTCCTTTTGAAGAATTTTGTTTCCATTTTAAGTCTTAAGTCAAAGGCTCAAAATATCCCGAGGAATTTTTTTATTTAGGGCCAGCATCTATCTGTGTAACATGATATGCCTATAAATGCCAGGGTCAACAGCAGAAACTCTGGAAATGGTGACTTTCTATTCACACTCTACCCCTTTCTTTCCCGGCCCTGGGATGAACAAATACAACCCAGTGAAATGTTGCTGTCTGTGTGAACGCTGATTCTTTCCTTTCACCTTTTTTTAAGAATGCGAATTGCGAGCTTCTAAGGAGAGGCCTGAGACATCAATTAGAACTAATCAACGGGGTTGCTTTATTTTAGTACGGCAAAGGGGGAAGGCCAGTGTATTTTTCCTTCACTGAAAACAAAAGTTGTTTGGTTCAAAAAAAAAAAAAGAGCTTGTCACTATTATGAGTTGATGTGTAGATGAGT
This sequence comes from Ondatra zibethicus, assembly GCA_004026605.1. Lineage (NCBI taxonomy): Eukaryota > Metazoa > Chordata > Mammalia > Rodentia > Cricetidae > Ondatra > Ondatra zibethicus. The sequence continues at coordinate 9,818 of PVIU01001567.1, read as the reverse complement.
AAGAATCACAGTGTGTCAGAAGCTCTGCTTGTAACACATGGTGACATGGAAAACAGCCCTTCCCTCCTTTGCCCATCTGTCTACACTTTTTTATTAACAGAAAATTTAGTTTTCTTTCAAAAATTTTGGAAGCAATATAGTCTAGCTATATTATGATACCTTTAAACATACTTTGGTGTTTTCATCGATGATCAGTTAAGCTTGATGTAGTCTGTTAACAATTAAAATCTAATATTTGTGTATGTACTAGCTATAGTTTATTACTGGTTAATATGCATAAAAGTCAGTGATTTTCACATGTTTATACATTTAACAAGAGATGCCCAAATTGAAGTAAAAATCTTGTATTTGCCTTCTCACTGTTAATCTGTGAAAGTATTGGCTAAATATATCTCCCTAGCACATACGTGTTGACATGCTCGGTTGTATTTGAAATCCAAGCATGATTTCAAGTGTTCCCTTCTAATGTGGCCATTAATTAAGGCAAAATTAGTTGATTAGGAGATACGTTGAAAAATTATTAGTTTCCTAAAAACTGAATTTCCCTTCCACCAAAGTGATATTTTCTGCTACACTGCGTCCCAGGCGTCGTCAGCTTACTTCAGTTGGCCAGCAGTCAGTCTGCCAGATCGCTGCTGGTTTTTCCAAGTTATAAACAGTGAGCTTTTGTGCATTGGTTTTTGTGCTTCAAAATGGCACTGCTTATGTTGGCAGTACCAGTTGGTAAGCTGTGCTGCCTACTCAGTATCCACAGTTACTTCTGTAATTGTAGGTTACATGCAAGATTTCCTACAAATCAAGGAGAGGGACGAGCCCCTCACCTGAGCTGTTTGTTTTTGCCACATGTTTCTCTGGGGTTTGGATGGCTTGTTTTCAGAAGCCAACAACTGGGCTGCTTTTCTAGTCTGGGGCTATGCCCAGCTGCTACCAGTTATGCCCTCTACTTAACGGGAGTTAGCTGTGGCTTGGGCCCGCTGGGTCTAAAGCATCTCTTTAATTCATTTAGTACAATGAATGAGGGTTTCTATGAACCTGGGAACCTCTATATCTTTGATTATCTAGCAGCAGAGTATATGTTGTTTTATTGAATGACATAATTAAGTAAAGCCATGTAAATAAAAGATGCTAAATAAAAACCGACTGAAGGACTTTTGTGTAATCATTTTCCCGGACTCCTTTGCAAGTTCCTCCCCACCCCAAGCACATGTCATGAATACATTTTACTGATAGAACTTCAGATTCAATCTGATCGAGCAGGGAAGCTGCTTTTTCTGGTTGAACCACAATGATAAGCATCGCTAACCACTGAAAAGCGTATTGTATGTAGATTGCCAATGATGTCTCAATTAAAAATCCTCTGGACGAAAGCTCCATTAACAAAACTGGCTTGGGCGCAGTGGTTTGAGGAAGCTCTCTCGTCATGGCACAGAAGCGTCCAGAAGGAGTCACTTTGCACACTGCTGTCTCACATAGGCTTGTTGGTTCCTGAAAGTTTAGTGAGATGGGCAGAACCTCCAGAAAGTAGGCTGGCTCTGTGCGTGATAGTGCCAAAGGCACTGCCATTGATGTTATCCCCCTGCCTCTGTTGTGGTTTGTTCCTGGCAGCAAGCAGGACCCCTCTGCTTAGCAGTGAGTCCCTTGTTGGGATGGGAGTATGATGGTGGTGAGGAGCTGAACCACAGAATAATGCCTCTCGCTATTTCCTGTAACGTTTCTTTCTGTGGAAATAACCAATGTCATTAAAAGTCACTTTCTCATTGCTGTATGGTAAACATGGCCATTGTAGTCCCAGATCAGTTTTTTGGGGCCTTTGGAGCTTGTGAAGAAACTGGTGATTTCCCTGTTGTAGCATTCTATGTGAGCGTGCTGCTGTGATACTTTCCAGGTAATCATTTTACTCCTAGCTTTTGCTAGGATCCTCCATCCCTTTTTTTTTTGGTGATCCTCCATCCCTTTTTCTAGGTGAGCATTTGAAACCCTCCCTTGTGCAAGGAACTGCTGGCACGTTTAGGCATCATGAGTCAAACATAGCTCCCAGTGCCAGACACTCCTTTCTGTGGCTTGAGTTTGCTTGGTCCCCAAGCCTGGCTCCTGCTCCTCTCTGTCTCAGCTTGAGGAAAAGGGATGCTCCCGCACTCTGGCCTCCACCCCTTTCCACAGCACGCTTCATTTAGAGCTGGGGCAAGTGTTTGAATCTGACATTTTGTCAGGGTAGATAGAAACTGTATTTTTGTGAAATAAAATAGTTCAAGTAATGTCCCTTCCAGGCTTGTTTTTAGTGCATTTCAACAAAATATGTTAAAGCCATCTGTGTTCCATGTCCCTCCTGGTATCAGCGGTCTAGTCCACGCCGTCTTCAACAAGACAAGTTCTGCATTGATTTGGGAAATCAGGCTAAAGAGAGGACATTTGAAGAACAAAAGTGGTTCTGAATTCAGACCCCACCTCCAGCCCTTTTATTGTACTCATCTATGAAATAGCCAGTTCTCACCACCTCCGGGAATACGTCATCTTTGACAGGTCTCATGTCCTTATTTTGCACAGATTCTTGGTAGTTTTCCTTCAGAACATTTATTACAACTATACCTTACATTTATGTAGGTGATATTTTAATTGTATTTTCATACTTGCACTACAGATTTCTTGAGCTTATTGTCCTGTTTATTTTATCTACCAGCTTCTGTCAGTGCAGAGTTGGTCTTTGGTAAATATTTCCTCAGTGATTGGTTGAATGAATTTATGAGTTCCAGCCATTAATAGCTGGTGAAAACCAATTAGTCAACCTACTGTCTTGTTACTTCTTTTTGTCTTGTGTCATTTCTCTCAAGGGCTCTGTTTCTATCACATTTCCACGCCCTCCTGAGTTTTTGAAGGATTTTTAAAGGATTTCTTTTAGTAGTAGCGGGCCAGGGACATTGAAAGCTTCCCCAGAGCCTTGTTCATTTGCTCTTGGGACGTGTTGGGTGGTGCATATTTGAAGAGGAAGGTCTGGGTCTGGAGCATGGCAGGCAGGAGCAAGGCCTGCATCATGGCAATTTCATATGAGCTTTGAAAAATGACATCAGGAGCTGAACTGGTGTCGCAACCCCATAATTCCCATACTAAGAAGGCTGAGGCAGAAGGATCTTGTTTTCGTTTGGTTTTGTTTTAAAACTTGTGTGTGTGTGTGTGTGTGCGCGCGTGTGTGTTCTGTTTGTACGTGTGTCTGTGCCCCATGCATGTGTAGTGTCCCCAGAAGTTAGAAGAGGGCACGGGATGTCTTAGGACTGAAGTTATAGATTGGGAGCTGCCATGTGGGTGCTGGAAATAGAATGCAGGTCCTATGGAAGAGTAGCTGGTACTCTTGGCTGCTGAGTATCTTCCCATTCCCAAGTCTGGATTATACATCCTGTTTGACATAGTATCCATCAGGGTCATACATTTTTCATGTATGCTGTTCTGTAACAGTTTTACCTCTGGGGTTTATTAGTCTGTTTTTAAGTTGTGCCCTTGTTTGCTTGGGAATCCTATTTCAAAGTCAAGTGCTGTAATTCCCTCACTTCCTAAAGAAAGTATACAAACCTTTTTATTTTTGGCATTCCAGTGAGACCTTCAGTTCTCTTCTAGAAATGGTTGCCTTTCTTTTCCAAGACCACCTAGTGAAAAAGCAAAACTAAGAATTGTGGGTATGGTCAGCTGTTTCAACATCAGGACTATGTGTCTTGTGACACTGTACTTCCAGCCTTTGGGAGGTGGAGGCAGCAGCTTCTGGAGTTCAAGTTGTCATCGTCTACTATCAAGTACAAGATCACCCTTGGCTCCAGGAGGCCCCGCCTGGATTAGTTACTTGTTTTGCTATGACAAAATATAATAAAAGCAATTTAAGAAAGGGTTTATTTTAGCACATGATTCCAAAATATTGTCCATGGGGGTGGGGAGGCCTTGGCAGGAGCCCGGGGCAGCTGGGCACGTTGTATTCTTTGTAAAGCAGCAGAGAATAATAAGCGCTGGTTCTCAGCTTGCTTTTGCCTTTATGTTCAGTGCAGGATCCCAGCCCATGGAAAGATCACCCAGTCAAGCTGGGTTGTCCCACTTCAGTTGACCTATCCCTCATCAACATGCCCAGAGCCTGTCTTCTGGGTCATCCTATCTCCTCTTAAGGAGACAATATTAAGCATCACACCTCAAAAAGAATGAAAGAAAGAAAGTGAGAAAAAGAGAGAAAGAAAATCCAACATAAAACAAACTAATATTCTAATATTTGCAACACATTAATATCAATATTTTTGAATAGATAGCTTTCCATAAAAGTTAAAAAGATGTATCGTTTATTATGCATGATTTTGACATCATTCTTAAATTTTATGTTAAATATTTTAGTTTTCCCAGTTGCACTTTTTATTATATATATACATTTGTGTTAACTTTGAAACTTACTTGCTAAGACACTGAGAAGTGTCCAAGGTGTTCATTGATGTGGAACAGGGCAAGTCAAGCTCAGCTTACTTGGAGCTGCCTTAAGCTAAGTGGTTTTTCTCATAGATGTGGTTAAATATGAGGGCTTGGGAGTCAGGTAAGTTGGTAAATGCTGAGGACCCGAATTGGATTTTGAGAACATTCATACTTGTATGTGTTTATATGTGTGTATGTGCTCATGCCCATATAAATGTATATATGTACATACATATGTATATGCGTATGTGTTACATACACATATAAAATATTTGTATACACACATATACATACATGCATCCGCCAGGCATAGTGACACATTTTCAGTTTCTATACTGCGGAAGCAGAGACACGTACTCTGGCTCCCTGACCTTACCTAGTTGGTGAGTTTTGGATCCATGAGAGACCCCACCCCAAGGTAATGGCTTGTAAAGGGCACCTGAGGACATCCTCTGGCTTCCTCCAGCATGCACGCACAAGTATGCAGCCCCGCACACATGACTGAATATGAAATCATATACTTATACACACACTTATACATATATACTCACACACACACAGCACACACACATATATCTATATATCTTAGACATCAGATATTTTAGTATTCAATCCATGTTACACATTAATGTCCTGTTAATTGTTGACAAATCTTCTGAAATGAAATCCCCAGTCCCATTTAATTGACAAAATACTTTTCAAAGTATTTTTGTTGTCTTTCTGTTTTGACAACTGTAAACTAAGCGAAATTGTCTCATTCTTGAAGGAACTCTGCCTCGATACTAGTTGCTTTGAAAAATTAGCACCAAATGAAGTTCGGTGTCTCCTTTTATGAAAGTTAATTAGGATAAAAAACAGAGTGGGGAAAGCCTTTTTCTTCGTATTTGGCTTTTATATATATTTCATGATTGGTTTAAATGGAATGATGCTGCCTGCTGCTCTCCTGTGCTGTGCAAATCTAAACAGTTATGTAAATGGTAAATGAATGAGGGACATCTGGACAAAGATCTCAGCTCTGAACCACGTGCAGGGTGATGGAGGACACATAGATAGGCTTCTCTGGGCTCTAATTTTCTTGACTAGATGATGACATAAAAGATGAATGGTCCTTTGGCAATATAATTTTTTGAATGGTAGAGAAGCATGTTTTACTCCTTGCTTCTGCATAGATGAGTTTTCCTACATGTTTTTCAATTAGATATTATTTTGCTCACATGGCTCTTTCATCCATCTCTTCCCCATTAGATGTCTCAAATGTTTACTTTTTAACTGATTGATTCATAATGCCTCTTGACAGATGACGACTCTAGTTTTCCTGTCAGCTTGCAAACTTTAAGCATAAAAATTTAGGAGAAGAGTGTACTTTACAACAAGAAAGTCAGGCCTTTAACCATCTCCTGTCTTTTACTGGATGTTATTTCCTGAACAAAATTTATTTTGTGTGATTTTTTTTCCCTTTTTGATGCAGGATTCCCCAGTAGTCCAGGCTAGTCTTGAACTCACAATGTTGCCAAGGATGGCTGGGAACCTCCACTTCCTTAGGACAGGAATTAAAAATGGCATTGCACTTTAGAATATGAGCAAGAATGTTTTGTTTGTTTGTTTACTAATCAAAGGTGAAGATAATGATAAAGAAAGTGTAAAGCAGGAATCTACAGCAGTGTACAGTGTACTGTGTGGCCTCTGGGTAGCTGGGAAAATTTGATAGTCTCTTTGAGCATGCAAGAAGATGAGATGCTCTGTTGTAGCCTAAATGGAAGGGCCAGGAGACAGCTCTTTGTGGTTGCCACTGTGAAGATAGAGTCATATAGTAATGACTGTCAACATAGATGTTTCCCATGTGTGTGGATGTAGGTCCTGGGAAGCCCCGAGGCAGCACTCCAAACTCAGGTTTTTACTGATACTTTCCTACTGTAACCTGTAACACATTTCCCCTTAATTACACTAGTAGGCCTCATCAGCCACAATTTTGAAATATAGATCAGATACAGTTTGTCCTCTAGAATCTCTGACTGGAAAATCTCTGAAAATTAAAACAAAGTTATTTTATAAATTTTGCCCCAAGATATTTAATGACAAATAGGTGTGAAGAAAACCTGAGGTCATTCCAAGTTTGTTTTAAGTGATCAGTCATACATCTCCTTGTGGATACCTATTTTCTTTAGAGTCAAGATCTGGCTGTGTAGCTGTGGCTGGCTTCGAACTTCCTATGTAGAGCAGATCACTGTTAAACTTGTGCTGATTCTTCTGTCTAGCCCTCTCAAGTGTTGAGATTGCAAATATGTACCACCCTACTAGCTCAGTTTGTTTTGATCTGTTTTTGTCCTTTGAGACAGGGTTTCACGTAGACCCTGATGCCTCCACACTCAATGTGTCCTAGAGGACGGCACTGACTGTTGACGCTTCTGCCTCACCCCTGCACTGAACTCATGACCCTTCTGCCTCACCCCTGCAGCGTCACTGCTGTTCACATTTGTTGTAATTGCCAGGACTCACTGGGACTTTAATGCAGCAGAGATACTCTATTCATTTTCTAAAATATGAAAATTTTGGTTTCTTCCGAGTGCATCTGGCTACTAGGATGTCACATCAGAGAGATTCTTGAGACTCACAATCCTGATCTTCGTCAGCATCGACTTCCTCAGTACGAATGTTGCTTATCCATTGCCAGCAATGGGAATGAAGCATTGCACACAATTAAATGACTAACTACTTAGGGATCCCTCCTAAGAAAGGTTGAAATTAGAATCTAGGAAAGTGACCACATCTCATGTGAGGGCAAACTGATGAACGCAAAGCAGTAATTTTTATTGCAGAAGTCAGTGTACATGGCTTGTAGTTTTTAATAACATGTTTTTCCTGAAGCTATAAGTGGATGTACTATTCTGTAAACATTCAGTGAAATGGCTTTAAAAATTCTGAGTAGAAATCAGCCCAGTGCTTGCATGAAGAACTAATCAAAGCACTTCTGGAGCCACTAAGTATATGGCTGGATTCTTTGGCCTTGGACACCTAGCAGTGTAAGGTGTCATTTTATTGACAAATGTAAATCACAGACAGTTGCACTGAGTCAGCAGATTATGGCCACTTTTTCTTCTTGTTGTTGAAGCTATAGAGACTGAAGCTGAATAGCTCTTGGAGAACAATGCCTTTTTATTTCTGGTCTGTGGCCGTAGACGACTGACTCCAAATGTGTGGAAAGCTGGCTTCTGACATGTTGTTAGTTCAACTTTCTGATAGGCAAGGGAAAATCCAGATTCTTAATTCCAACACTTGTGTTTCATTTTGTCTAATTGCCTTTTGAGACAGGAGTTCACTCTATACTCCAGGCTGACTTCCAACTTGCTATGTAGCTCAGGTTGGCCTCAAATTCAAGCTTACTTCAGCTTTCCCAAGTTCTGAGATTGTAGGCGTCTCCACCACCCCTGGCTCATGATGAGGACTTTGTAACATATATTCTTTTTCTTAAAAGAAAAGAAAAAAAGAAAAGAAAAACCACAAACTTCACATATTAAAATCCTGGATGAGGTAGTCCTCTATAAAGCTCTGAAGTTTTTCTGTGATTGGTTGACTTTAACGACATTGTCACATGAAGTCAATTTTTGAAAGCTTTGCCCGGATGTAGAAAGCACTATTTATTGCACATTTCTGACTACACTAAGGGACAGGCATTGTGATCGTTGAATCATTTACAAAATGGCCCATCGAATTTTGACATACGCTCACATTTTGCTTAATCTACAAGAGCAATCTGTTAATGTGTGTTACCACATTAACAATGCAATATCTTTATCCTCTTGCTCCATCTCTTATCATAGGAGGCTTCTTTTAATATCCAGTGTGATTACTTATTTTCTCACAGGGTCAGAGACCCTACATTCCATACAGATGTGACTCCCACGCTCTTTCACTATTTCCTTCCAACTGCTTCGTCGCCAATGTCTGAAGAGTTCTCAGCCACTGCTGCCCTCTTCCCCTCCGTTAGCATTTTTGTCCACATAGACATTTCCCTGCTTTCCTTATAGTCTCATTGGCAACTAGCAGCCTTTGCCAAGGAGGAAGGGGAAGATGATTTGCTTTGTTATGTAAATACTGTTACAGGTATTTAGAAGTCCGAAAGGAGTTTGTGGTTTAAATAATATTTAATCTAAGCATAGTGAGATGTGATCAGAAGGTTTTTAAACATCAAACTTCAGCTTCTGTTTTCCTTGAAGGTTTTATTTTTGACCACATTTGGATGTTTATCTTCTTATCATTTGGTTCATGTGAAATTCAAAGTGTTTCCTCATAGGTCTTTTTTTTTGGGATAGGGGCCGAGACTGGGAAGCCTCATGGGGAACATTCATCTTTCCATTGTCGTTGAGGCTTCAGTGGCCCTGCTGGGAACATAAGAGAAAGCTCCTGTGGCCTGATGTGGATGGCAGTTCTTCCCTTTGGGATGCCTCCAGCATGTGAAGTCATGAGGTCATTGCCTGGTCCTTCATGATAACAGGGGGGTTTGCTGAAAATCCCACAATCATTCCAGACAAATCAGTTTTTTTAGTAATGTACTTATTGTTACACACATTGGCTATCCCTTTCTATTCCATGGCATTAGAATGACATGGTTTGTTCTCAAATCCTGTCTCCAGGATGCTAGGGTGTGTTTTCTGTCTCAGATTAACTGAAAAACTAATTATCAGGCATCCTGTGGAGAGAGGGGTATTAACTTTCTCATTCTTCGATTTTTTTTTTAATATTCTGTATTCTGAAAAGTTTCTTCATTGAGTTTCCTGGAGCTAGAGGTAGTACTGTCTTTGGAAATCAAGGATGACTTTGCATGGGTTTTGGAATTCCCTGTTTTAGGGACTTCGTGCTGCCAAAGTCGAGGGCACCAACAGGGTTCATTCTTTAACCCTGCAGTATGTAAAAACGGAAGCTGAGTCAATGGGACATTTGTGCTTACCTTAAAATTCAGATCACAACAAAGATAACTAAAATATGCACAATTAACTGCCAGGTAAACCCATTCTAGGGTCATGCTATTATTTATCTAGAATCCCAAGTGTCACTATTACCAATACTCACTATGGTAGATTGTTATAATGGAAACTCATCTTGGGCAAACAGATGTAACTGTTGAGAGGATTCCTTCCCCTCTCCCTCTTTCCCCCTTCCCTCTCCCTTGCCCTCTGACTGTGCAACCCAGGTTCCTCATGAACTTGAGCTCCTTCTGCCTTAGTCTGTCCAATGCCAGGGCTCCAGGTGAGCATCAGCGTGCCCAGCTGCAAGAATGCTTTCGTACGCTCGATGAGTTGCTGGGTGCCTCTCTGCTGAGGCAGTGCTGTAATTAGGTTCAGTGTACATCTGCTCGGCTCCTGTTAGAACAAAGGATTTCCGCAATTTAT